>PYXC01000045.1:1597500-1935000 GCA_015244755.2 Tenualosa ilisha
CAGAGTACATTTGGCAACCGGAAACAAACAATAAAGAATAAAAGGCCATATGTAGTCACAGCCCTACAAGGTGGCCCAATATGGGGAATTAATTTACTAATTGAGATTATTATTATAGACAATATTATGTATTGCACACTGCTACTTACTTGCACTATACTTGGACGTTGCAGGAATATCTCAGCAGGAAAGTCCTGCATGATGACATCTCTGAGAAGTTCACAGGTGGTGCATACTAAACTAGGGTCACTGTTTCGTAAGGAGCTACAAGAAAACCAACATATTTTTTAAAGGACACAACTGAGACACTTCATCCACTTCACAGGTAAGAGAAGATTCAATCCCGCTCTATCTCTGTAAATTTTATCCAAGGAGCCTCTGTGTCTACACACAGAAGTTCATCATTCATTAACCCATATGGAGTATAAAATACACTGTTGAAGAATATCTCTTGCAGAAGTGTGAGTGCATTCACCTTTCATTTGATGACCAGATGTGTCTGTCCGTTGGGGTCAAAGACAGCCAAGGAAACACCGAAAACTTAAGACACCTGACTGCTTTGCTTACTGCTTATTGTTTTGGGAAAACACAAACAGGGTTTTGAGGAAGGACACTGATTCTTTGACTGCGCAAACTATTCGCAAAACAAAGCAATTATCTCTCATATTTCCTGTTCAACACTTAACAATCAAATACTAGTATTTTAACAACAACTACCAAAAAAAACAGCAGGTTACCTGTTCCTTGCTGGGGAGGAATGTCTGATTGGTTGGGCCTATTTCTCTGGAAGTATCCTCTTGCAAGGCACTCCTCCTCTGAGAGGGAGAGAGAGAGAGAAAAAACATATCATATCAAAAGAAAATTGTGGAAATTACTACCTGCACCCCCACTAAGTTTATCTCTTCATTTTGACAACAGTGTTCAACTAAGCCTTTGAGGGATTTGTGACAATGGAAAATACAAATGATCAGTCCAAATAATAACGTAAAATAGAAAGAAAAGATTAAGCCATTTGCATACCCATTTGAACAACAGCAGTGAGGTGCTGTGTGTAACTGTCAGCTGGAGCACTTGATGGTTGCAGTAGATGAGGGAGTTGGAACAACTGATCGAGTATGCTTTCGATGATGGCCAGCAGCTCTTTCTCCACGTTGGGCGAGAGCTGGGTTAGAAACTCTATGGCTCCCACATCTATAAGCATCTGTGCACCTGTCAAGTGCTGTAGATAAAGATAAAACAGACTCTGAATGTCTGTTTGTCTGTCTTGTCTGCCTGCCTGCCTGCCTGCCTGTCTGTCTGTCTCTATCTGTCTATATAGCCATCAGCTAGCAAATTTCAAATGCCTGTAACTGGTTTCACATGGAGACTATATTACAGATGATGAGACAGTACCTTGGATAAAGTGCTGAGCAACTGGAGAACCTCTTCTTGCAATGGCACCTCGGGGAAATTAAACCACTCCAGAAGGAAAACAAACAGCGGTCGCTCTTGGACAAGATCAGGAACAGCGAGGAGTCCATGATCCAATTTGCTCTTGATGTTTTTGAGAGCTCGGACTCTGATTTCCACTAAGGAATGGCCTATTGAAAGCACATACTAATTAGAGCATGATACTGCACTATAATACATAAAATGAATAGCTTACAGACACTGTATTCTCTATAATAGCAACTGTGAGCCTAAGCGATTGATGATTCCTCCATATGTGTCATCCAGTCAGTTTATGGAAGCTCTATGTAGGCTGGTCTACCTGATAAGCACTGATGTATGACTTGCTGACCACAGCAGATTCCAGTAAGTTATGCCATCATGTGAACGAACCACTTGTGAGTAAAAAGAATACTAACTTGCAACCTTATTATGATTAAGTTAGGTCACAAGGAATGTGACTGAGGAAAAAACGTAACGTTACGTCAACAAAAACCTAACTTTAGATGAAAAGAAACCAACGAGTTTAGGTCTTACAGTACTAATGGTTTGTTTGCGTGAACTAAAATTAAAGGCGGCAGCACACACTGTAACGCTAGCAAATATTAAAGGTAAAGTTTTGAAAGCCATGACAGCATTTTTAAGCAAGTCGGGTGGATGTCATGCAGCTAACTAACGTTAGCCATTAACGTTAGAGTTAGCAGCCAAGCGATGATGCACAGCCTAACGTTAGGCTGTTAACGTTAACGTTAGACTAAAACCAGACTCAACGACCGTATTTCTTGTTCTCCAGCATCAGAATAACCTAACTATATGATGATTTGACGTTAGTTTTAACTTTTGTGCATGCTAACTTAGCTATGGCTAATGTTTACTGTACTGTTGTATGCAGTTATCCATAGTGTTGTTCAATTGGACTAGCGAGTGAAACTTGCTCCGAGCTCAAAAAAAGAGGCAGCTTGCATCGCTTACCTAATTTCTTTATAAGGGTTGATAAATCCATAGTTTTTGTGTAATTTGACAAAACGATTAAGACGTCATGCACTTTTCAGTTAGCGTTACTTCATTGTCAACCCTGACTGCCCGGGTTTGTTTTCAACAACCGCGCCATTGCCAAGTGAGACGTTTCTGCTGTGACGTGACTTGTGAGGGGCGTGTCAGCGTTGACAGACAGATGACATCCTGCTGCTCAACAACAAATGCCAGCCAAATAAGTTGAACTATGGTTCAACTTGTGCGTAGGCTGATTAGCTAGGTGGCTAGGTGAATCCAGCCTCTTTCGTTATCTTGCTAATCAATGTGGTCACTTACCATCTACTTGAGACTGGCATATTCCCTTGATCTAGATCAGGGGTCCTTAAATATAAGGGGTCTGCACACCAAAGTTTTTTTGATTCGAGGTCAATTATTCAAATTACTCCAAAAACATAATTACTCGTTTTAAATGTTTCAATGAGGTTTTGCTGTAAAGTCTTCAGCTCAGTTTTCTGTTTGTCTGATAGTCACAGGCTTATGCAAAATCCATGCCTGGCTTTTGTAACACTTGAAAAATCACATGCATGATCTACAGTTGCCATTGGTAACATACTGCATAGTTATGTAATATTCAGTTTTGTTTGAATAACTGCAAATATTGAACTGCATTTCATATTTGTAGTGGAAAAACAGTGAATAGACCTAACCTCAACTTCTGAGCGGATGATTCATGGAGATGTGCAATGTGCAATTATGCATCCTACTGAATTTGAAAAGTTGCACTGCAGTTCAGTCTAGTTTGAATGACTGTATTTTGATGAAGAAAACTAAAATAAAATACATTAAACTGCATTCAATTTGCATGATGAAAGAAATAAGAATAGGCCTACATTCAAGGAGATGGGCAAACTAGTTTCAGTTTTACCTTCTCTCCAGCTCACGCATTCTCGCTTGATTGTCAGTGTTAAAGATAGACATCAGGACAAATTAAGCAGACCTTTCGTGGGCTACCATGCTCTCGGCATGAATGCTACTTATACAAATTGTTTATAAAGTACCTGAAAAACCCACTTAAGTAAAAGTACAGATACCCTACCAAAAAATTACTTTGGTAGCAGTTGAAGTCACCCACTCACATATGACTCCAGTAAAAGTCTAAAAGAATGAGAATGTATGAGAAGTAATTTATAATTAAATGTACTTATGTAATGAAAGTAAAAGCACAAGTAAGCTAATACAGCCTGTTTGAAACATGTAGCTTACAACAAACTTCAGAAGACTCAGAAGACTGTTTGAACTTGGCCAATGAGAAATTGGCTTCCCTAGTGCCAAATTTCTTGCAGTCACTCAGTCAAACTTCACTAAAAGAGCAGGGAATTTGTTATTGCCCTGTGAAAATATTATGTAGCCTATATGACAGATTATTACTGCATGAAGATCATTCCTACAGTATGGGATAGATTTGGGTCCCAATGAAAGTGAATTTGGGTCCGTATCTGGACCGCATATCTGCAGTCTGCAGTCTGTTGTGACTGAAGTCTGACCCAATAGGCTATTTAGACTCATTGACTCTTGGACTTGGACTTGGACTAACCCAGAGCTCAGGCTCTAACTGCCCATTGTTAAAAATATTCTGTTTTGCAGCATTGTGCTATCACTGACATTTGGTCATAACTCAGAGTGACTGCAGGGGTCCACAAAATTTTCAAATCTCAATATCTATTTAGTTTTAATAAACAGATGATAATTTACTAAACAATTACAAATAAATTACAAAACAAATAGGCCGTTGTAGTTACTCCATTGATAACTATGAAATGACTGCAAATTACTTGGCCTGTAAAATGTTGCCCTGTAAAATGTTGAAGACCTCTGCCCTATAAGAAATTTAAAACTATGGTAGCCTATTTCATTGCAGTTATTCAAAAGCCACTATTTGATTTTGACACATATTGCATATTGTAAATGGACGGTCAACCTATTCGACTTTTTCATCCCGAACTCAAAAATATCACCTTATCTCAACCTGTGTTGACACAGTGTAATATTTGCTCAGCAAATACAGTGCTGAAATGGTCTATTTCTTTATGTCAATTACCACTGATCGTAATTCACACAAAGAATTGTTTCAGAGAAAATGATCCTGTCATCACCTTAATCTCTGGTCAAATGTCAGGCGAATTATATATCAGTCATTATATTTGTTGACATCACAGATGTGAGGTGTCTTTTGTTATCAGCATGATTCTTCTGTTAATGTGAGGAAGATTTAATATGACAGGGCGGTGGGTATTTGATGAGTTTGATGGGGGAAAAATAGGCAGGTAATTGTTCTTTTTTTTTTAGTGCTATTTTTCAGCCACGTTTACAAGCTGCATAAAATGGGACTCAGACATGCAAAAAAGCTCCATACAGGAAAGAGCAACATAAAAGCGGTTTGCGGTCAGTTTTCATCAATGGTGTGATACAATTTGTTATGACAAACCAAAGGTTAAATCAAACAAACAAATAAAAACATGAAATTGCAACAGGGTGTAGGGGGACTGCACTTCACAGCAATTACTTTCACAAAGAACAATTTATTTACCTTTGAATGTGTCTTTGTGCATAAATGTGTAGACTCTCTCTCACTCTCTCTCTACCTCTCTCTCACACAACACACAACACAAACACACGCACGAACAGAAACGCTCACACACAAACCCACACAAGCACACAATCCAAACCAAAGTTGTGTATTTGGTTCAGCAACACACTGCATAGCTCTTTGCCATTTTTTTTCTGTACCCTCCCAAAGAAGTATCTGATAGCCTAATCATACAGGATAGATGAAAGGAGTGCACGGCTGGATTTTTCACTTTCCCTCGCAGTGAGAGTTCCTCCTGGTAATCTGTATTTATCTGCCATCAGTCATTCACATCACTGCGGCAGCAGGAAAAGACTTCTCCACAAATGGATCGTCGTGCCTGGTGCGCTCTCTGCCGTGACTCATCTTGTGCCCCCTCGTGTCGAGATATATTGGTGAAATCTCTTTATTTGTCTCCAACACCATTGGTCTACAGTGTGCTGTGGTGGGCTATAACACGCAACCAGTTTGAAATGGCCTTTCTGTTCCGAGGCTGAGCCCGGGGACCTCAGTGGTTATTTTTATGCTCGTTTGTGGCTGTCAGTTTCTGATTTGTAGGCACTGTGACACGAAAGGTGGGAAGCAATCCTGTCTGCTGATATATACAGTACCATCCTTGGTTGATTGGCATGTTAGACTTTGGCCACATTATACTTTTCACACAAATGGTGTGTGAATTTGGTGTGTGTGTGTGCATCCATATGTGCTCATGCTTATTCATTTGACATTTCAACACACTTTGATATTTCCTTTCTGATAGAGATCCCAAAACATGGATCGGCTGCACTAGGCTATAGCTGATGGTACTGTGACTGTCCAATTAGTTTCATGGGCAACACTACCACTTGCTTGCACAGCAAACATTCTTTATAGGTCATAGGCACAAATCTCCCTTTGATGTCTCAACACACCTGATAAAATTGCAACAAATGCCGATAATCTATAGATGAAGCATAGATGTCAATTAACATGGCATGAAAACATGTGCTGCGTTTCTGCACTAGGAGCCGTTCATTTTCTACCATGGGATGACATAAGTCATAAGTGTCTCTGTTTTTCTCATTAGAAATCAGGGCGGTTTCCCCTGTCTGGGAGACAGCTGATGACTCGGTTATGGTATGTTTGTTTTGTGGAGACTCAGATGTTGATTTGAGAGATGATCCAATTAGGTCAGATCAAACAGCTGGGCTTCCTTTGGGGTGCTCTGTCAAGCACACAGACACACACACACACACACACACTCTCTCTCTCTCTCTCTCAGACATGCTTAAACATAAACAATCAGAATGAGCTAAATGGATGTGTTAGTGTGTGAGGTATAGCACATTATTTCTAATCTCAAATTTGCACTTGATCCACTTTTCATTGCATTGTCATTTTTTTTTTTTACGTTAAATTTGAAACATTTACGGTTTTGTCCTTAGCACGAATAGGAGGTGTGCACATGAAATTATGCAGTGAGACATATGAAGCAGCTGTATCCCAACAATTCACAGGAACTTAAAAATATCATCACGTTTCATATACTGTAACAAAATCTGTTATGAAAGGATGTGATTTTTTACTAACAACCTTGTAGCGTGTTGTGATTCATATGCTCCACACTCTTAAATAAAAAAAGATAGCATCTCGGTGCACTCAATGCCAAAGATCGTTAAATTCTGTGCAGGTCTGCTCCCGCTGACTCATTACATTCTGTGTAGCTACAGCTGTTGCAGGTGTAATTAATGTAGACTATCCTACACCCCTTAAGGCTTCTCCCTCAGGAGAGAGAGAGGGTGATAGAGAGAGAGGAAAGAAACAAAGAGAGGGAGAGATAGAGAGCAGGGAGAGGCACTTGAAGGACTGATTTACCCCGGGCCTCAGTCTGAATGCTAATCTGGGTGCACTTATTGGCTGAAAATGAAAGGAGAGCATGGGGTAAAGAGGTAAACATGATCAGTTCAATAAATGACCCTGGACAGGGACAGCGATTGCACCAGACGCTATTTCTTAGTAATCCCGGAAACAAAAACCCAAGTGGTCCCAGTGGCCCCATCACTGTTTGACATGCCTGCTATACATGCCTTCCACTCGGCTGCAAGTGTTGAGGATATTAGGGTGGGCACTCTGGGACCTCTGACAAACCCCCCTCAGCGAAACAGTCAAGTTGAAGGACTAAATCAATTTGAGGGATGCTACAGCCATATTGAGCAAATAATTTCTGGGTGATGCGGCTTTCACATGAAATAAGGGGAATCTCGTCACAAGAGGATATCTAGATTTCTGAAAGAATAGGTTGTCAGAAAATCAAAGGAGCTCTGGCAAAAGGAAACAGGTCAAACACGGTGGCTTAAATATCAAGAAAATCACCACAGATGCAGTAATATATTACTAGTTGGTTGTGGAGGGGTTCTTTATTTCAGTTAAGGCATATTACGTTCACTCACTAGAGATTGACTATTTGTCTTCCAGTTATGCACAGACAGTCACACATTCATTTGCCATTTTTCAAAAATTATGATAAATGATGATCTGAATTTAGTGCAAAGATACTTCCAAATGTCACATAGGCCTACACATGGGCTTGATGATTTCTCCTTTCATGCCAAGTTTTTCATTGCTGTAAAATTGCTGCATATGAAGTGATCTACATCATGAAAATATGTATTCTGTACATTTGCATTTTTGGTGTTTATTATTTCTGTGACATTAATTTCAAAGAACTCTCACAAAAGCAATCTCATCTAATCCCATTTATTTCTTTCTCTCTCTCTCTGTCTCTCTCTCTCTCTGACTAGTTGATAAGCCCTAACAAGACTGTATAATTAGAGCCGCTCTGCATAGAACCTGTCTATACACAGCAGCCTGGAGCAGGTCTGCCACAGCCTGCTATGAGCTTGACAGTTTAACTGTGTGGGGGAAACAAAAAAAACACTATACACAGTGCAAGGCCTCAAATTAGCCCAACAACAGTAAACACCATTATCCAGTTTAAAACAATACTGACACTAATTAGGCCACCAATGACTCATTTCAAAGTTCAGGCTTTGTTTGTATGCACAAACATGAAAGTCTTTCATAAGAAAGCACAACAAAGGGAGCTGACCTACACAGGGCTTTTTCTCTCTCTCTTATTTGACAGCAAGCTCTTTATGGAGTAGTATAATTGAATTTTATTCACAAAGGTGACCCTGTTACCTACAACGACATAACCATTCTTTATTTGTTAGAGCTCATCTGTGATGAAGTATATGACCACCCAGTCCATCCAGCACAGGGGTTGCCCGGGGGCCAGTTGTGACCCTCTGCTTTCCTTCATGATGAAGTAAAAAAAAAAAATACAATTTAATGTGGCCTGTTGTTACATTAATCTGATATTATATATCATCACACATCATAGTTTCAACACTGGTGTGATATGTTTGTCAATAGCGTTAGTAAACAGTGCAGCGTCTAAAATGCAGTCACTCTATCACTTGAAATTGATTAAAAAACTGACCCTTGGCAGCTTAGAGTTTTTAGTATGCGGCCCACTAACAGAAAAGTTTGGCCACCCCTGATCTAGCACATTGAGGAAAGATGAGTAGGCCTATTGGATATTTCTAAACTGCCGTGTGTTCCAGGGTAAACTTAGGTTAACAAATGTTTGACCACAAATACTTTCTCACAAACAAATTTTAATGCCATGAGCATTATTTAAAGACCCTTGTCCTTTTATCAGCTATTTGTCAGCTAACTGTGTAGTAGCAAAATGTATGCTTGTATTGCACTCCAGTTGAACAATGCATTAACACACACTCAGTTTCACTCTGTCTGATATGCCCTATAGGTGCAGTCAGCAATGCTGGTGGAAATCAGGTTTGTTTATGTCGTTTTTTTGTTTATATTTCTGAGGAGACACTTTTGACCAACAAAGCCCACTTTCTGTTTGACCCGAGGACCAAACAAAACATGCCACAGGTAGCAGACCCTAGCCTTCAGCCCTTCTGGAGAAACTCTGGGTTATTTTTTGGGGAGCAGGCCACCCCTGTTTGTTTGTTTTCAGTTTTTGGAGACTGGGTATCATAAAAAGACCACGTTTTTATGTTCACCCAAGAGAATGAAGAGCTAGCTATCATGAGGAGACATTATTCTTATGTTATATAAACTGTTATGTGTCTGACATTGCTGACTGCACGTTTAAGCCATATGGATCATCCAAAACCATTTCTGTCACTTTCTGCAAATATTTAAAGGCTTTCTGAAGAAGACATCTGAGATGCCATCCTAAAGTTTCCATTTTGATTCTACACTCCAAAAATAACACTATAGACTTAGCTTTCTTCTTCCCTCTGTCATAAGGGCCATTAATATTTGATTCACTCACAATTTACATTTCTAAGTCTTGTGGTCCACTGAATATTGATGGGGAACAGTGCAGGGTGGCAGTGTGTATTGTCCAAGATCCACACAGTTCAGGTCTTTAAAGCTATTCCATTCAAGTAAGCTAAAGGAAAAAAGTCACTATAACATTTTATGGCATTTAAAAGAAACTGTTCAACTACAGAAGGCTGAAATTTCATTTTATTTCTTCAGTTAGCACTGGAGTTTCCTTGACAAAAACTTTACTCCATTTGCTGCAGCAACAGATAGGCCAATAGTGACAGGTCTAGAGAGCATGCAGGGGTAGTAGGCTATTAGTCCTTGAGCTTTGGGTTGAGGGTTGGTCGGCACTGTCTGAGGGCAGTAAGGCACATGGTAATTTTTGGAATGGTATACCACCCTAGAGTTAGAAAATAAATTACAGCATTGCATTGGTGGTAGCTTTGTATGTGTTATCACCTTCTTTATGCCTATTGTAAGCCATGGATATGTTAAGGGTGAATAGGGTAAAAAATTTAACTAATAGATATCCCCACAAAACTTCCTCAGCTGATTATTTACATTAAGACAATACTTTTTTGTATTGCAAGTTTTCTGAAATATTTTGTACATACATGTAGATGAGCCATTATCCCTTGAAATATCCCGGCTGCCACTGTGGTGCCCTTGAGCAAGGCACTTAACCCTAAGTTGCTCTAGGGGAGACTAGCCCTGATGTAGTTGATAGTTGACAAATGTAAGTTGCTTTGGATAAAAGCGTCTGCTAAATGCATAAATGTAATGTAATGTAATAAATGAAATATGTGATAATTTGCATGTATTTTAGGCCATGGGCTAGGGGGGTTTACAGTGCACCTCTACCAACCAATCAGGGGCGGTGGTGGCGTAGCAGTTAAGGAACCTGGCTAGCAAGCTAGCAGCCAGGAAATTGTGGGTGCCACTGTTGTCCCCTTGTAGACTACAGTTCTGCATTCAACATTATTGTCCCTGGTATACTTGACAGCAAGCTCAGGTGTCTTGGTCTACACACCAGTCTATGCAGCTGGTTCTTGGACCTCTTGTCAGGGCGACATCAAGTGATGAGGATGTGCTCCATCACATCAGTGCCCTTGACCATCAACACAGGTGTTCCTCGGTGTTGTCTCCTGAGCCCTCTCCTTTACTCCCTGTACACTCACGACTGTGCAGCTATGTGTAGCTCTAATATGGAAAGGGTGTTGTTTAAAAAACTTGGCAAAGTCACTTCCACCTCAGATGACTAAGGAAGTCAGGTATGCAAACAAAGATCCTGAAGGCCTTTTACAGAAGCACCACAGAGAGCATCCTGACTGGAAGCATTACTGCATGGTTCGGAAGTTGCTTTGCAACCAAACAAAAAGCACTGCAAAGAGTCATGCATACAGCACAAAGCATCTGTGGATATGATCTGCCCTCCATCCAGGACTTGTGTAGGAGGCGATCAGGAAGGCCAAAAGAATCAGCAAGGACCCTGACCATCCTAGTCATGGACTGTTTCAAGGGATATTGTAGTCTTAAGGCTTGGGCTACCAGACTCCAGAACAGTTTTTTTCACCAAGCTACAAGGCTTATGAACACTGAAACAATGACAGCCTAAGCCTGTGCCTGTCAGTCTTTTCACTACAACACTCCCTCACACACACACACACACACACACACTCTGTCTCTCTCAACACTTAACATTCTATTTATTTATTATTTATTTTTGAGGAGCAAAAACACAAAATAATTTTACTCTCTTATACTAGTATAATGCAATCTATTATCTACTATCTTGAATCTTAAATCTTGAGCGAGGCACTTAATCCTAAATTGCTCTAGAGGAGACTGGTCCTGATGTAATTGATAGTTAACAAATGTAAGTCGCTTTGGATAAAAGCGTCCGCTAAATGTGTAAATGTGAATTTTTTTTGTGAAATGTCTGGCTTAGATTAGGCTGCTTATCTTGTTTATACTTACGATACAGGCCAAAATTCAGGTAATTATGACATATATTTGTACATAGGTACACCTCATTTACATATTTAAACATGGCATTTCAGAAAACTTGCAATACATAAAAGTGTTTAAAAAAAGGGTTAATATAAATAATCAGCTGAGGAAGTCTATCTATTAGTTAATTTTTTACCCAATTCACTTGTAATGAAATCATTCATAGGCTTATACCCAAATGGGCATAAATAGGCCGATAGAACTCAAAAAGGTACTCTGACTGCAATGCTGTATTTTCTAACTGTGGGGTGGCACCCCTTGCCAAAAAGCACAATGAGACTTACTGCCCTTGAGTGGTACCGACGGGCTAAATTTGGGGTCTGGCTGAAGGACTGTATGTAGCCTATGTTGAATTGAACATTACATTTATGCATTTAGCAGACGATTTTGTTCAAAGCGACTTACAAAAAGAGGATAAACATTCAGACTACAGCACAATCAGAAACTAACTAAGACTGCATATTGCTAACATGGAATTTGCAGTTTTTTAGATGAAAGTGCAGGAGTATAATAAAAGTGTAGTGTAGAGACAGAGTGGGAGGTGCATTGTAAGTGCATTCCTAGTATTTAGAAAGAGATATTCTTGGAAGAGCTTGGCTTGAAGGTGAAGAGGGTATCTATCTCTGGTAGCACTTGGACAGTCATTCCACCAACATAGAACAACAGATGAGAGTAGTCTTGGTAGACCTGTGGGAGGTGTTGGCCGTGCTAGACAACGTTCCTTCGAGGAGCAAGTGGCCAGAAGGCAACATAGGGCTTTAGGAGGGTATTAAGGTAGATTGGAGCAGATCCATCCATCACCCTGTAGCCAACATTAGTGCTTTGAATTTGATGCAAGTGGCTAAGGGTAACCAGTGGAGTTCAATGAACAGAGCTGTGACGTGCTGTTTTTGGCTGGTTGAAAAGCAGGTTAAGCAGTCAACTACACATCCAAATGTCATAGTTAGGATCTGTTTTTGTATATTTTACTATCTTCTTCATGTCATTATAATAATAATAATAATAATAACAATAATTATCATTATTGTTATTATTATTATTATTATTATCATTATTATGATTAACCTGATATTTATGTTTTTTTTGTTTTGTTTTATAAGGTGATTTTTTGTCAATCTTATACAACCGCCATAGGCCACAGAAGGATTTCTCAATAGTCCACTTCATTAATATTGGAAATGCTATCACCTCTCATCTGTACCTCCTCTTGTCCTCTCCCACAATGCAACAGGCAACAAAGGAAGAGAGGAAGAGGACAACAGAAAAGTAACAAAAAGAGGAATAGGGCGAAGCGACTGTTATGAAAAATAACATGTTAGATTATTACAGTATAGATTAATCAAAACATGTTGCATAGGTTTCGTAGCAGCCATTGCTACCAAACCTGTGTTGTTAACTAATCCACACTCAAACGCTCGAAGGCGCATGTTTTGATGTGCTAATTTACGTTAGCGTGCTTTTGTAGCCAACTAACGTTAAATAGAGAGAGCTATGCCGAGTTAGCTTGCTACCGTGCTATCCTGGATTAGCATTTGCTAGTCACTTAACGTTAACAATTTCTGATTGATGTTGAAGTTTAAAAAGCCAGCAAGTAATAGAGAGCGGAATTATAAAGTAGCATGACGCATATGGAAATACAACGACTAAAAAGATTGACTCAATGGAAAATATGGTGAGCTGACGCGAAAGTTACTTGTTAGCATGTCAACAGTGAGCTATATACAGGTAGCAACTTACATCATGATGTTAGCTTGCCAGCTAGCTTTGACGTTTACCACCTCGCTAGCTAGGTAGAAACATTCTTCAGATTTACCTACGGCTTGCTAGCCACTCACATAGCCAACTAGCTTTTAAGGCCTGTCCATAAACAACTTTCTCCTAATGTCAAATAGTGTAGATTTGTAGCATAACGGTTTTTATAACACTTGTAAAGTTAGCATTGTACCTTGTCATAATATTAGCGTTATGTGGAAGTCATGGGATCAGTCTGAGTAGCATTTAACGTTAATGTTATTTCCTGATTGCTAGCCTGAACTAACGGTAGCATTGGTGGTGGTGGATAGCTCGGAATGAAAGCTGTAATGAATATCATTAGGTTCACAAGCTGGTTGAAGCGGTCGACAAGTTTTTGTAATGTTGCCCTCTGCAGTTATAAAAAGTGCCAAGTTGATGAAGAATTATATCAAACCACAGTGCAGACCAAGGACTTGGTCTGTGTCTTACTGTTGTTGGTTAGCATGCCATCATAAAGGGCTCATTTATAGTCAGATATTTGGCAGACGTTAAGGTCTGTTTTGTGTTTTAGTCCGCTGTACGGAGACCCCAAAAATATCGTATTTTCTTTTGCTGTAGTATCTCATATGACGTTATTTCTCTCAGTGGCTAAAACCCGCTTCTATGCTAAGTTAAATTTTGTGTGGTCATCTGCTTCGTGTCAAATCTACTTCATATTGGTCTACCGAAACTCTTTATAGAAAGTTTAAATGTGTATTTTCCTTCTGCTGATCACACCACTACCTTGACACATGCAAAGTCTAGGCAAGCAATATGAAAACACTCTAGTATTTAATGGAAACACTGCAAAGTCCATTTAAATTGTATGGAATGTGAACTCTTAACACGCTTCACTTTGCCACTGCTCAAAGTAACTTTTATTAACACTGGTGAGGTATAGAACACAGATGGTTTTTACCTCACCAATGTTATTGGTAATAATGTCAGACTTGGATTCAATATATGATAATAATTGCAGATTTTTTTGCTTATCTTTGCTTTCAGGTGAGAAAAACTCTATCACTGGCTGCCATCAGCCACATGGAAGGACACTGTATTTAGTGTCTGTCAAGTGTAAGGGCGAGACAGACCTCTTCCATGTTGTCAACACAGAGAAAGGTCCAAAATGAAGAAGATCAGTCTCAAGACCATCCGGAAGTCCCTCAATATGACCAAGGGAAAGGAGGAGGGTGATTTTGTAATGCTCCAGCAGCCAGTGCTGACTGCTGACTTCCCAAAAGAAGACTCCTTCTTTGCGGGCTGTTACGCTGCAGATATAACCTCCTGCGAACTCGGCAGCACTGAAGAGGAGAAGGGATCGAAAACCCGCTCAAAGGGAGAAGGCTTAATGGGCACCCTGAAGAGAAGGTTGTCGGCCAAGCAGAAAGCGAAAAGCAAGGGTGGCAGTTCCCCATGTGTGGGCTCTGGGGAAGACGACGACACCTTCTCCTCCTCATCTGTTCCCGTGAGCTTTAATGAAGTCAAAGCGCAACGACCGCTGCGGTCGGCATCCTTGCGGAGCCACCACTATAGCCCTTCCCCCTGGCCGCTGCGGCCGGTCAACTCGGAGGTGAAGGTTAAAGCCATGGTCCACTCACCCAGCCCCAGCCCATCGCTCAATGGTATGAGGAAGGAGTTTCACGACATCGACATGGAAGGGCTTTTCACTGACCATGGTGGGTCGCTGAAAAACCTGGCCCCTCAGAATGGAGCCTTGCATTTGAACATTGATGAAAATGTGCCTGTTGTCATTGGGCTGACACCTCAGGACTACATCCAGTACACCATGCCTTTAGATGAGGGAGTGTACCCTGAAGGGTCGCACTCTTGCTGCTTGGATGGCTCTTCGCCAATGGAAGTGGTTGAACAAGTGGAGGGCAGCAGTGCCGTTCATGTGGAACCCGGGCGTGAAGATCAGGATTTGGACTTGCCACCCGAGCTCTTCCTGGAGCAATCACTGAATGGGCTGCTCGGTGGCTCTGCAGGGGTGCTGTTTCAGAACTCCAGTATCCACATTCCCTCACTTTCCCCGTCGCTCTCTCCTCTTACCAGCGGCGAAATCCCCTGGACCTTTTCGGGGTTCAGCAGTGCTGACGCGCATGTGGCGGAGAGGGTCAGGCTTCACCTGAACTTCGATCCCAGTTCTGCTCCTGGTGTCAGCAGGGTCTATGACTCAGTCCAGAACAGTGGACCTATGGTGGTAACGAGCCTTACAGAGGAGCTTAAGAAGCTTGCCAAACAGGGTTGGTACTGGGGTCCAATAACACGGTGGGAGGCTGAAGAGAAGCTCACCAACCTCCAAGATGGCTCGTTTCTGGTCCGTGACAGCTCTGATGACAGATACTTGCTTAGCTTGAGTTTCCGTTCGCAGGGCAAGACCTTGCACACGAGGATCGAGCATTCAAATGGCAGGTTTAGTTTTTATGAGCAGCCAGACCTGGAGGGCCACACATCTATAGTTGACCTGATTGAGCACTCGATAAAGGACTCAGAGAACGGTGCGTTTTGTTACTCCAGATCTCGTGTACCAGGGTCAGCCACCTACCCAGTTAGATTGACTAATCCCGTCTCCCGTTTTATGCAGGTACGCTCACTACAGTACCTCTGCCGGTTCGTCATCAGACAGTACACTCGTATAGATCTAATCCAGAAACTGCCTTTACCAAACAAGATGAAAGATTACTTGCAGGAAAAGCACTACTGAGATGCAACACGTGGGACACAGTAGCTATCAAATTGCACTTTTCAGGTTCAGAATTGAAGTGGAACAAGGTTTACAGACATCTGTAGATTTTAAACGAGTTTTAGTTGACTTTTGTTTGTTAAAAACATTGTTAGCTTGGGCATCTTTAAATTGAACCATGATGGATTTCTTACAGCTCTGATTCAGTGTTATGATTTCAACTTAACTTTAGCAGAGTTGTTTAGTGTAGAATCTGGCACATAGCATGCTTAGCCTTGCATACCATGTCTATTGTCACAGTGACATAATAACTGTTATGTACTCATGTCAAAACATTGGTTTTACCATAGTATGACTTTATGCTGTTGTCTTGATTCAATTTTTTGTCATCATCTGTAACATTCTCTACAGATCCTGTGAAGATATTTTTTTCAGTACTTGTTTGATGTCAGCCAGCAATTTGGCCCATTTTGATATAAACAGGATCCTGCAAACAGTAACTTACATATGTGTTTCTTTAGATTTAAATGAAGGTACTGTTCTGAGGATTTTTTTTGTAATCAATGCTGCTGGATATGTTATAGGTCTTATGGAATACTCATTGCTTTGTATGGGAATCATGAAAATGGATTTTACTGAAATTGCTGAGGAAAACCTGTTCTACTTAATGTCATATCACACTAAAGCCAAAACATCACCCTGTGAGAAAGAAAAAACACATTAGAACGTTCCCACTCCTGAAACTCCAGCATGAGTGGGGTGTGAAGGATAAGCAGGTAGGGCTAAATGTTGCAGTGAAAACTAACACAAAATAAGGGTAAATGTATCTTACACTTTGAGAAAGGGAATGACAAGATGATCTGTGTAGACACTAGACCTTGTTAGGTTTTGTCTTTTGGTGTTGTGAGTAGCTCTGTATCTAATGGGGAGTGATATGTTTTAAGTCAGTTGTACTGAAATTGGATTTTTTTCAAGAAGAGAACTTGAAGCAGAATGTTAAGAATTAGATTAGAAAGAACTGACAACTCTGATGCCTTATGATAGTCATGTTTAGAGGACAAAAACATTAGAACAGACATGATTGTTATGGTTGTAGTGATTAGATGTCAGTTGAAAGTGACCATTTAGCCAACAGTTGTCATTTTTCTAAAGTTGTCAAGGGACAGGTACGTGACTAATGCTGTTGTTTGCGAGATGGGTTGTTTAATGTTTTGCTTTCCAGTGTTGCTCTGTTTTGTATTTGTGCTCTCTAACTGTCAACTTCTGTCAGTTTCAATTCTTGACTGTTAACAATCCGAGCACTTCTTTGCATATCAATCGTCTTCTTACTCAATACCCAATAGAGATCCTTCACATTCTTATATGTACCTCCGAAAGGGAAGATCCTGTTGTGTTAGAAATGAGGGCTCACCATAACCAGAAGAAAATTGGCCTTCCAGTTACCTTTCTGTCCTGTTGGACCTAGTCGAATGTACATCTGTGTGGAGGTTTTGTTAAAATGGCACCTGTGGGAAGTTTACTCAACAGGTGCGTTGGTCAGTTTTGTCAGGTTCCCAGTGAATAGCTGCCAAAACAGTTTTTATATGAAGGAACTGCTCTTAATGGAAACACAAGTCGAAGAACATGTTTGCAGGGAAAGGTTTGGGAATTGGGAAAGGTTTTTTTTGTTGAGATGCCTGACATGTCGCTTTGATGGGATTATGAATTTGCAGTGTGTTCTATTAAGTACAGGTAGAGTGTAGTGTAGTATTGGAAGTAAATTGTTCTATAGAGGACAACGTGTGTGTGGATAATTTCTACCATTCCTAATGGAATACGCAATTGGTTATTGCTGGTGACACAGGCCAACCAGCTTATCTTGGACTCTTGGCTTTAACTGTGCAGGCCATTTTTTCAGGCTTGACATGTTATTCTTTTGGTCTTGAGTACTGATAAGTTCAAAGTGATGGCAGACACATATTGGAATCAAAGTCGATCAGGATGGCACCTGTATAGGTACGTGATGTATAACTGCCGATAGGCTGATGTTGAAGACGTTCATCTGCGTTGATTGGCTGAAGCTTGTGTCTTAAGCTTATGGTGATGTACATGGAAAGTGTGGACCCAGGTCACGTTTGCTGAGACGAAGCTTGAGTAGAAATGACTGACCTGAATTCAGCAGATGTAGAAATGCTGGTGAATAACTGCCTTATTGAGACCATGCATCTTTTCTCTTCTCTTCGATTTTTCCTCTTGTTCTTTCTCTGTTGCTTTCCATGATTAAAAAAGAAGAATGTGCTTAAGTCAAGGCACATGCGGTGTATTTGGGGAAAAAAAAACAGTGGAATATGCATAGAAAAAAGTGTTGATTTTGATATGAGCAAAATTAAATGTGAAATGAAGTGTTTGGTGCTGAGTTCTTTAATTGTTTTTTTTTTTTGGCGCTTCTTTCTAAGTTGTGTTCCTTTGCAGACATGTAATTTGGTCAAGACTGTTCACAGTCAGACTTTAATGAGTCTAATTGTTTTAGGTAGTTGCTTGTTTAGCATATTGAAAATAGATCTGCCAAACACTTAACGAGCGCTGCCTAGATTGTTTTATGTTTGTTCACACTTTTGTTTGGACTCTTGTGTTGCGAATGAAGGTAAATGTTTACATAAAAAAGTTTTAAATGTCAAGACTTTTTGTTAATTCTCTTCTCATAAACATTGGTACATATTACCTGTATGTCCTTTTGTGTTCTACACGCTTCAAGCTGCTTTATCATAATGATTGCCTTTCCGTACACTAGAGAAATCAGAATGTTGCCATTTGGATACATGAACTAAAAGTGATCAACTTGGGAGACTAAAGAAGATAACAGCTATACTTTTTCGCTCACTGATTTAATTACCAGTATGTAGTAAATAAATACATAAAAATCGAGTTCTGTCCAGTTTACATTGTACATTTTCCAAAGTAATTGTTTTGGTTTGTATTCATTTGTTATTTGAATGAATCAATAGTGATTTATTGCACATTTTGGATACAGTTCAAGTTTTTGTATCTGCTGATATAAATTATAAGTAATAATAAAAAAAACTATATATAACTTTCTTGTTTTGTCTTTGTTTCAGTTTTATTAAAGACAACCTTACCGTGTAGCTATGGGGAGTGTTTTATTACTTAAAGAATGTTATATTTGTCAAAGAACAATATTCAACATTGCTGCTGGAGTTTTGTGATATTTTTTAGACATATTTTTCAAACATCAGATATCTTGCAGGTGAAAAATGTACAGTGCTTTGAGGGTATGGCTGTCAGATTTGGGTTCTAGATTTGTCTGCATGCAACCTGCATGCGAATGAGGTTGTAAGTCGTGTCAGCGCCAGTCTCTGACAGGAGGGCTTAGGCTTCAGAGGTGAAGATACACAAATGTTTATTCTTCCGCTGGACTGAGTATGGTTTATTCATGATGCAGGATGGTGGTCGCGTGTCATGCAGAGAGGCCTCCTACTTGTCGCACCCCCAACCCCCACCCTCATTTCCCCCCTTGTAGAAGATTTTTTTTTTCTGGTTCCAACTGAATCTCCTTCGCTGGAGTGGAACTTGAAATAGTTTTGTTTTCCCTCCTATTACGATCACTTTATTGACATTTCTGTGTAGCATAACTGCTGAACCACATGAGGTTTGTGAGTCTTTTTCTCTCCCTCTCTCTCTCCCTCTCTCAGATTTTCTATTCTTCCCTGCAACCTGTGTAAAATGGGAGCATGGGTGGTAGTTCACCCAGAAGTCTAACATCCTCTTCACACGCAATAGCAAAAGGTTTGGCATTCTTAATGAATGCTCTCTGCAGACATACACATAATACTACACACCTTAAGCTATGTCTATGAACCAACTCCCCTCTGTACTTTGTCATCTGTCAATTTCTGTAGTAAAAATTGAAACTTGGTTGAGTGTGTCGTTTACAAGTACTTGCTCAAGAGCACCATCTATCAGATGTCTGATTTTCTAAGATTTATGATCCAACCTTACCATCTGGTGCACTGCATGGAGTTACATTTGTCATCGACAAACTGGGGAAGAAGACAACTGGAATTAGCCAGTGTTGTATATTTATGCAGCTTTAAGCTGATGCTAGGCATGTTCTTCTCTGTTGCAGTATGATAAAGGCTGTTACATTTCGTAACAGAGCTGCTTGTGAGGGAAGAAAAAAAAAATCCATCACTCTATATCAGCTTCTGATCTTTAAAAAAGCTATTAAAAAGGCTATTATTTGGTTTTCTGTCACTAAACAAAATAACTTCTGCATCAGGCCTTAACTGTTCCAAAAGGACTTCAGAAACTATTGTGTTGCAACAGGACTTACAAGTGCAATTCCTCTTCAGCATCACCCGTCCTAATACAGCATTGGCAGCTCACTTAGAGGGGTGGAAATTTCCTGAATCTTAATACCCCTCCTGTACCCTACACCCTAAGCCTTCAATCGCTAAGACAATTCTTGCAGAGTTCAGGGCCAAGTTCGTCGTTTGAAACGTTTTTAAATGTTTTGCCACGGTTCTCATTCATCACTATGGGTATGGGGACGTATAAAATGTTTTGCAACGTTTTTTCATCTTGAACTCGAGGCAGGACTTGGGGAGCATAGGGGCACTAGGATTCAGTCCATTTACTATTCAGTAAGCTTATCAGGAAATACGTTTAGCAGGCCAAAAAAACAAAACAACAACAACAAAAATCACACATCACAAAAAAAAAAAACACACAACAGCACACAAATATAAAAGTGCCTATTTGCATACAGATCCACAACTTGCCACAGCATTATCACCATACAGTCTACTGGTATATGTTACGATCAGCTTGAATCAACTAAAACTAACATGCCAAGAATGAGCCTGAAAAAGAAAAAAAAGGGGGGTGGTGTAATATTAAGAACAAAATGTTCCTCTTTGGTTTCATCAGCACTGACAGCACTAAGTCATAATTGATAGACGTAAACAACATAGTTGCCACTGCACATGTGATTGATTGAAGTATGCTGTTTACAAAGTACTTCTCAGTTGTCATTCAGCAGACATCAGGCAGTTGAAATTCATGCATGAGAATATAGATATGGTGAAGGTGCCATTTTGAAGCATTAAGACATGCCTTTTTTCTCCTGGCATATGTACTTCATCACATACCTCAGATGAGCTCTGATGGATGGGCATTTTGGACAGGGCGCAGACATCAGTTTTGGAAACAGGGCATTTGTCATAATGAAGGAACCTTGCTTGTCCCTATCCGAGTTAGGCACATTCCCCTATCTACCTCAGTCAACACTCAAAATAGCCATTAATGAAAAGCTGTTGCTGGCCATTAAGATAATGATAATAAGATGTGGCATAAAAAAAATGCTTGTGGTGTTTTTACCATATAATCATCAACAGGCTATTTATTGTCAAACATGCTGGCTCAAGCAAGATGACATAAGGGGAGGCCACATGCAAATATCAAATAATACAGGAATTTATTAAAGAATAATCATAAAGAATAAAGATAAGAAGTGTAGTGCAAGTCAGAAGATGAGATACTCCAAACATGGCATGCAAATCAGTCTAGGGGAAAATCTAGTGCAAAGCCAAACAAAAGCTAAAAGGTGGGAAGAAAGGAAGCTCACAGAGGACGGGAAGAGAGGGACTCTTATTCCCAGGCCCATCAGTCCAAACTAGCCACACCTGTGCACACCGCAACTGTTGCAAACAGAGGAGACACAGTGAGACACACAGCACACAAGACCCATCCAGGCGTCACAATATAGTATTGTTTAAATATTTACTATTGTGCGACCTCCTGAGATGTCAAGTTAGTAGCAAAGAGGAAAACATGTCACACCGGCTTGCCTTTCAGAGTAAAATGACCTAGACTTGAACCAGTCAGTTTTAAAGCGGTTGTAAACACGTTACGCATTTTATATCATCATATGGATCTCCTTATGATCCATTAGCTTTCCATTCTCAGAGGATGCTATAAATGTGGTCTTCTTACGATGCCCTGGCCCTGAGAACTGGAAACAAAGACAGTGGAGGCAACTTGTCCCCCAAACAATAACAGAGCTTCTCCATAAGCACAGAAGGCAGGGATGAGCTACAGCTCTGGCATGTTTTGTTCAATCCTTGGTTCAAATACGACAAAGATTGTGTTGTACAAAATATACACACAAGTATAAACAAATGCAATTTTGATATCTTTAAATATTGAAAAATTGGAAAAAATGGAAGCACAAACGTTACGTGTTCCTTTTGTGGAGAGTCATACGTGATCTTGATCCTAATGCCCGAGAGACATGTAAAGAATGGCCATAACCACGTCACATAAGATATTGACATCTGATACCACCAGGTAACAATGACAGGCTCAATTCAGTGCCATCTACGTCACTACTGTGCAATCTATTTCATCACCCCTCTGTGATGAGCACTATTTTTCATGCAGTGTCAAAAGAACAGGTGGCAGCCACAGTGACAGGAAGCAATATCAACAGCCCTGGCTTCAAAACTTTAAGGAGCACCCTATCAGTTCAAATGGCATAGCCAGAGACCCCCCTCTGGTTGGACATGTTTATAAGGCCAAACATTCCTTGCATACCTTTCCACAAATAAAGTGTAACTTGTTCAGCCATATGGACTTTCTGCCAATAGCCTGCAACAACATGTCCAATTAGCACAATGATGTCCTTTGTTATAGATTAACACACATTTAGCCCTCTAATTATGTGGGCCTAAAGTTTCAACTCAGATCCCTGAGTATTGTGTACACCTCCACATAGCCACTCTTGTCTTTACCCTTATGGTCTCCAGTATAAATACGGTTCAATTGTGTTGAATAACAGATGATGAACTATTTAAACGTGTGTGCCTGAAATATGTGCCAGCGCCTCGGCCAAGCTGAAATCGCTCTGCGCACTGATTGTGTTGCCCCCACGCTCACCACACTTTGAACCACTCGCGTCCCAGAGGGGTATGTTGAAGATACACACACACACACACACACACACACACACACACACACACACACACACATGCACATACACCATCCAGCATACAGGATGCTGCATGGCAATTAACTAACAAAGCCTCCGTACCGACGAGTGTGCATGACTCCTGCGGGCTCACTCTCATCGAGATCCGTGCCCCTGCGCGTGTTCCTCCCTGGCAACCGAGATGTAATACCTTTCTGAAATACTGCTCTCTCTCTCTCTCTCTCTCTCTCTCTCTCTCTCTCTCCACTCCCTTTCACTATCTCCTCAGGCACTTATATGATCTGGGGATCTCTCAATCCTCACATGCCTTGCAACAGCGTGGCCCTGATTAATGATGCTTCTGGAGATGGCAGCCGTAGCAATGCGCTCCAGCGCTAACATGCTGAGTTCCCTGTCTGTTCTCCCACTTAAAAGACGCATGCTAATTTTAGCCGCGACCGCGTGTTTAATTTCACAGTGCAAAGCCCGAGCTTTTATTCTTGCTAAATGATGAGACTAATTACTTCATTGCCATTTCTTATTGTGACAGGAGAACCGCGTTTGAGTGGGAGAAATCACATTATCATTTTTATTTGTGTAAAAACTTAGCCTGTTTTTTTTTTTCTTTCTTTTTAAATCACCGCTACAGGGTGTGTGATTTTGTATGCACGCATCACTGAAAGATATGCTAATTTAGCTGCCTCACTTCACCCCCTGAAACGTGAATCATAAAAAAGTATGAAAAAAAAACCTCAGTAAATATGAAAGTGTGTGTGAGATGGAAACATCAGACATGTCAGCCTGTCAGTCTGTCTCATTATTGTTCTTGGATGACGTAGATGCCTCACATAAGACTGCTGGTTCAGATTACCTCCAAACAAAACTTTTAGCCAAAACGTTGCCTTGTGTAAAGAGCATTTCAGTTATATCAATGGATTACTAATTATTCTATAGAAATCTATCCTTGTTACTCCACCCTACCCCACCCCACTCCCACCCAAACGACAATGACGCTGTGGAAGCATTTCTGCTAGAGCCTAGTGTGATTGGCGATATGATTACTGGAGTTTCCTGATTAGTAACAAGGTTAATAAGTTAATTTAGTATTTCATTTTTTTACATTGTGGATGATGCATGTGGGAGGGCTATGGGAATGAAATTCTTTCATTCTACTTCCTCATTAAATTACGACCAGGTTCTGATTCTTACATGCTGGTTAATGTTTTGCTGTTAGCACACAGGTGGGCGCAGTCAATACACACTATTTTACCATTTGCTTAAAAACTTGCAGGAGTATACTGTAATGGCACTGGTTTTCTGGTGTGTACTGTGTGTGGTGTGTGAATAGGAAGACTTGGTAGATTATCTCTTTGAAATACATCAGCTTTCTCTGACCGTTATGTCAAGCACTAGCTCCAGACCAACAGAATGTTGCAACTTTTTATGTTATAGTTCTATATTTATTATTAAAAAATGCCCATTCTGTCATCTTTTATCACTGATGTAGATGCACCCTTGTTAATGGTAATTAGCTAATGGTCTTGATCAAACAGATCTTGATCCATCATCTCCACCAACTCTTCATACATATGAATGTCAAAGGCTGAAAAAAACCCCAATATCTTCTGCCATTCACATTCTCTCTTTACTCTTGAGTGTGTGGCTCCTCATCCTCCAGCTTGAATCCACCCTGTTTAATGATGGCTACACAGTTACAAGTTAATGAGACACTGGAGCTCACCAGTGCAGAGTGGGTTCTTTGCCTCAAGTGAGGTCCCAGGTTCCTTGCAGGGTTCCTTCCCTTCACCAGAACAATTAATTATGCTTTCCATTGGGGGGTTTAGTCTTAAAACCTAGGAAATGAACATCCTTTGTCTCTGTCTGTCAATCAAGACACCCCCCCCCCACCCTAACACACACACACACATACATACACACATACTCCTCTAGGTCTACTACTCTTACCTCTCTTTCATGGAACACATACACAGAAGGGGAGAGAAAACGCAATGTCAGTCTCTGTTAATGTTGATTTGTATGGAAGTTGAGGTAAAATGCTATGTAATTTTATACAGTTGCTATAGAAATGCCTGACGATAACCTACTGTACTGAAAGAACCAAATACTTCAGACATGCATGAATTGCCCGAAGAAGCATTAGATGCGTTAAAGGAGTTTGATTCTACAATCTCATAATACTGTACATCTTTTCCATATCAATTGGGCTTTTAGTGCAATTATGGTTTGTCTGCTTTGTGCATCCTCTTTTTCTCTGCCTGGCGCTTATAATGCCTGCCCATGCCTCTGATATAACTCTGGGATTTTTGTTGAGCTCTTTCCAAAAGGCTTGTCACTCTGAGTAGTGTGACTCATAGTCCTCCCGAAAGACATCTCTGGCAAACAAGCACCCTCTTTTGTAGCCACCTACTGTCCTATCCAACAAAGCCAAAACTCACAGTGAGTGGGAATGAGTGC
The DNA here is from genome assembly GCA_015244755.2 of Tenualosa ilisha. Classification (NCBI taxonomy): domain Eukaryota; kingdom Metazoa; phylum Chordata; class Actinopteri; order Clupeiformes; family Clupeidae; genus Tenualosa; species Tenualosa ilisha. Next base: position 1,622,779 of record PYXC01000045.1, read on the forward strand.
TATGGAGACATGAAAGTAATTAACACTAGTAAATACACTCCGCAATGAAACAAAGTGTCAGTTTCAAGTCTGTGTTTGTAAAAAAGTACAAGATCTCCATTATACACTACTCAATTCAATTCAATTCTAGCCCTAATGTGATATTTTCTGTAGGATCCCCACACTGCACAAGAAAAGATTCTAAACATTTAAATGTGGCTTTATATTTGCTCGCTCAGAACTATTAATTAGACATTTGTAAAGGGATTATAACACTTCTTTAGAGCATTACTGTTATAAAAACACAGCATATAATTTAATTTGTTTCTTTCAGAACTATTAATTAGACATTTGTAAAGGGATTATAACACTTCTTTAGAGCATTACTGTTATAAAAACACAGCATATAATTTAATGTGTTTCTTTCTGTGTGCATTAGATAGTATCATGTTAATTGCAAGCATTTGCACAGTATTGGTTTGCAGTGGGGGATTCCTCTGATGGATAAGATCAGAAGCTTGATTTGACTCCTGTCCTTGATGTAAATTCGAGCGAGCACACGTGGTCGGGGTTGAAAGTGAAGCTAGGGGCGCAGCCATGAGTGAGCGTCAAGAATGAAATGAAAGCTTCAGCAAACGATTGTGAGTGACGCTCGGAGCTGCACAGCTTGGTAAACACTAAGGATGCCACAGCAAGCAAGCGCATGCCATGGGACATGGAATGGTGTATGGTGTGTGTTTTTGGAGATACTCTCCAGTAGATTAAAGGTCCATCTAAGAAGTCAGTCTGTGTTCAAAATTCAGTGCCATACATTATACACTTTTGATGTATAACATCAAGTAGTAAGATTTTGGTGAAGATTGATTGGCAGGATAATTTGCGTGAGCAAACTGCAATAAAAATGGCCTCTTATTAGCTCTGATTTTGCTGTTTTATTTTCTCTCATGACATACAATGGCTCACACAGCCAGTAGTCCTTTGTGATGTGTGTATATGCTGCCACTGAAGATGCTGGAGCTCTCTTCTGCCTTCTCCTTGGATTCTCTTTGCTGTTTGCTACTGCAAGTGTTTTCCCCCACTTCAGGCCTGAACTGACCCAGAACCAGACCGTGTCTGGCCCAGGTCTGGCTGGCAGAATTTCTTTGAGTGTCTCTGGGGCCTGGCTGGATCTTTACTACAAAATCCTACCCCCATTAGGCTTTGTGTCGACCCTCTGAGCCTTGCAGTGTTTAATGTCTCTCCCGGGCGAACAGAAGCCGCCCTGCTTGTCCTAGATCTGTCGATTTCTCTCTCTTTTTAAAGCAAATGGATGATGCAAGCAACAGCTGGTTCTTTTTAAACACACCTCAGACATGCCTGGCGAGTTGTGTAATATATGCATGTAAATGACTTAAGCATTTATTATTTATTCTTTTTTCTGGATTTTATGGTGTCCCTCGTCCTGTGCTGCAGATCTGCACAATTGTCTTGCTTTGGTAAATAATGCAGTACTGTCTAGATGAGTAAAGTGTAGCTATGAGCTATGCAATAGTAATGAACTTAGGGAACTGGCTTGAGCAGAACTGAAATAATTCTGTTTGAGGATGACTGTTAACTATCTACAGCTGTCGTGTAACGCTTCTGCAGGGAGGCGCCTAGATAAAAGAATGCCTTTCTTTATTTATTCATTTCACAAACTGTCAACTGCTGCAAAACACTGTGGACGCTTTTCCTTCATTTCAAAAGGAACAGCATGGAGTAGGGTTGTCCACAATCAATTATGTGAGCCAACAGAAGAGACTACCATTTATCCAAATCCTTGATCTCTCTAGCAAACAATTAACTTAGCATATCTGCTTTAATAATCAGGGTGTGAGCCTGAACCCTGGCTGGTTAAAATTCAGTGAGCATCTCCACAGATGGATGCAGTAGTTATTATTATCATCCGAAAGGCGACTCTCGTTCCTCAAGGTCATTTTGAGTGCCGCCGTGCAATCTGAGCTATCTCACCTAAGGAACTGAGGTGATTTAGGCACCGTAACACATGGGAATTAGTTCCTTGTTTCTGAAACCCAATAGCTCTTGTAGTTCAAACTCTTTCTCAGACAGATGACAAGAGTGCACCATAAACCAAAAATTATTGGGGTTATCCTCACACGTTTAAAAAGTGTTTAAAATGAGTTTAGAGTGAATATTAATTAACTGTTGATGTTGTGTTGACCAATAAAAGAAAAGCATTTGTCCTAATGATACTGACCAGGCATGATCGTACTGTAAAGTTGACAGTGCAATGTAGCTTTAACTCAGACCCTTTTGTTGAAATCAGTTTCGTCATAACTAATCTAAAATGTTGATTCAGTATTCTACTGAGTTTTTCTAGATTATAAAAGTATTAGCTGTCACTGTTTGAAGCCAGGGTGTATGATAATTCCTGCAAGTTAAATTCCAAAGCCTCCGGACATTTCATGAGCAAGAGAGATCGTAGCAGTTAAGGAGAGATCACAAACTGATGTGTAGGTGAACAACCACCTACTATAACGAGCATCTGTTGTATTGTATTGTGATCAGTATTCCGTCTAGGGACACTTATATTGTTTTATGACGCTTAGGCTGTTTCCTCCTTCAAATCCTTACTACAAGTTCTAGAGCCTAAGCACCCTAATAGAGCCCAGGCAGCCTAACAGATCCCTGAGAAAAAAACATGTATGACTATAAATGCTTAAACTTTCTGTCACATGTACTTTGTTTTTCTCCTCGAACAAACCTGATTTTACCATGCAAAATGTGCAATATGTGCAGCATTCAGCTTCATGCATCACAACTATGGGGAACTGTCATCTCATGTGCCAGAGCTTGCAACCCCCCAGAAAGCAAGACAGCGAGAGAGAGAGAGAGAGAGAGAGAGAGAGAGAATGAGACAGAGAGGGAGAGGGAGAGGGAAAGAGAGACAGAGAAGATATGGGTGGTATTTAAAAGTATGAATAAATTTCCTTTACCCCATCCAGCTGATAAATGCTATACCTTGGCCACGTTAAAAAGGGGAAAAAAAATGCAGTCAGCAATGATCGTAAAATAGGCACAATGCACGGACTAACATGTTCATATCTAAGGATTTTCTTTGCAGGTCCTGCTACAGTAAAATGGTCCACTGACACAGGAGATATTACCATAAAAGCCATCATTCAAACTGAAAAGTATGCTAAAAAGTACAGGCTATTTCCTTGTAGCATTGTAAATGTGAATTTTTTTGAATGACTGGTTCACTGTCACTCTCCACATAATGTGCTTATTAGAAAAAGTGCTTTTTAGAACAAATTATCAAAATTGATTTTTCTGGACAGAAATGTGGCAAATTGGTAATAATTTTGTCTTCAGTTCATGGCGCGTTCTTTTCTTTGCCGTACATTAATTGCGTGGTTGAGAATCACCTTTTCATTCTGCTCGGTTTATTCTCGGTAAGTGCATTGAGATAACATCCAGTCATGCTGTGCAAGCGACTTGGCAGGTCACTTGGAGCAACAGAGAATATATGATGCAAGCCGTGATGTCTATCATTTGCCATCAGTCACTGAAATCGGCCTGCTTCATGGCAATACAAATGAGTGCAGAGACATACACTCTTACAGTAGCTTTATTGTTGCGCTAGTCAAAGGTAGGAAATTTGCCAAATCAAGGATGCAAAGTGCATTGTCAGGCAGGTGCTTTGCCAGGTTAATTGAGCAGTTAACATGCTACCACGTGCTTGGATCATAGCGACTTGTGTAATAGTGAAAACTGTGAATGAATGTGTATTCTTGTGCACTATGGTGAATACCAGAAAATTAATATGCGCTCATTGTTCCCACACAGTTGGAAGAAGGGGCCTGATTCCTGCAGATGAGTAGCCATGTGCAGCACATTAAAAAATCTGTAGACATTGTTTTGGACATACAGTGGTTTGATAATGTCAAAGAAGTCCTGTTAACATTTTTTTTTTCAGATTCTAGACCAAATGAAAGTGATATCTGTGATATCTGTGCTCCCCGTTTATTGTTCTTTAAACACTGAAAGAGTAGGAAAGTGTGTTATGCCATATCAGGTTTTCTACCCGCGAATGCTACCAGGTCAGCAGAAAAAATAGCATTGCAAATAAGAAAACTTTCCATCCATTTTCCAGCATGCCCTGCCTGAGAAAGAGAAAAATGAATAATATTAGAAATTTAATTTGGCAGATCAGTTGTTTATTCTCAGCTCCCTGCTACAATGCACCAAAAACATCAGTGTTTAAACATCAGTGTTAGACACAGCATGTTATTAATATTTCTATATACGGAGTCTTATTAGACTAGTATGTCTAGATTAGCCTCATTTTGCTATTTTGGACTCATGAAATATATATTTTGGACTCATGAACTTCATATATAATACTTTGCATGGACCGTATGCTTAATAGTGATCATATGGTTTATACACAAACAGCATAAAGAGAGGTGACAGTGATATAAAGAAGCTGCAGGGTGTATGCTCAGGGACCCAACTCCACCTAGCAATCTGATAAGACAATAAGGTTTCATCTGGTTTGGTCCTCATAGGAACATGACTCACTCCATCACCAAGTCTACTTCTCCGCCGGGGTGTTATTTTCTGCCTGACCAGCAAGACAGACACAAACACACACACACACACATACACTCCCAGATAAAGTTAGAAATAAACTCAAAAAATAAATAAAAAATAGAGTGAAACATCTTCGAATGTGACCAACTTTACTGAAAGATTTTCTTGGAGCATTTTCTCACACTGGTATTGTGGCATCTTGTTCACTTTGGCTCATGTCAAAATCTTGACTTTCCCCTTCCCTTTGTTAATCCGCAGTAAACAACACGGCTGTCTGGGGAGTTTGCATTGTGCGGGGACATATTTTTTTACCCCGGAAAAAAAAATGATTAAAGATGACGCCTCACACAGTCTACTCTGTGCACATTGATAAAAGCTGGTCTGATGTCCCGTTGACAGCTTAACCGGCACAGTCAGTTAATTGATGACACCTTGGATTGCTGCTGCAGTGGCAGAGGTATTTGCAAGTTTCTTATCGTTAGTATGTATATTCTTCTCCCGAGAGTGGGTTGCTGAAGACATACTGAGGTAATGTTTAAGCTAACCGTGCCATGCACACGCTTTTAATTTCCACGCAAACGTGACCTGAATAGACGAGGGTACATAGAGAACCTGTTTCATTATGTACTTTGTAATGGCTGCCTGTGTATTATGAGTGAAAAAAGCAGTGCTGTACATATGAATGAAATAATGTTATCCTTCACTTGGGAATCTATCACACATTATTTTATGCATATATATAAATGCATGCCAGGCGGTCCATGTTGCACAATGCAAAGTGACACAATGGGTAATACATTTTAGGTACGTCAAACACTTATACCTTTAAGCATGTCTTCAGCTAGTCATTTTCAAGTGGTAGTATTAACAAAGGAGAAAAGCTCTGATTCACTGAATAAACAGGGACTACTTATCAACCAGTGTGGTTATTCGTTTGTGTGCATAAAACATCTGTCAACCCTCTTATTATGACACTCTTAATAAAGCAACTTCAAACCGAGACAGAATCTGATGTGTTCTAAATTATTTACTCTAAGTATATCACTAACAGCTACAAAAAGCAGCAAAAGTAGTCAGAAATGATAATAAATACCCAAACACATCCAGTGCCTCATAATTGTTTGAAACAAGTCTAGCCATGTTTCCACTGCTAACATTTGCAATCTAAATTTGGTGTCACATTCCCAACAGATGTGACCAGTTGGCATCAGTCTCTGGGATGAAGCACCACTTGCAGGTAGAAATTAACAATGGCGTGAAATGTTTAGAGCCTTTGCTTTTGTAGTGGGAATCAAATTTATAATATAGTCCTCTTATACAGTTTACAGCTTTACTATGACAGATTTTTTGTCTCTTCAAGTAGCAACGCCTAAACTAATTGTAGCTTTAGGAAAAAGTAATTTTGTTTGATGTGATATATGATATTTTTTATATAACTTCAGTGTTTCTTTGGATCTGTGAACAAAGTGCCATGCATGAAAATGTGTTTTTCCTGAGACATTGCAAATATATCTTTATGATATATTCAATCAATCACTGTGAAAATCATGTCCAAAAATTCATATATATTTTTTTAGTACATGCTATTTCCTCCTCACTCATAAGCAGCTGTCTCAACAAGCACAGAAACTTTACTTCTTGAAAGTGTGTGCGATTATGGCTGTCAGTACACAGGTTCCCTTCTATTTGGCATGTTTTATTTTCAGAGCCGTCGAACATGCAAATGACTAATATCTAAAATTGAAATGATTTTCTCACTCATGTCTCACATTACACAGCCACACAGCTTCCCATCACCAAGTGCTTTATTCAGACCAATGCTAATGTGCTAATGTTCTACAGGAAAGGACGGCGCAAAATAATTACTGTTATTATGACAGTAACTGGAGTGTTAGGCTCTCTCTCTCTCTCTCTCCCTCGGTGTGTGTGTGTATACGTGTGTGTGAAAGTGCGTTGTGTGTGTGTTTCCAACAAAATTACATACCTGCCCTGACATATTTTAATGAGGCCCCTCATCCTTGCTAATCTGCACTTGTAGCACACAAAGCCAACAGATGATATCCACCCCAGAGCTGCAGCACAGTCTTCCTCTGCAGCTGACCTGCATGTTGACTCTGAACAAGTCTGTCTCTCTTTCTCCCTCTTTTCATCCTCTTCTTCCTTCTCTCCCTCCTCTCTTTCTCTCTCCCTCTCTCTCTTTCTCTCTCTCATATACACACACACACACACACACGCACAAACACGCATAGACAAAAGGTGTTTATAATAAGAGCACTTTCTCCTAATTAAACATGTGAATATTTTAAAAAACGACAAGCCCCAACAGCAGCTGTGGATTGTCTGCAGGTTTCCCCTTGAGACACTGCCAAGCTGTTCCTCTTACTTGCTTAGAGCCACAAGCCCCTAACTCCAAGGAGTTTCCAGCCCTTTTCAAGGGGTCTTCAAGTTGTTTGTTAAAATGTGTTTTTTTTTTTTAGAAAACATGGAGTACTCTGCAGCCAGAGAGCGTAAGGGGTGGACTCCCAGAAGACTCTCAATGCTTGGCGTTCAATTAGTGAGGACATCGTCATGATACTCATGTCTCAGAGCACAGTAAATTCTCTCTCTCTCTCTCTTCCTTTCTCTCTCTCTCTCTCTCTCTCTCTTTCTCTCTCTTCTTTCAGCTCAGTATCATGCTTTCTTACAGTATGCAGGCTACTTTCTCAGAGAATATAGACAAAACATTGTGGCAACACAGGAACACATACACAGTATTGCAATGCAGCAGACATAGATTCTGACTGGAGTGAGAAAGAAATACTGCAGATTGTTTTTTTTTATTATTTATCTAAGTCAGAGCTGGGTTGCTGTGGTTGTTTTTTGTTTTGTTTTTTTAGAAGTTGCAGGTTGCCGAGGAGAACAGTGAGTAAAATAAGGGTACGATCCACTCATAAGACACGTTTCACCCGCCACTGTCAGAAACTATGCGCCCTATCCTGCAATGCCCCACCCCCCACCACCCCTCCAGTCTTGACATATTTTTAGTCTTCTGTGTGACTGTCAGTGTGAAGAACTTCAAAGTTAGTTAGATGTGAGAAATGATAAAAAAAAAACTCGCGCGCACACACACACACACACACACACACACACACACACACACACACACACACAAAACATTAAAATGTCTACAAGTTAGTAATACTTTCCTACTACCTGCTTTAATAGCTGTGTTCATCCATGCAATTCTACCGATACCTATATTTAAATGACTATTTACATTCTCAAGTGAGCTATGCTAAAGGTGTATTTTGGGGTCTTCACTATAGTATTGTTCAAAAGCCCACCTCGCTGTCTCTTGCCATTACCACTCCACCGAAGAGGACTTCCCTTGAGGTTTCTTTGTTATTTCTACCGCAAAAAAAAATAGGCCGATGTCATTGACATGAGAGTAGGCTCGATTTATCCTGAACCAGGGTACGCTGTGGAATCGAGAAAGGCCAATCATTGAGGCGCAGTGTTACATTTCCTATTGCGATTACATTTGGTGAAGCACAAAGGCTGAATTTGGCATAGCAGCTGGGGACTGAGTTAATTCATATGCCTTGTTTCTGCTTAAGCACAGTGGCAGCTCTGGTTGAGAGACATCCACTTGGTAGGGGGTGTGTTTGTAAGCAGATAGACACAGGGGCTACACAGGCACACACACACACACACACACATACACACACACACACACTCACACACACACACACACACACTCACACACACACGCACACACATACACACACACACACACACACACACACACACACACACACACACACAACACACACACACACACACACACACACACAGCAACTAACTGGTTTGATTAGTCATTGTGATCCTAAAGTGACAGCCAATATCCCAGATGAATAGCATATGGTATCCTACAACAAGGGCAGTGGCATGTGGCCATGTTGTGAGCGACTCATTTACATTTCCTGTCGGGGGATCCAAGCCGAGCGCAAGGAGCACCTCTTCAAGCTAGAGGACCATCGAAGTCAAGTCGTGTGGAGCAGTGCCAACGCCCCACCCCCAACATACACACGGCTCCCTCCACCCCATAATAACACACACACACACACACGCACACGCACACACACGCACACGCACACACACACACACGCACACGCACACATACACACACACATACACACACACACACACACACACACACGCCTCCCACCCCTACATCTACCCTGAGTCCTTTAGTGTGCCTTCTCCTCCCACTCTCCTGCTTTCCCCATGCAGACGCTTTTCCCTCTGCCCTGACGCCTGAGTCTGTGCCGCTCTTATCTTTCCTCTGCGCCTATAGAGGTGCTCCTAGCTTTGCCCACTAACCTCTTCTCCACCCCTCACAAGGGTGCTTCACCACCCTACGCCATGCCGCGTAATAACCAGTGCCAGCAATTAACTTTCACCACATTTGATTATTAGCCTCCGTAGTACCTGATTCCGTAGAAGTCATTTGCCCGTGGCAGATCATGCTGCAAGACCCTGCAGACAAATGTTATTCTTTTCTCTCTCTCTCTGTCTCTCTCTCTCTCACTCTCTCTCTCTTGCTCTGTCGTTTGAGTTATTTTGATTAATGCTCAGAGCATGTATGAGCCCACTAAGGATTAGCCTTTGTTATTAATCTGTGATAATGTCTCAATCTCTTTGAATATTTGATTTTTACTTTAATTGGGATTGATTAGAGAGAAACAGTTGTGTTATTACTATGGATAAAAGATATAATGATCCATTTGTTATAATAATGCTAAACCAGGAGTCAGGCCATCTATCAAGGAGACACATCCCCATATTTCTGTTTAATATGTGCACAGGATATTTTTATGCAAATCCTGAGATTTATTTATGTGTGTGAACTGTGTAGGAAGGATCACACAATAGTGGGTTCTCTCAAGACTAAGTGTAGGATTCTCAGTGGAGGCTGATGCAATTATCTCATCTATTTCCATAAACCAGTTTGCAGAGTTTGGGCATTCCTTAAATCTGCCCATATACCCTAGAACCAACAACAGAGTCACCCGAAAGCTGCTTCCCAAGGGTGGTACTTCTTAAAGCACCAGTTCATTCATTCACTGGTTCATTGTTTTGTTTTTTTCTCTTCAGCTTAGAAACAATTTACATCTAGTGGCAAAATAAGCTACACCCAGTGCAGTGCTCACTCCTGCTGCTGGTCCCACAGTTCTTGAGATTGAAACTCACTCTCTTCATTTTGCAAAGTGCATTCTCTCTCTCTCTCTCTCTCATTCTTGTGACACACACAACTCATTTATTCTCCCTTTGGTTTCCGCTACACAGAAGTGTTTGGGTATGTTGGGTATGTTTGGGTATTGCGTCTTCTAAATGCCTAAATGTAATGTAAATGTAAATGTAAATGTATGTGATAGCGTGGCTATGTAGGTATGTGACAGTCTTCTGAATTGAAAACTAATGGCTGTCTATGATATGATGCTTCTCAGCTGTCATATTAAAGCCATGTATTTATTTCATTCCGATGGACTGTAGTTTTAACCTGTTTTAACTGATTTCATATAATCTAATTAATGATTTAATAATGTATTCATGTCAAGGATAAGACACCCAAGGGTGTCTCTTGTTGTGTATTTGACACTAAAAGTTCTTATTTATCATTGGCATGAGTAAAAAGTCAGTATTCATCCTTGATATAAAATGTAGAAGCCATATTTCTCCTGTTTGTTTTCATATTCTGCATGTAATTTGTGATTTTGGAATCACTTCAGAAAATGAGTGGTGAAGGTGGACTCTCTCTTTTTCATGCCAAATGAGCTCTAATCTTGTCCGTGGCCCTCTGCAGAGCCATGTTTGACTAGAGATCCCAGGCATCATGGTGCTTTAATTGCACTCCGAATCCAGGGAGTATCTCCGGCGGCCAGGTTGCCTGCATGCATAATTAGTGCAGCCCAAAGTGAAGCGTCATTAAATCCCACATCACAATTTCAGTCCAGAGTTACCACAGTCCGCCCACACGGATTCAACAACAGCAGTCCTTCATACCGCGACCCTTCTGGCATCTGGCAAATCCTGCTGAGCTTGAGTTGAAGAGAAGTGCTTCTGACAGCATGCGATGAGAGTGTTTAACCTGATGGGGGAGACAGTGAGTCATTGACTATTGCCCCCCACATCAATACTGTAATAATGTCCTCCTCCCCCGACTCCAACTTACAGCCTGCATGAAGTATTCAGTTCAAAGTCTATCCAATACTCAAATAACTGTGGCAAACTGCAGATATTTGACCTCCTGGGTTCGATCAATCTTAGTTAAAAACTTATATCACAAGCTGCCTCAACACCTTGACAGATTTTTTCTTTTTGTGGGAGAAGTAATGTGATTCAAGCCCCAACTTGAGAGAGGGGATGATTACTCCAGCTTAAATGTGCTCCAGGAGTGGGAGTGGCCTGAACAGATACTTTCTTTGCTGTTATTGGATCTGATGTGTCACATGATGACCCAAACAGGAAGAGAATTCACAGATGTGGGAAAAAAAATCCTCTACAGTACAGCTGTAATTCTGTTAATCCTGGTAATAAAAATGACCTGACGCAGCAGTCCTTACCGGTGCCACGAGACATCCAGGAATGGAAGCAATAATAGGCAGAGGAGGAAATCGCAATTTTGCTGCAAACATAAAAGGGACACTTTAAAAAGACTTGACTTGACTACAGACTTGTGTTTTGGGGGTATTTCTTTTTTTTCTTTTTCACTTTTCCTAGTGACATCACACTGCTATTGTTTTTAGCTTTATTTGTTGGTTCACATTTTGCTTTTATTTGTAAAACCTTGTTTGACTTTCTTTCTTTCTTTCATTCTTTCTTTTTTCTGTCCTTTTCTGAACAAAATTTATCCACAAGGCCTTTGTGGTGGAAACAAGTGAGCTTTCATTATCGCAGATTCTGTCTACCCACAAATAACTTCACGCAAGAGACAGAATGATTGATACTCTTCATCAGTCCTGCCTCTCCTCCTTCCTCTAATTTAATTCCTAGCAGCTGCTGAGCTCCTTCACCCATTCCAAAGCTCCAACCAATAGAACAACACTATTGATCGACAGTTGTGGAAGAAATTCTCTTGACGCATCAATGGCGATTGTTCAAACTCGCCTCTGATTGGCTATGGAAAAAAGGTTATGTTCGCATTATGCAAGTGCAGGCCTTGAAAATGTAAAAAATTAAAGAAGAAGAGGAGGAGGAAGAGGGGGAAAAAAGCAGAGTAGCTCTCCCAGCAGTTGATCTAAGGAATTACACAACCATAAGATGCTTGTATAGTGACTAAGTGCACGCCTACCAGCAAACAAATTCTAATTGTGTTGTGTGCCAGCCAGTGTCCTCAGATAAATGTCTGCAATACACTCACTCATTAGACCGCCTATCACCCCCCACAGGGTTTCCCCTTCGAACACCAGTGTCCTCTTCCGGAGGTTATAGAGTCAGCAGCCTGCTGTGCTCCTGAGTAGTCATCATTTTTGCTATCCACAGTGGTATAATCGGTGAACATGAAGATCCGGTGGACTCTGAACTAAGCAGTTTTGTGTTCGGAAGGAAGCCCAACAGCGAAAGTCTTGTTTCTCTGTTTTCGGCTGCTTCAACCTTGATCACTCTTTCCCCCTGCAGTCTGTATGATTTTCCAGGCCTTCATATTTACCACATCAAAGACACAGCAAATTGCTCCATAATTCAGTTTAGAAATTCTGCAAGGCTTGCAAAATGGAAAAAGAAAAAAAAAATACCCAAGCTTAATTTCCCAAGAAAGTGAGGCATTTATCTTGAAATATTATTAAAGGCCTCGTTTGTATTTTGTTCATGAAACAAAGTTTTTGCTGAGGCCGTTAAAAGCGCCTATAGTAAATTGTGCTCCCTCTGTGAGGATCACCTGATTTCATCTGGAGGTGTCAGCTCCCACGATGCAATGGGCAAGCAGCTGAGCTCAGCATTAACCATGGGAACCCCACCAGCAACTTCACTCACACACACACACACACACACACACACACACACACATGAAAGACATACACACTGATTATTTTCTTTTTTTTCAAAGTTGTTGTCTTATCTTGTATACAGAGGTCTTCTTCATAAAGAAAAAAAATCTTGTTTGATTACATTACAAGGAAAAAACTGTGAGCACTTCCTGATAATACTGCATCTCTTTGACCCATAGGGTCCTTAATGATTGACATATGATGCTATCAGAATTTAAGAGAGGGTGGTGGCTCTGTTAGTGCCAGACAGCTTAGATCAGCACTCAGCCGTGTCTATAGGCTTGTTTGTTTTCCTTACATGCTACAAGCTTTACATTTTAAAATGGCTGGGGTGATTATCATGTCCTACCCATATGAATTAAGCTACCCACCTGATGTTTTATAGCCGTTATGGAAAACACGGTTGTGATTCTACTACAACGACATGCTGCAATTGTAAAAATGTTGCACTGTCTGCATTTTGCTGATATTTTACATGTCCCCAGGTACAATACAAATTATGAATATGCAAATGAGACCACAGAAAAGCTAAAAAACATCTGTGAAAGTGCAATCTGCGGAATGCACTGTGCCAAGTTAACACATTTATCAAGAAGTGTTTTAAAATAAATAAAATCAAATTAAATGAGTAAATGTGCACAATCCCATTCCAGCTAAATGAATTTGGGGTCAATGTTATACAACATGAAATGCTTAGCTTTCCACAGTTTAACAGAAGTAGGTTTGAGCATTTACACAGCTTGCTCTGGATTTGAATATTTAAAAAAAGACAAAATAGACACTGAATTTCAATGAACTAAAAAAATGTCAAGGATTTTTTTTTTTGGCACAGGCAGTAATGGAGAAATGAGCACTGTTTGATTTATGAGTCATCAATATTACGAACAATGACTCAGCATCTTAATCAAACCTTTTGTCAGAGGAATTGTTATTGTCTGGCCATGATGGACGGCAACCACAGAGGGGGAGAAAAAAAGGCCAATCACTGCAATCAATGACTTTTAACTTCTCCTGTATTTCAATTAACCATAATACTGCCTAGTAGCCAAAGGGCCCCTGTATGTTACCTTACTCTTGTACTACTTCAGTAGGGCATAGCACATGAAATGCAGAAACATTAAATGATACTTGCCCCAAAGCCCCTGCTGGAAAGCCATAATGCATGGTTGTTTTTAAATAGCTGAGCAGATTTGCCGGGTGATATATTTCAAGAGGGTATGCTCAAAGGCAGCACGTCTGGGACCTGACGTGGCTCTACATCAAATTTCAATATATCTGACTGATAAACAAGTCTCAAGAAAAAAAATATAAATATTTCAAAGGCTACTTGGTCACGAGGTGCCATATCTACAAAATGAGCAATTACTTTTCACCTCCTGGGACTTTGACATGCTTATGAGAGACAGACATAGCAGACAACCCCACCCCATCCCACCCTACCCCCTCAGCCAATACCCCCAGCCCCCATCCTCCTTTAGATCCAGGAATTTTCAAATACATACTCATTAAATTAAGACATCATTCCACTGTGCAATAATCCTTTTCATCAAATGCAATAATTTCTCTCTGTGACACAACTCCCTTACAAGAAAGTATTGAAATACCCTCCGTGATTGTACTGCATTATGCTTAACTGCATTAACTGACAGTGACAATGATTTGCAATGATTTGCAATGTACAGGTAATTTGTTTTCCCAAGCATTGTTTTTTGTCTTGATTTGAAAATGGACATACTCTTTGAAGGATACTTGTAAAAGGGTTGGATTGAGCTACTGTTTGAAAGGGAGGTCTGGTAGAAAGTTGCATTCTGCTGTTGTTGCTGCTGCTGCTGTTTATGTGAGAGAGTGTATATGTGTGTGTGTGTGTGTGTGTGTCCACACTCACAAACAGTTGACATCCATGTGCCTGGTGAAGATCTTGCCAGAGATGAGAGGCTGTTTTGTGCATCCATCACCCAGGACACGCAGACGGCCCGTTTCAATCATGCCATCAGCGGGTACTAAGTCTGCACCTTAGTTAACGTGAAGGGCAGGCAGGAAAGAAGAAAGGTCACTTGTTCATCAGCGTGCCGTGCTCTGTTTTGATGAGATGATTGAAAGAAATGGTATTTTCATACGCACTGAGATCTGCAGAGGAAAAAAAAAAGCCACAGACTTCATTCAACACATACTGTTTCTCCACCGCAGAGTCAAAGACAGAGCAGGAGGCATCTCTTTAACCTTTTCCGTATGGAAATGTGGAAATCTATGGAAATACATTTGACAGGAAGGAGAGGAGGGGAATTAAATGCAGTGGCAAAATGTCTGGTGATCAGCCGTCTATTGTGTTCAGATGCTGCCACAGGGCCGCAACTGAGTCCTCTCCTTTATGCTAAGCGCTTCTTCAACCCCAAAGCCATTTCGCTGTAATCCCTCTGTGTTGGAACGAAAGCGTCTGAAAGGAAAACCTCGTGCTAATGGCTGTAAGACAGACAGCTGTAGCATATCCCCCCGGGTGCTTACTGGATGTCAATGTGCCGCTGCCTGCAAATGACCTGCACGTTTAATCAGAGCCAAATCTTGTTTTCAATAATTAGCAGTCTGATAGGAAAAAAAGCAGGGGGACCTCATTTTCAGCATCCGTTGATCTAATGTAATGAATTCCTAATACATACTCTGTTTACCACTAGCAGGGAGATGTTAATACAGAATTAAAAACACGTCACCTCATCAACAACGTCTTTTTTTTTAATCTTCCTCACCCATCTCTTCTCTGGTTGGAAACATGTCTTGTTCATTTCCAGCCTCATTTGAACTTCAAGTCGAAACATTAACATTTCACAATATGGCACTTTTTATTATCATAGTTTTTTCCCCCCATTTCATCCAGATTATGTCATTAAACTAAATTAGCCTTGAGACAAGATTTGCAAATACCACTTTTCCCACTAAATACATTTTTTTCCTTTTTAAATGGTCGTCTACAGATGACATAAGTGAAAAAGTCTACAACATGCATATTCCAGCACACACACACACATTTGTGAGCTTTTCAGCAGGATGCAGACCTATAGTCTCTCTCTCTCTCTCTCTCTCTCTCTCTCTATATATATATATATATATATAGACACTCTCTAACTTCTTTAATTTCTCTATCTATGAATTTCATCAGTAGGGCGATGTTGCTTGTGTCAAGCATACAGGAACTGATAAAACTGAACCAATAATCAACAAAAGCCTTAGAGCCTTAGACGACTCAGTCTTAAAATCTTGGCCGAAGAGAGAGAAAGGGAAGAGAAAGAGAGAAGATAGTGTAGTAATATAGAGGGGAATATTTAGGTTATTGAAATGCTTGGAAGTCTGTTAACATTAAGACAAACATAGAGATGAAGTTTTATCTTTATTCTCGCCAAAGAACACCTCTTTGACCAACAGCTACACCCTGTAAAGGTGCAGATGTTGACCATACCGGTGCTTTCCACAGCTTTTGCCTCTTTTTGCCTCTTTTTTTTTGTGTGTGTGTGTGTGGGGGGGGGGGGGGGGGGGGGGCATTCATTCCCATGTTTTAATTGCATGTAATCTCTTGAAGGCACTTCTCACATATTGTTGACGAGAGTGGTGTTTACCAGTGTTTACCTCTTTAGTCTAAGGTGTGAAAAAAACACATATACATAAAGGCGTCAGACAGTCCCACTCTCAACGCTATGAGATGCTGCTGCAGCTTGCCAAAAAACTTTCCATCGCGTCTCATTTCAGCGTATAGTCATTTCCTTAAGTTATGGCCTTCATTATGTTGCTACAGAAATAGTGTGTGGTGTTGTCTCAAAAATACAATAGGCAATTCTTGGTGCATCATTGGATGTTTTGAGCAACATAAGATAGACCTCTGTGCACCCAAAAGAAGATGCTGGTGAGGCTGGATAAAAATACTTTTGCCTCATGAGTTGATGGGCACAGACAGACTGTGCCAGCCTTGCTTGTAGAGAGACGACCACGCTTGAAGTAGGCCTACTGTCTGGCTCTCTCTGTTATGACTCCTACATATACCGCAATTATCTTTACTTTCCCCCAGTGGGTCTCCTGCATCTGCTTCTTAGAGCATATCATCCACTTTATTTAGGTGTGCAGGGGCAAGGGCAGCTTAAATATATTATGCATTAAAGTTAACATCTAAAAAGGCTTTCTGCTGCCCTTCGACTCAGTGTTATTTTTCCATTAGAGCTAGCATGCAAGGCTGGAACAAGGACAAGCAAGATGAAGTATGAAAAGCTAATAAGACTGGACCAGGCACAGCAAAAGGAGGTTGATAAGGCAATAATTAAGGGAAAGGAAAGGTGAATGCGATTTAGGGGATCTGCTGTAATTGGACACATGAAAGACGTCGCCCAGTCGCCACGGCGATGCCGCTCCCACTTATTAGCCGCTAATGTGAAAACCAATATTTCCACCCACGTCGAGGTGCGCTGGGATAGGAAAGAATCCCAGCAATGAGCACAAGAGGTCCCCCCTGCTGAGAGCTTTCAGAAACATGCCAGGCATTGTTCTTCTGACCCGGTTTCATTTTGAGACAGAGGAGTGTGAGTCGGGGTTCAAAGGAGTACCACCTTTTTTGGGAAATTGAAGTCGGCGAGGAGTGAGGTGATTAACAGGAATCATCAACGCTGGAAGTGGGAGAATTTTTAATTGATTCTTTTTCCTTTCTTTCTTTCTTTCTTCATGTTTTGCACAGATGCCAGAATTCTCCACCTGGCTAGACTTAACGTCATGAATATCCAAGCTTGAAGCTATCAACATTAGACCAATTCACTTGGTCTCTTTTCCCCTGGATGTTCTTTGGAAATGAATTGAGAGTAGCAATCATCAGTGAACATAACCATGAAGAATGCATTTAGGGAGAATAGGACTGTGGGTTTATGAAGTGAGTTAATTATCAAAAGCTTTGAATTCCCCTGATGGCTGTATTCCTTTTGTAGGGAATAATATCTTGTAATATCTTGTGAGCTGTAATACCACTCTTTTTTTCCCTGCCATTAAAGCGCTAATAGCTCAGTCTTTTATTTTGCTCATTGTTTCCTTCAGTCAAATAGTAGCTGTTAAGTGTTTGAAGATATTGTAGACAGTCTGCCCTTTTGAGATTTGTCTTAATGTGTACAAAGCTGGACGATTACGACGGAGCACCTTTTCGCACTCTGTCTCAAGCCTCATAAGAGAACAGATGTGGAGTCTTCTTTAATTCTGCCATTCTCAGGGAGTATCAAATATTCATGAAGGCAGGAGAAATCCTCTCGCTGGGCCGCGTTTATCTGCACTGATTTAAAGGAGATAAAAGCCGCTACTCCGACGTCCTCACGGAACGCCTGCCAGTGTGGCGGGGTGGCGGCTCAATTTCATTGTCCTCTGGCACACACAGGGAGGAGGCTTGCGTTTGACTGATGGGCAGATTGAGCCAGAGACTGGAGCTTGGTGTGTTTAAATAGGGGTAATACGTGCAAAGGTCTGTAAGTATGGGTGTGTGGGTGTGTGACAGAAAGAGAGAGAGAGAGAGATAGAGAGAGAGAGAATTTGTGTGAGCGCGTGTGTGTGTGTGTGTGTGTGTGTGTGTGCGTGAGAGAGAGAGAGAGTATTTGTGTGAGCGTGTGTTTGTGTGTGTGTGTGTGTGCATGTGTGCGTGCATGTGTGTGTGTGTGTGTGTGTATGTGTGTGCATTTCAGAAACGTCACATCGTGGAGACATTCCCTGACAACCGAACCTTTCCATGCGTGACACATGTGACACACCACTGGCCTCATTATAGGGTGCACGCCAGGTTTAGTGGGGTGACTGGTGGAGGGGTGTCAGGCCTTCCTGTCTCACCAGGTGCCATGGGTCTCTGGCAGGTCTCCACACAATGGTACAATGCAGGGATGGCACAAAGGGACATGTGTTTCCCAATCTGAAACCACACTCTCAATATCATCAGTGTCAACACATCTTTCCCTAATTCTGCATGGGAAGAGGAAGAAACAGTCTGTAGGGGAATGCGATGCAAAGTCAACTTTCAAGTTAGAAAGTACATAATGATATTATTATGGTATTACATGTAGAAGAGATTAAACAAATGATGTGTGAAAATATGGCATGCAGGTAGATTTATGTTGGATGATGTCGCTCTGCAGTGTTCAATGATGCTGGTCAAAATGCACATTACATTTATAGTGTTTCAGTCCTTGTGGTTCAAATGTTGTCCTTCTGTGAACCTATTCCTACGCTAGTATCAATATACAGATGAATTCCTATACTTTTACATATGCCAATGTTCATTTAGCAGATTCATCTATCCAAAACACTTTACAAATGAGGTACTAGTAGGTATGTTTTTACAGTAATTACATCTTATATTGTCACTAAACATCACACACCGTATCACATCAATTACCAGTGTGTAGCATTGCATTGTCAGGATCATTTATGCAATCAATAGGCCAAAACAAATTCAAAACCGAGTCCTTGATTACATTTAATGTTATTAATACTCTAAATGTTGTTATATTGCCACCAGGACCCTTCATCACCTCATATGAAACGTTACGCAGCAAACTTTAAAATGGAAAATAACACAACCTAAACAAAATCTGCTGGTTCAGTGTATGACTACAGGGTGCACATGAGTTTCAGAGGAAACACTTTCTTGCATTGTCTTTAAAGTTTTACACTTGCTCCAACACTCGCTTCAAAGTCAGTGCCCTCCAACACCTACTTAAAAAAGCAGGACAAATTGCCTCATGAAATAATCATGTTTGGACACCATAAAATGTTCCACAATCATATTCAATATATTGCACTCAAGTGATGAAAAGCCTAAATAGGTGTTTAAATCTCTGTTCATTACAACAGAGTATATCTGACTTAAATGCACACATGAATTTTTAACAAAGTCTTTTAATGAACCAAAAAAAACACATCTCTGCACTCCCTGCTTTAAAATGCTAAGCAATACAGAGTAAAGGTGACTACAGGTAGCACACAATGTGACTAAAATGAGATATGTTACATAAAGCCCAACATTCTGTGATATAAACAGCTTATTGTTGGACTCACCTCATCTCAGGTTAACAGGTTTATGTTTTCCTAATGTTAAAAACCCTGCATCCCCTATTGATTCTGTGATGATTAAAAATTGATTGCGCAATTTTGGGCCTGCCTGTTCATATGTGGTCCTCTCAGAGCCATGGAGCATTGTCCTCAATAAAATCAGATTGCCAGGGAGGCTGTGTCGACCAAAGTGGACCAAAGGTCCAGTTCATATAGCCATCGTAAAAAAAAAAACAAAAAAAAAAGCAATTTATCCTGAGGCCTGTGTGCTTTCACACCGGCTGTCACATATGAGGGAGTACTCCATACCCCGGGCTGGGACACATGGAGAGGAAAAAAAAAACAGAAAGAAAAAAAAAACAGAGGCAAACATGATACTAATTTTTAACGTTTGCATATAATCCAAAGTGAATTTATCTAATTCACTGGATGAATAATAATAATTAAAAAAATGACGTTGAATACAGGTGACATATATAACATGATTCATAAAAGACTCAGTGACAATCTTGCACAAAAACAACGCCATGGTAAAAGAGCCCTGCTTGACCTGGGCAAGGCAAGGAAAACTTGACTGACTTTGATAGACTTTCATGGTCAACTAAGCATGCAGCAGGACCTACTTTCTGAGGCCATGTAAGGTGTGTGTGTATGTGTATGTGTGTGTGTGTTTGTGTGTGTGTGTGTGTGTGTGCGCCTATGTGTGTGAATGTGTGCATACATGTCAGAGTGTTTTCATGCATATGAGTGTGTGTATGTGTATATTTCTGTTTACTATGTGTGTTGTGTGTGTGTGTTGCTCAGAGCACTTTTGACACATAATGTGCTCAAAGGGGGTGACACCTGACAGCTCAAACAGAGTTGGGCCTGTGGGGGGACAGAGGACTGCATGTAACAGCTGCCAGAGGTGGTGGTGGTGCTGTATGTGTGTGTGTGTGTGTGTGTGTGTGTGTGTGTGTGTGTGTGTGTGTGTGTGTGTGGTGTGTGTGTGTGTGTGTGTGTGTGTTGCGTGTGTGTGTGTGTGTGTGTGTGGTGTGTGTGTGTGTGTTGGGTGTGTGTGTGTGTGTGTGTGTGTGTGTGTGTGTGTGTGGTGTTGGTGGGGGGCTATTACTGATGACTGAGAGAGAGGAGCAGCAATGGAGAAAAACAAAAAACGTACTCTGTGGAGGAACGTGTTTTAGGATGCATACACAGAGACACAGGCACACACAACACACACACACACACACACACAAACACACACTCAAATGAGGGTACACAGAGACACATTAGCATTCCGTCACACACACACACACACACACACACACACACACACACACACACACACATACACCCTGCCACACACCCCAAATGAGTGCATGTGTGCAGACCTCAGCCAGGGGCCTTTGATGAGTGCATACACAGTCATGTGCCTGCAAGGCAAGGGGCACCAGACTGACAGAGTCAAAGTGCCACTTTGATTAAACAACCTTGCAGAGAGATGCTCGCATGGCACAGCCTCACAAGGGCCCAGAGCTGAGAGCCAAGAGAGACCAGCAACATCTACTGCTGCATGGCACTGCAGATTCATGGAATCTTAGAGTCACAAACACACACACACACACACACACACACACACACACACACATACACACACGGCACTGGAGATTCATGGAGTCTTAGAGTCACACCAAACACACACACACACACACCACACACACACACACACACACAGCACTGCAGATTCTTGAAGTCTTAGAGTTACACACACACACAGACACACAGAGAGAGAGAGAGACAGACAGAGACAGAGAGAGAGAAGGAGGTTAGTGAAGTGGCATGGACTCGGAAAGGGTAATTTCTCCAGGAGAAAAACACTTTCAGGACACACTTTCAGCATTTTTTAAAGTCAGATCAGAACATTCTCTCCCTAAATGTTGAGGACATTGCTCCAAAGTAGACCACTATCATCAATGATAGCCCAGGGAGAGTAACTGTGTTTTCAATTTGACATTTGCTCAAATTGCAATGTCATTTACAGCTTCTGCATAATGTCAGCTGCTTTTGCTAATGCATATACTGCATAAATATGAAATATTTTATTTGATATTTATTTGTATTTATGCATGCACAGCTTTGTTCTTGTGACTATACCATGAACCATTTGTACTAGCTACAATCTCTATATGCACATTCATACAAAGAACAATACATTATGAATATAAGTGAACAGAAAGCTATTAGGGCGTTTTGTTTTGAGTGCTTGTCCGACAGAATACATTACGGGGAGGGATGTGAGATGACATTTAGCTGGAATGGGGGCCGTAGGTTGTGGCGTGGTGTACTGATAAATATTTGACACCGAGTTCTGTTCTTTTCATGAGCTCTCATTCCCCCGCCAGAATGCGATGCACACTTATGCCGGTGCCGGCGCCATGAAAATCCTTCATCTTGCAGTCAGTTCAAGGTTCACTGCCACTCATGGCAGCTGATGGCGATCCCGCTGAGACAAAAGGAATATCATCTGTGATTTAAAACCGCACGGCGCTGGATGAGAGCCAATAATAGAGACGCCAGGGAAACAAGGTAGCACTGGCTTATCAAACCCCCATCCGGAATCATCCCTCACCCGTTTTTTGAAATGCATCATTTGTCAACAAAAACACAAGCGCAGGCCATTAACTTGTGGAGATCAGTCGCGGGACCTCGGCGGCTAATTCTGCAGATGAGCCTCTTCGCCACCCGTAATGCCAAGGTTAAAGCGATGAGGGGAGGGAGGGAGGCTGCTTCAGAAGAGTGCACTGATGCACTACATACTTCCAATTGATCCCCATTTGTTAAAGAATCTCTTGTGCCAAGGCTCGTGTGATGGTATCTACAAGGCCGAGTGAAAGAAAATCTATTTGATACAAGGCAATAGATGCAAAGAGTCCTAGTGAATCTGTGCACCAAATAAGGGCTGAGTAAGCCTGTCTGGGTGCAACTGAAATATAAATTGTGCTTCAGACATGGTGAAGGGTTTTATTCCTGCTAGTTATATCAGTTTAGTACAGCTTGTTAGGAGTATTGAGAGTCAAAATCAATACACTTCACTTAAGTTCAGCTGATATTAATGGATTCTCAAGGTCTGAGTGCAGACTTAACTAATGAATCTACTTTCAAATGTACATGTAATCTTACATGGATCTCCCATGTGGGTTTACATAAATGCCTAACCAGTAAGAAAAGCGGATTTTTTTTATTGCCTTCAATAAAAAAGAGGCTCATCAATTTATCACGTATAAAGTATCTGAGTAAGTTTGGTACCTGAAGGTTATGTTTTTTTTCCTGCCCACCATGACTGCATCAAAATTTCAAAACAGCTATTGATGCTGATGCTTCTCTCTTCACAATAGCAAAACACATTATTCCTTTACTTGTTTACTATATTTGAAATTACTTTCATCTCCTGTCAGATGCAGGATTTCAAGGACATCATCCCCTATTTATTTCAGCTGTGAGGCATAAATGCCTCTCCTTCACAATCACTTTCATTACCCGAACTCAAGATTAAGTCAAGATTATCACTATCGCAAGGCCATGCAAAATCAATCCTCTCCATTAGAAGTTCTCCACAAACCTCAAAACCGCTTAGACAGTCATAACCCCTCATTTACCCAAGTCCTTCAACTTCAGTCCAAATACAATACTTAGAAAAATATCATATTTAGTAAATGCTCCGCTAGTTTGTCGTACTGCACCAGAAATCCACCTGCAGTGAAAACAAACCAACAAAACAAAAAAGCATGTTCCGGAACCACAGGCTGCCCTATTGATGTGACCTCAGTGGGTGTAACAGTAGCAAGGTGTGTTGTATATAACCAGTGCCTCCTTCAGCCTGACGGGAGGCCCAGAGTGGTAATGGGATTCCCAAGACCACTGGTGTAAAAACAGCCAAAGGGGCTGGAGGCAACAGAGTGAGAGATGTAACCAGTTGTAAGGGTTTGGTGATGTGGTGGATTGTTAAACTGGTGCAGATGAAGGGGTGGGGTTGGTTGTGTGCCTAGTGCAAGTGTATACAAGTGTGTGTGTGTGTGTGTGTACAAGTGTGTGTGTGTCTGTGTATGTGTTTATTTGTTAGTGTGTGTGTGTATCTAAACATGTTATTGCTGGGTGTTTTGTGTTCATATGAAATAGGTGGTAGTGAGCGTGTGTATGTCCGTGTGTGTGTTTATGTCTTTGAGTATGTGTGTATGTTAAGGTGTTATTGATGGGTGTTGTGTGTGCATATGCAATAGGTGGTAAGGAGTGTGTGTGTGTGTGTGTGTGTGTGTGTATCAAGGTGGTGGTGATGAGGCTGGAAGGTGGAATGGTAGGGGAGGGGAGCAGCTCTCCAGAGGCCTGGTATGACTGAGCAATGTGCAGAGTATCATGGGGAGGGACAGGGGTTCAGAGCTTGGTGAGGGGGGAGTTGAGGGTGGGGGCATCATGGTGGGGGCGTAGGGTGAAGCAGGGGCTTAATCTGACTGGAGCTCATCCAGGCAGACACACACCAAAGGCTCATGCTGAGATTCAGAGCAATATCAGAGAAAAACCCCTACCAGGACAGAGCAGAGCCAGGGCAAAGGGAGGACACACACACACACACACACACACACACACACACACACACACACACACACACACACACACACAAAAACATACTAGGCCAGGCAAGCTCTCAATATATTTATAACACATAATGAAACAAAATAGTCTGGGCACTGTGGTCATTGAGGCTCATGAAATTTCATGTAATTCAGGTCTGTGAAAGATTCAATATGTTGGCAGCAAGCGACAACTTCACTGCAGCCGTTAAGCAAATTGCTCTACAGATTTATCTAATTTTTCATTTTCCTTTTTTTTGTCTTGTCAGTGCATTTTGTACAGAGACGCCAAAGCACCTTGTTTTTACAGGATAGACTGAAAAAAAATAAATAAACACAATCCTACCTTGTGAAAAAACCAATTACCTTGTGCAGTTAAAAAGCGCCCCCAAGCATCGTGCTTCCTCATATGCAAAACACTAAGCCAACGCCTTTCAAGCCTACTTAGAATTAATAGTTGCAGGCAAGCCTTAGAGACACATAGATATTGCTCATGTATTTAGGTATAAATCATTTTTGTGTATGAAGGTGGGTGCTAGTGGTTGTTCTGTCTGGTGCTAGCGTCTATGTTGAAGTGTGTGTCTGTGCACATTTGTGTGTATATGCGTGTGTGTGTGTGCGTGTGTGTGTGTGTGTGTGTGTGTGTGTGTGTATGAAAGTGGGTGCTAGTGGTTGTTCTGTCTGGTGCCAGCGCCTATGTTTAAGTGTGTGTTTGTGTAGATTTGTGTGTATATGTGTGTGTGTGTGTGTGTGTGTGTGTGTGTGTGTGTGTATGCGTGTGTGTGTATCACCCTCTGCGGCCCGGCTGGTACTCGTGTGTTTTGTCTCCGCCATCTCCTCTCAGTGTCACGCTGGGGTGACAGATGTTAACACGGCCAAATCGAGCCATTGATGAATCGTGTGCGACGCGTGCCTGGCAGGTCACGGCGGTAAGTGGCTGATCGGGATTCTGGAGCTCGGTGAGTTCACCTGGCAAAAAGTGGACAGGTCACAAGGGTCAGCGTGACGTGGCCGCAATCCGCCAGCTCACGGATCAATGCAGATCTCACTCCTTTGACGCAGACAGTGAGGCCCACGAGAAAAAACAAAAACAAAGTATTGGTGCAGGTGGGAATGGGAATCTCCCAGAGGGAGGTCGGAATGCAAGAACACAGAATTTGTAATTCCACGGACGAAACACAGACCAGACCACAGCCACACTCAGCCTATGTAGAGTACGGTACTTCTTTGAACTGCTTTTGAAAGTCTTCTCTGATAACCTTCAAAATGCTTCCGACCTGTTGGTTCTGTGCAGGTACCAGGGTGCAGATTGTTGTCAGTGTCCTAAGAGGCCTGTCAGTGTTGTTACCTTGAACAGATGTTGTTCAAGTTGTTACCTTGAGCCACGTTGGATTAATCCAACAGCTGATACAGTCATTGCTTCACTTCTTTTTCCATGCAAAAAATGCCACAGGCTGACTCTCTCCCTCAGCCCCCTTGCTAACAAGCAAAACAAGTTTTCTTTTTTTTTTCTTTTTTTTCTTTTTTTTTTATTTGTATCTCTCGCCAGAAGGATTTATTTGCTGGGCTAGTGGGATCGCAAACCATTGGTCCAGGAACAACTGGATTTCATGGAAGCTTAAATATAAACACACGGCATGGGTCTTTATTGGTCCGACGAGACGAAACTTTAAACGGGGGATGCCACAAGGGAACCCTGCTCGCAACACAACAGTGCGAGACTGCCAGGCTGGAACAACTCCGCAATCTGCTAGATGAGTCTGTTCTTTTGAAAAAAAAAAATACCTGCACTACTCACAATTAATGATGAGCACTGCCTTTTAAACTGTATTAAGTTGTGTTCATGGAAAGCTGTCAAGTCCTTTTGGCAGGCCACATTGTGATCATCATTAGTGCTGTCAATCAAGCTGGACCGATACGCCAGTTTCATGGATCACGGTACAGTGAGATTGTGTATTGTGTGTGCGTTTATGTGTGGGTTTTTTTTTCCTGAGTAGTACGATGTTGTGCTGAATGGACAACATACAAAACAGGTTTCTGGGCACTGCAAACGTGAGGTGAGTGGAGGGAATAGATCTGTCCATGCGGTGGCTATCAACATGTCTACGCACATAACTGAACTAGCGATTTCATGCTTTGTAGGGTGGAATGATTTGAAAGGCAGCTCTATGTGTATTTTTTTTTCTCGCCTTGATCCTTTGGGTCGGATCAAAGTTTTGCCTTTGATATATTAACCCCTTGATGTGTGAGAGTGTGTGTGTGTGTGTGTGTGTGTGTGTGTGTAGGCACAGGTCTTTCTTTTACACCAGATGGTCTCCAGCTCCATGCTGAGTCAAGAGCATCCCCCACCTGCAGCTTTAATTATGGCGTGTGACGGGTGGGGCAGTGGAGCAGGAGAGATGCGAGAGTGAGCACTGACCCTCAATGCCTCCCCTCCCACTCCCCGCCGACACATCCACAGGTAGCCAGGGCTGCCCCTTTTGCCGGGGTGGGGCTCAGTGGGTGGGGGGTGAAGCATGGGGGATAGGGATGGAACTTGGTGCAACGCTTAGGGCCAGAAGTCGCGTTTGATCCATGCCAAGACGGACCGAACCATTGTGGCTAAGGATGCATGCCGTTTCATCACATCGAGCACCCAGTTTGCCGCACCTCGCTGTCATGAGGTTGAGTTAGACAGACATGTGAGTAGGGTGGTGAATTGTCTTTTTCCTCTATCTAGTCTTTGCACACTATCATTTCATTACCCCCACTCTGCATCACCCCCCCAGATTAGCCATAATTGAAATGCAGACACCCCCCTAAAAAAAACAAAAAAAAAAAAAAAAAAAACCCACACACCTCCTTTGTGACTTGGTGCCCATCTGTGCCAAATCCAGGTCAGGGTGAAAACTAGACCGGATGTGCCAGCTATCTGAGGTTTGATGCACAGTGATGTTAGTTAAGAGTCTGCTCCTCCATCATATTAAGCTCCCTCCCTCCTCTCACAGTATGGGCGCCTCTGGACTGCCCTGTCAATTACGCGCTCCCCCACCCATCCAGAGCCCAATGCATCCCAATGTATATCTATACCTCCTAAACACCCTCCCAACCCTTTAGTCTGTAACACTGGTCTTAACACCCCTAACTTCCACCCCCACCCCACTCTCTCCTAGCCTCCTCTCCTCTCCTCTCCTCTGCCCTCTTGACATTTCCCTACCCTCTGAGATTCTGAAGGTCGTGGTGAGAGTGAAGGACATCCTGCCAGGTACTCCTCCATCCTCCAAGTGTAATCCCCCCTCAAAAAAGTTGAAAACAGCGCAGCAGGATCCGGCTTCTTAGAGATTTCCTATCTTCTCTTGCTAAAACCAGTACAAAAAGGATGCTGCAATCCTAGACTTGGTCAGCCAAAGATTTCACCCCTGATTGCTGTCCTCACACCAATGTCCTTTGAGACACATGTCTCAGCATCTCAGCATTTGAGACACATGTCTCAGCATCTCAGAATATCAGCATTTCACAGCACAATGCTGCAAACACCTCAACCGAAGGCAATACATTTTCATGATATTTAAAATTCACAGAAAGGTGTATTTATTTGCCAGGGTTAATTAATCAGCAGGTACCTCATAACCTTACTGACACCAGACCAGACTGAGTACAACTAGCTGTGATATTAAACTTAAACTGGTGAATTATACCCTTTCAGGAATTGAGTTGGAAGGTGGGCCTTACAGATGTATTTGGGTCTACCCATGATCCAGTCACCTGACAGTTAGGGGTCAGTCAATGTCAGTATCACCTAATAGTGTTATTGTTTAAAATGTACATTTTCCCTCTAATAGTCCAGGATAGGTTCACTGCTCTGCTGTTTGCTTTGCCCTAATTCATCTTCAGCTCCAGTGTCAGACGTTCCTCACTCTCCCAGTTAAACACTTGGCTCCTATATAAACACAACTTCAGGAATTCAGCTTGCTTTCTCCGTAATGTATTCAGTCTAAGTCTCTGCAGGAGCCCCTCGTTCAGCGGAGTGTTTTCTCCGCTGCGCCTCGCTGCGTGTCAGATCTGCAGGAAGCCTGCAGGGTTCTCCCAGGAGTATGCTGGTGCAGTCGTCCAACATAAACGGGGTCGCGAGAAAACTCCTCATCCAGTTGTTTTGATTTTGCTTCAAATTAAAGCGCACTCCAGCAAAAGTGAGTGGGCACGCTGCGATTGAAAAGCAATATCATGTGCTAATAGAATTTATCCTGAAAACATTCAAAAGTGAGTGAAAGATTTTGTCAGCCTGCAATATTTTTTACCATCAGTATTCACACTCTATTCACACTTTAAAGAAATCCAATGTGAAGCAGCTCTATTGTTTGAGGTCATCGGGTACTGCCAGTGGGAAAAAGAACAATAAAATTGGGTATAACATAGACCTAATAGTGAATCAGCAGCTAACACTAACTGCATGGGATACAGAGACTTTCATTCTCATTTTCCTATGCCCCATTCAATTAATGTTAGCTTCTAGTTTGCCATGTGCTCTATGTTATATCATATTTTGCCATTTTTTTTTACAGACGGCAGAGATCTCAAACAGCAGAATCCGGTGTAATTCAATATGGATTGAATTACACCAGATTTTTCCTTTAAGTAGAACAATGATTGTTGATTTGTATGTAATCCATGAATCTTTAAATTCAAATGGAGGAGTTTAGCTCAGTTTTGTAGAATAAACATGTACTGGCTTATGGGTGCCGCGTGTCGTTTTTTGGTTCACTTGCTGTGTTTAACGAAGCATTAGTGTACATGCTCAGCTTTGGGAAAGAGCCACCACGCAGTGATTAAAGGAGACCAAACGGAAACACCCTCCTCACACAGTATCCATGAAGAAAAAGGCGCTAGGATTATTGGACTGCTCCTATTAATAAACTGTTGTGTGAAGTGCCTAACCAGGGTATTAATATTCATTACATATTATCTGGGTGAGTGGTGGAAGGCTCAACAGCTGCTCTCAACATACACACACACACACACAAAATATATACCCTACTTTTCTCAAAACACACACACATAGACCATATACCCTAGTTACACACACACACACACACGCACACACACACACCACACACACACACACACACACACACACACACACAAAAACCATACGGCCTACTTCTCTCAACACACACACACTTACATATACCCTACATCTCAAACTACATACACACACATTCTTCCACATTGCCCTTCAACACCCACATGCCATATAACACTCACACACACACACACACACACACACACACACACACACACACACACACACAGGGCCAGACACACAGGGAGGTTGTCAAACTCCAACATCTCCCCATTTAAAAGGGTCATGCAAATCAGCGTCTGCGTCCAGGGGCCTACTCCTCCCTGACAAACACCGGGGGCCTACTGTGCACAGCTCCGTAATTGCCGCTCATGAGACCAGGCCCTGTCATATGGTCATACTCCAGCGGGCACCTACGCCTCTACCCAGCACCCCACCTCATCCTTACCCCACAGCCACCCCGTCACCTCGGGCTTCCGTCATTGGCATTCCGGCGGCATGGCCTCACCGGCGAGGCTCGCCTCCTCAAGCAGGGAGAAAGCGTGTCATACCAGCGCTGTGGCTGTTCCTATCAGACAGGTGTCACCGTGGCGACTCGTCGTTGTCACTCACACCGCTCTCAGGCTCGGCACAGAAGCTCTCTGACAAGACAAGAACCTCACTGTCCGCCTCGGCAGGGGAAAGCAGCGGCTGGAAAATATTTGCAGACTTTCACCTGAAGCACTTTTACCTTTAAAACACTGCTGTGGAAAAATACATCACAACCATATTTCATCTCATTTTGTCTTGGCAAGGAAGAACACACAGCTACCTGGTCTTAATTTCAAAGTAAACCCAGTCCCAAAAGGGCCCTTGTGTCATCATTAAGACTTTCCTTTGCTGCAATTACTGACTGGTTACAAGTAATTTCAGGTATCAAATGACTACTAGAATAAATGAATAATGTAATATTTCACAGTTATTTGAAGCAGTCTCAATATACAGTATTGAGACTGGTACAGTAATTTTTAATATATAGTACATAATATTCATACTAATCTATCATTATGATTATGAAACATCATTTAACTATGAGGAATTAGCCACTTATTTAGTTTACTGGTCAAATATTTGAGAGAATTTATAATGAATCACTCACCTGTTCAATCAAAATAGTGTATTCTACAGAGCAGGGCAATATAAAACATTAATAGACAATGTGCCGCAATAGTAGCTCAGTAATAATGACCTGTGATGGAAGATTACGGCAAGTTGGCATATCCTGTGGGTAAAGAGAATTGTTAAGCATCTTGGACTAAGTGTGTCACATCAGCCACAGAAACATGTTATTGGAGCAGAGAGAGGAGAGAGATGGAGGAAAGGGAAAGAGAGAGAGTGAGAGAGAGAGAGAGAGAGAGAGAGAGAGACAGACAGACAGAGAGAGACAGAGAACGAAAGTGAAATGAAATGCGTGTGTGTGTGTGTGGGGGGGGGGGGGGGCAGGGAATATGGAGTGGGGACTGAAAAAAAATAGATGGAGAGAAAGAGATGAGCGATAGAACAGCAGGGAGAGATAGAGAGAGAGGGAGAAGAGGAGCTAGAGAAAGGGATTCTGGAGTAAGAGGAAACATTTCAGCTGTAAAGCCATTAAAAGTCACTCTGTGAACTTGTCCGCAATGGATTTCAAAGGGGACAAAAAGAAAAACCTTTCCTTGGCATGAGCAGAGAAAAAAAAAAGAAATAATTCTATGCAAAAAGATCAATGACTTCACCATCTATGCAGTCGCACATAAAAAAAGGGGGCAGCCCTTCATGTGACAATCACGGCTGATTTCTTACACTGGCTGGCAGAAGAGTGGCACAGACAGCAGTGTGTAAGGAGATGGGTGTTAATGACCAGCGCACAGACAGCAGCCTCTGAATAACTTTAATTTGACTCCTCTTGTGAGTTTTTATGCCACAGGTTGGCAGCTTTTCTTTTCTTTCTTTTTTTTCTTCCTTAAAGCCTCCTTGTATCCCCCCCCCCCCCCCCATCCCATCCCATCCCTCCCCTCCCCACCACCCACCCTCTTTGAAGATTTCTGGTCTCATCCGTGAATAATGCAAACAACAGCTGTTGATGCTATTTGATCAGCGGCGACACCTTCCCGTTTTCTCGCACCTCAAGCGGCCAGCGTTAAAAAGAATGATGTGGAAGGAAGGCAGAGGAAGGTGAGGTGGCATTCAGGTTTGGAGAAATGAAAGAGCGAATGATGGAGGAAAATATAAAAATAACAGACAGGTAAAGCACACACAGAGACAGCACATAAGAAGAGGTTGCAACCAAGCTTTCTTTTTCATTTGTGTGTGTCTGTGTGTGTGTGTGTGTGTTTGTGTGGTCGGATAGGGGTGGGGGGTTTCTCCGAGACGCTGAGGAGTCTGGGACTTCACACACAGTCTATTATCATAAATAATCTCAAAGATGTGAATATCTTCTGTCAGAATGGACTGAGGCACAGTATCACACAGATTTACACATTCTATTATAGCACATTAATATTTTGTGTTAGTGTTTAATATTTTTCTTTTCTGTAATTTTAGCCTGATAGTGCTAGTGTTTGTCTGTGTGATATTGGACCCTATTTGCATTTTTTGTTGGATTTTCAGAAATATTCACTAATACAGTTAATTGGGTTAGTTAGAAATTAAATGACCTTGACTAATGCAACTGTCCCAAATAACTCTTGTTAATCCGTCTATGTACTGTCTTGAATCATTCATTCATTCCTGATACAACGCTGCGAGAACTGAGTAGAAATAACACAAGTCTGGGAGAACATTTAAGTAAAAACACATTTAATCACTGCTATTGAAACAAGTCTAGTTTGGATAGGCAGTTAAATCCACAAGGGATTCTTGCTTTGGGGATTTTCTGTATGTTTGTGTTTTTCCAGCTCTCCTGTGGGGTTCAAGTGATTTTTTTCGACACAAGGGTGGTGGCGGAGGTGATGGCAGGCGGCACTCAGCTTGCGGAATCAAATGAACGACGGCAGCTTCATAGGTTGACAGCTCGTCAGCGGCAAGTGCGAGCGAAGCAAAGGGCACAGCTGGTGAGGATAGAGACTCGGCAGAGAACTCTCGTGCCACTGCCTCTGTTTTCGCTGTGTGTGTGTGTGTGTGTGTGTCACTGCGACGACTTGACGACTCCGGATCCTTGCACGCATTCTCCTCTCATCTCATCGCAATCTTCCCAGCTCATCGCAGGGAAGGCACTTCTCGGCCTACACGCGTACGTCTTGCTTTTCGCAATCCCGATATGAAACTTGGCGAGAAAGCACTGAGCTTTCATCCAACGCCTCACAGAGACGAGTGTGGTGTAGACTGCAGCAAATTAGACCTCTTAAAAGTGATGACATAAAACTCAGTAAGGCTAGGTTGTAAGTCAGTCCCTAATTATTATAAATGATGTTTGCGGAGATAAGCCGGTGTTTTATGAAATCTGAGAGGTGTGAGCCCTGCCTGCTCATCAGAAACAGGGGCCGGGCACCCCTTGCAGACATTAAAAAGTCATTATGCAGCATGCAGGCTGCACTGATGATCTAAGAAAAAATAATTACCATTCTCCCTTTGGTCACTAATTGCTGTCAGTTCAGAGTCACTGTGCTTTTGCTTTTTCCTTGTCAGGGATATTAAGCGTGGTGCTCAGAGAAATTGTGTGTGTGTGTGTGTGTGTGTGTGTGTCTGCTGTTGATGCAGTCAACACGGGGCAGACTACGACTAAAATACTCCCGCCACCCGCTTGCTAATGGGCCTGCTGAATAATTCAAGCATGGTGATGATAAAAAGGGAGAGAGAGAGAGAGGGAGAGAGGGAGAGAGGGAGAGAGGGAGGGTGTATGGAAGGAAAAGAGAGAGCAAGTCAATGGGAGGGCGAGTCAGGAGACGAGAGAAAGAGAGAGAGAGAGAGAGGGCGTCAGAGACAGTCAAAGAGCGATAAAAAGAAGATCCACAGAGAGAAAAAGAGAGAGGATAGACAGCCATGAGACGGAATAGAGAGACAGAGGAGAGTGAGACAGAGTGAAGGGGTTGGGTTGGGATGGGGGGTCCTGTCTTGAATCACTGTTACGAGCCTAGGCAGGGCTGTAATTTGCTGTCAGCATTCAACCCCCCCCCACCCCCACCCCCCAGCATTATTATTCCAACCTGGAAGCAGAGGTATAATTCCTACGGAATCTCCATCCTTCATGATGAGGAGTCAGGCAGGAATAGCAGGCAGGAAGGCAGGGAGAGAGGAGCAGGGATGGGGGAAGCCTGGCAGGGAAAGTGTGGAGATTTGTTGCCTCCTCAATGTTTTCTGTCATACGTTCTCCAGGGAGGTGAGAGGTATGAGACCCAGGGAGGCTCTAGTGCACTGACATATTGTGCTGACACACACACACACACACACACACACACACACACTTGCACGCACGCGTGCACACACTCTATTCTACATGTACACACATTCCCATACACACTTGCATGCACGCATGCACACACACACGGGCACACACACAGGCACACACACACACACATACAAACACCTGCAAACACACACTCTGCACATACCCACACATACCCCCACACACACCATATTCATGTGCGTACATACACACACAAAAAAAATTCTTTTTCTTCCTTTCTCCCTCCCCCTCTCTCTCTCTCTCTCTCTCTCTCTATTTCTCACACACACACACACACACACACACACACACACACACACACACACACACACACACACACACACACACACACACACACA
The DNA here is from genome assembly GCA_015244755.2 of Tenualosa ilisha. Classification (NCBI taxonomy): domain Eukaryota; kingdom Metazoa; phylum Chordata; class Actinopteri; order Clupeiformes; family Clupeidae; genus Tenualosa; species Tenualosa ilisha. Next base: position 1,656,831 of record PYXC01000045.1, read on the forward strand.
CAGGGGCCGTCAGGACCAACACTGAAGGGTGAAGGCAAGGTGCTAAGGCAAAAAATTGACAGGAGCATGATGCCAAATGGGGAGATCTCTCCCTCCCTCCCTCTCTCTTTCTCTGTCTCATTCTTTCTCTCTCCACTCTCCCCCTCTCTTTCTATTTCTCAGTTTATCCCTCCCTCCTTTTCTCTCTCTGTCTCTGTCCTTGTTTCATTTGTGTTCTGTTTTTCCCCCTATTTTTGTCTCCCTCTCTCTTTTTCACTCACTCATCCCATCTGTCTTTCCACACTCTCTCTCTCCAGCATTCTCTCTCTGCCTCTGTCTCTCTCTCATCCTCTCTCTCTGTCTCTCTCTCTCTCTCTCTTATTCTCTCACTCTCTGTTGGTGGGTTAGTAAATAGCTGCCAAGCTTGTGGCGTCTCAGTGCTGAAATGAGCAAAGACACGCCTCGCATGAGGAGGGGAGCCTCCCACCCCTCCGAGTCTGATTTCTGCCTATATTTGTATAATGAGTCGGGGCACCTTGTGCATACTCAAGTGCTTGCCGTGGACCAGAATTAATGTCATACAAGGAGGCGAGTCAGTCGGCGGTGTTCCCGAGCACACGGCACCCCTCTCATCCATGCGCCGTGAACTCGGCAAAGCACTGATGATTCACTATGCAAATACTGACTTTAGTGTCTCAGGTGCTCACTTTTTTTTTTAAGTGTTGATAACAAGAGGTCATCTGGCAGCATTCCCTCAACTAGATTAGATCATGTCTCTGTCTGTTTATGAAGTGGCCTTGAAACTGCCAACATTATATCAAATGTCATAATGTTATAAATTTATTTACAAGAGTAATACATAGCAGTTTGTACTAATACTAACTTACTCTGATTACATATGACTCACCAATACTGTACCTTCTTGTAGAACTTAATCCTACCTGCCCAGCTCCAGTTAATTAACTACTGACTACATGTTGCCTAAGGGTGGGCCTACACTATAAAAAGTGTACCTTATAATTTTAGCAGTCTTATCAGGGGAGTTTTTGAGTCTGAATATAGCAGCAGTTCCCTGCAGAACTGGGCGCCTCCAACATTTCCTTCCCCCTTTCCTGCTCCTGCTGCTCCCCTCTGAAGTTCCCTTTCCTGGCGCGCCATGCAATGTATTCCCACCTTTCTCTCAGGCAATCGAAGCCCCACTTACATCACACGCTCAGCCACAATACACACTGCAAAACCTCATTATGAAGTTAAAACTAACTTTAGCTGACTTAATGGTGTTTGTGACTCTTGTGTCAACCAACTTAATGCTGTTAAAATAATTGTTACTAAAAACTCACCTTATGTTATTTGGCATTGTAATTACTGTGTAAATGACAAGTTATAAACATGATATGAGAAAGATAGTACATAACACACACAGCGATGCAGTTAATAGCACGATATTCCTTGGCACAAGACCCATCTGTCATACTCTAGGGAATGTTATTAAACTTTTTAATGATTGAGCATTAAAACGGCACCATAAAAAAGAGAAATAAATGTGACGATGACAAAGCCTCTATTAGAGAACGCTGTACGTAAAAAAAAATGTTCCTCTGACTGTTGCCAGTGCTGCGCCGCAGTCATAACCATCACGACTGAATCATTGCGTCCTCTTCCCCCCTTCCCTCTTTACGCGGCAGTCATGTCAGCAGATAAATGTTTATGTGTCATCGCCTCTACAAGTCTTCTTTTCCCTCCATCACCGCCACACAATTCACCATCTGCTCCACACAACACAGGAAATGCCTAAATGTGGAAGTTCTACATTCTTACCCTATTAATGAACAATTACACTCTCTTATTTCCATAGTTATTATGGCTGATACAGGCCCCCACCCCCCCCCGGGCACGGTTCTGTCATTTCACATAACGCTAAAGTTCCTCTGGGCGTCTGGGCGAGATGAAAGAATTTCCTCCTGCGATGCATTTTAAAGCCAAGCCTCCTTTCATTATTTAGTGTTGTTGACTCTTGCTTGGAAAGGCTAATGAGACATTAGCTAATTTATCTCAAGAAATGAAACAATGCAGAGAGGTCTAATTGGGAGAGGTGGGGTGGGGTGGGGAGGGCAATGGGGAGCAGAGTTGGCTTTGGTGATATCAAATCAAGGATGGTTGTGCTAAACTGCCTGGCAGCGGGAGGTGAGGAGTGTAAAGGCTCACTGTTTTGTGTCCCTCTTTGGCACCTTTCTCTGCATCTCTCGTGGAGCTGCGAGGTCAGACGAAGCAGTGCAAGGGTGTCGTGCACTTCTGAGAGGCCTGGTGAAAACATGAGAGAAAACGTGAAAAACAACAAATACGAGTAATCAAACACTAGAGTGGCAAGGCTATTTTAACTTTAGAACAGCGGCTCTCAATAGACTAGGGTTATGTGGGGTTAATATGGTAGGAGAACCTCAGTTTTCTAGAAAATATACTAGTGTTGGTTTGTTTTCCTTCTTTAATTCATTCCTTCATTGTTACTGTGTTTTTCCCTATTACAAGTCTCTAAGCTCCACTCAGTGTCACATTCCCCACCCCTTAAAAAAACACCCAAAACCAGTTTCATGTCCAAGAGAGCTCCGGAATAATGAGACCTTCCCCGGGTTGCTATGGCGACGGCGACAAAACTGTCAAGTTCCAACTCTTTCAAATATCTCATGTGGGGTCTGCAGCGCATCTGTCAAAGAGCCACTTTCAACACGGATCATCTTTTTTCTCTTTCTCTTCTCTCATTTTTTTTTTAAACCAGTGTGCATTTTATTTCTGGTGAAATGAGTGCATTGGAGAGACTATTTTTCAGCAGTGCACAGCCAGCGCCCGATGAGCCAAGCCCCTCAAAGAGAAGTGTGTTGAATAAATAAAATGTGGTGCTGCTATTGTCCCCCCCCCCCCCTCCCCCGCCCTCCTATCTCTCTCTCTCACACACACACACACACACACACACACGCACACACACACAGCCTCTCTCTGTCGCTCCCTCATCCGAGCCCAGTGCTGCGGATGGCAGTTTATTCAATTCCAGTGACAAAGGTGAAACTTGTAGGCTTTGAAACCTCATTCCCTGTAACAAAGCTCTTGTAATCTACCACAATTATGGTGACCTGTTAAATTGTGCAGAAAATGACAAATGCAAAACACAGATGGATAAATGAAATATTTATCATCAGTTTTCATCAGTGTTTTGCTCAACATAATGGAAATTCTGCTTTGGTCTTATGAAAGCTTATGATATTGTTTATTTCCTGAATAGAGCTAATTGTTGACAATGTGAAGAGAATCGCTGAACAAAAACACGCTAATGTAACCATAACGTTTGGGGGCATCTACATTTATTTATTTCTGTGCAAAAGAACACACTGATCTGATGTATCATTTATCTCATTTGTATATGTGGATGTCCATACATACAGTAGGATAAGACAGGTTGTGTTTTGTTTATGTTTCCTCACAAGAAACGGTATGTGACAAAGGAGTCAAGGTAACAGTTTTTGCCGCATAAATTCCCCTTAGTGGTTTCGCTGGGAAATGTGTGTTTTTTTTTTCTTTTTTCTTCTGTCACAATCCCACCTTCAAACCTGAGTGGCTTTCAAGTGCCAGGCTCCCTGAAAGGTGTCTCTGGTGTGACCAAAGGGAGGGTCACAGGGTTGAGGGACATGAAAGACGAGGTCCCTGAAACTTTAATCAAGGGCTAGGGAAGTGGTCACCGTGAAGCTAAAGAGATGAGATCCAGCCTGGGCTTGATTGCCTTTCCATTTCGTATCCACAGTCTTTACACCAAATTGTCTTTCATGCTTCCAGTCACACAGTCAGCAAGGACCAGAGGCACTGCAGATAATGGGGGCACAAGCACAATGTGTTAAGAACTGACAAAAGAACAATGTAACAATGCTATCCTTCCACTTACCACACCAGCGTACATGGCAATGTACATACCAACAGTTTGAACCATTAAATTCTTGAGTTGATTACTCGACTAACCAGTTTCAGGCACTCTCACACAGAGTCAAGGAATTAATTTTAAAATCCGTTATTACACCATTTACATGGGGTTCACTAGCACTACAAACAGCGATCAGTTTAAGTAATTCTTGACCCTTCGTTAGGGTGTGTGATTATCTACATATGGTTGTCCTCTACCCTCCAGTTTGTCCACATGCTGGTGATTCAATGACATGCTATGGCAGTTTGCATGTAAATGTTATGGATGAATATACTGTGCTGTTGTGGTTACATCAGGTGTTTGATGACACAGATGGAGTTAACTGACTTATCAACTAACTGTGACTGTCTGGCCATCAGGAGGTGTCTGTTTAAAGTGAAGAATTAACGACAGAACACAGACCCTGCTGTCACCCTCCTGATGAGAGTTTGTCTGTGAGTGTGTGTGTGTGTGTGTGTGTGCGTGTGCGTGGAAGTAGCATTAGCATTAGCCACCTCAGCAGCACCAGCTCTGCACCATCCGCTTCCCTCAGCCATCTCCTCCACTCCCCCCCCACCCACCCACCTCCGCTCTCACCTACAGCTCAGTGAGCCGTGGGGAATGCCCTTCCGCTGAAATACCCGCATCTGCCAATCATGCCACCTTGATGCGTGCCCTCACGAATGCCATCTGATCCGCTGGCACGTCTCACTCGGGCAGAGACACAAAGCATACCTGCCACGCAAGTAATGCCCCCCTGGCACTCTTATTGCAGTGTAAATAATGCAGAAAAAAGAATGACTTTGTAAATGACTAAACCGGAAATAAACAAAACTACTCAGCACTCTAACAGAGTTGGTGGGTTAATTTGGACAGCTGAGGTGTGACTAACATAGAAAGGGGAGATCTATGACAGACAGGGGAAGTAGGTCTTTTCCAGTCTTAGCTCACAATGTTTCATGTGCAGTAATTGGACATTTTAAATATATCATCAGCAGATATGTTTTTTTAGTGTGAAAGTATCTGGAGAAAAGTTGTTGTTTGTTAGAATTATTTATGACAGGGTTTTATTAGAGAAAATCAAAAGCAGAATAACAATGGCGGGTGCTCTGAGATTTTCAGTCAAACTAAACTAGATATGGCTGTCAGCAGAGAGAGCACCGAGTCTGAGGAAGTAGGGCAAAGGAGTCCACAGTTTTCCTCTCTCTCTTTGTCTGTCTTTCTCCCTCTCTCTCTCTCATAAACAAATAAAGGTGTGTATGTGTAGTACACAAAGGTGTGTGTATGTGTATGTGTGAGTGTGCGTGTGTGTTTGTGTGCGTTATGACATTAAGTGAGAGACCCACAAGCAAGTTCCCACATATTTTTGTATGTGGTATCTTCCTAGTTGCTAATACATTATTCATGCATGTTTACTGTGTGTGTACATGTTTATGAAGCCATACAAGTGTGCACTGAAGGCAAAGGCTCAGTGTTTATGTGTCTGTTGTGTGATGGTGTGTGTACGTGTGTTTGCGTGTAATTTCCATGTATGTAGAAATGTAGTCCAATGGAGTCCAAGAGCTGGTTACAAAAATTTTACATACCTGTTAGAACATTGCTTTTCTTCCTCTACATTTAATGTCAGTATATTTTGCTTTGAATTTTAAAACATTACTTTCACATTATTTGCTCTGAATTCATAGAAAGTAGTACTAGATTCATTCATTTCATCCCAATTAAACAATGCAATTTTGAAGGCATCCTCTTGTTATGTCATTGTTTATACTGTGATTGTGTTCATACATTCATGTCAGTTCTTATGTGTGTCTATGTGTTGCATGGCAAGGCAAGGCAAAGCAAGTTTATTTACATAGCGCATTTCATGCACAGAGGCAGGTCAATGTGCTTTACAAAGATAAAGGCAAAGAACAGTGAATAATACAAAATAAAATGACATTAAAATGATTAAGATAAAAGAAAACAAAAAAGGTAAAATAAAATGATGAATGAAAAATGAAAAAAAAAAAACATAATTGTTAGAGAATTAAGCAGCTCTTGACCACTAACTACCTTTCTGCAGAAAGGAACAGAGTTCAAACCCGCATCGGACCAAATCTGAATGTGTTACAAACGTGTTTAGTACCTAAACACAAAGACATTCAAATCTCCCTATTACAAGAGCAGATTCTGCATAAAACCTGAACAAGTCAGTGGAAAACAGTCATTGTAACAGCTAGGTCTTTTGACAGTAAATAGTGCAATTATGGGTTTTAATGTTAGACCAACTAAACACAATCCCTGGAACAACTAAGCCTTGTGTTCATTCCAGAGAAACCACAACCAGCTACTGTATGTCACTGAGCCCACTTTACCTGACAAAGTGTGACACCCGTCACTTGTGGAACCACCTTTCTGCAGAAAAGAACAGAACTTAAACCCACATTGGACCAAATCTGCACGTGTTACAAACAGACAAGGCAGTTCAATGTGCTTTACAACAATAAAGCCAAAGAACAGTGAGTAAAAGAGAATAAAATGAAAAAAGTAAGTGATTGAAAATAAAACATAGATGATACAAATAGTACAAATAAAGTATTAAAATGTAAGTAATATAGATGTAGTTGATAAAAATAGTAGAAATAAAGTAATACAATGAAGTGAAAGTTAAGTAATAAATTATTAAAGTTTAAATTAAGATACAGCAGTGAACACAAAGCATCTGAGAACAGCTTGGTCTTTAGTCTAGATTTAAAACTGCCAACAGTAGGAACCTTTTCATGTCCCCTGGAAATTGGTTCCATAGTTGAACTGCATAGCTGAAGGCTGCTTCACCACACTTTGTTCTAACAACAGGTTTTACCAGCAGTGTTGTTCTGCTGTGATATGAGATATCTGATTGGGCTATATTGCTTAAGTATATCAGAGAAGTAATTAGGTCCTGTCCCATTTAGAGACTTGTTCACAAGCAGCAGTACTTTAAAAGCAATTCTATACCTTACTGGGAGCCACTGAAGAGACTTTAGAATTGGAGTAATGTGCTCTGTCCTTTTTGTTCTTGTGAGACCCTACATTTTGAATCAGCTGAAGCTGTTTGATAGCCTTTTTTGGCAGGCCTGTCAAAGGCCATTGCAGTAGTCAACCCTACTGGAAATAAAGGCATGGATTAGTTGTAGTTGTTTTAGTTTTTCCAAATTCCAAGTCCTCTTAGTTTGGCAATGTTTTTGGTGATAACTTGCAGACTTAATTGATTGCTTTCATGTGACTATCAGTTCAGTTCACTTTAAAGTTCAGCTTGCTGTCAATGAAAACAAGATTTTTTTGTGTGTGTCTCAAGGATAGTGGAAATTCTGCGTCTTTCATCTTTATCCCAAATAGAATTAGTGTTTTATCTGTGTTCAGCTGAAGAAAATTTTGTGACATTCACTTCTTGATTTGGTCAATACACTGATAAAGACATTCAAGGGAGGCATAATCATTAAGTGATTAAGTGAATTAAGTGTAAAGTAAATTTGGGTGTCGTCAGTATAGCAATGATAGGATGCTGTTGACAATGCTGTTAATCGATTCACACACACTCACATCCCACATCCCGTCCCGTTCTGCACACTTCTCCTTGCGTCAAATCTACGTGGTTTGGCCTTTTCTCATTCAACGTGTCTGTCAGCTCTTTTAAAAATACCATTATGAAGCATCCACAACCATCATTATGCTCCTTTTTTCTGCTGCTTGTATTTATGTCAAAGAGAAACTTTTTCATCCCAGAACAAAGCCCTCTAAAACTTAACAAGAACTTGTGACTATGGCAATTGTAGGCTACTTTCCATCTCAAGTCAATGCAGAGTTAACTTTCAGATAAACACGAACAGCTGCCTTTAAACTGGTCTGGCATATACTGAACTTCTGCGTAGTGACTTGTATACTTTGTATTATCTTAGAAAAGAAAAGACTTCATTTACCACAAGTTAGGGAGTAGTCTGCAGCAGTTGCAGACTGTGCCAACCACGTTTATGTCAACTGCATGTCAAAGCCTAGTGGCTGATTTATGGTTCTGCGTTGATTCAACGCAAAGGGCACTGCATTGCCTTGTCGCCGTCATTTACGTGTTACTTTTGCACGATTTATGGCTCTGCGTGGAGTGTGTCCACGTTCATGTAGCACAATTCACCAAATTGCTATGAGTGGAGCTATTTATTCCTCGCAGTCAAGTCTAGCGAATTCCTTTGTCATGCATCAGCAGTTATGAGTTGAAGAGCAGAATTGAAAAAGTTGGTGGGCAAAATGTCCTATTCAGATGTTGAAGAAGTGAGATTTTTTCAAGAGTCTCAAAATCAATTAGGCTAAATTCTGACATTGCGTTGAATTTGCATCTGAGATGTTATATTCTGTCATATTTTATCAATTGATCCCTTGAAGACAGATGCAAACTCATTGCATTCAACTCATTTTTTATTAACTAATAGAAGTACAGGTGTTAATTGCGGTGAGGGATTCCCTCTTAATGATGGAGAAGAAAGACAAGTTTCATTATTATTTTATGCAAGTTTCATAATTATATTTTGCATGGATGCATGACTCTGTGTGTAGACTTTGCATGTTTGTGTGCACATGTGAGAATGCATTTGGGTGTATGCACATGAATGCGGCACGGTTTCCTGTGTGTATGTGTGTGAATATATGTGTATGTCTATGTAAACATATTTATATTTGTGTTAACTTGTGAATGCACATTTATGTGTATTCCCCAATGAGTATGTGGACATGTCTGTGGACATTAGCTATGTGTGTGTGTCTGTGTGCTTCTGTGCGTCCGTGCGTGTTTGTGTGTGTATGCTTCTCTGTGTTTGTATGCTTGTGTGGGTGTTTTGTGTGTGCGTGCTTCTCTGTGTTTGTGTGTGTATGAGTACATGTGGGTTCATGCAGGCAGATGAGCTGTGGTGTGAGGTGGTGAGACAGTCAGTCAGTCAGTCAGACAGACGGTGGCTGGGGGCTGAAGGCTACCAGGCAGCCGCGAGGTGAGACACAGGCACCAGGGTGTGTGTGTGTGTGTGTGTGTGTGTGTGTGTGTGTGTGTGTGTGGGGGGGGGGGGGGGGTCATGAGCAGGAGGTGGAGGTGATGCGAGGAGGTGGCATAAGGTGAAAGATGACTCAATCAGCCTGGAGCACCTGTTCCCACCCACGCCCTCCACACTTCCAGCCCACCCCGACTCCATCAAATCCCACTAGCGTAAAGCGCCGCCTAGGCTGCTATCCTCACATGGCTCCCAGTTACTTTCCTGTAGTTTGCAGTAGCCAGGACCTGTGTTAAGAGGCTTCTGTCCACAGAAAAATTATCTGAACAAAGTAATCTAATGATAATGATGTTTATTAGTAGTTGCCTTATCATGAGCAGAGAAACCTCTCTTTCGATTTTTCTAAAAAAATTGACCACTGATTATTGTCCTTTGGAAACAAAAAGATGTGTATTTCCAGACCATAATCACTGAACAGAGACCTGTATGCATTGAGCCTATGACTATTACTTTGTACATTATTAATTTGGTGTTTTTACAGTCCATGGTTTACAAAGAAATTGAGGGATGTACAAATGTATATTTACACACGTCATAGCCTCCCTCTCAGGAAAGAAAAAAAATATGCCTATATACTTGGACCTCCAGACCCTTGCATTGTTATGAAAACTAGAAGTACAACATTAGTCAGAATCTGAGATTTTAGCCCTTAGCAGATGCAGAGAATGGATATTAGTCTTGTTGTGATTTGTCACTGAACAACTGACAGCTATTGCATTTTTTATTTTCCTTGAAAGAGATTTTTGCATAGGAAGAGGGCTGGCTGTCTACATTTCATGCAGATGGTAAAATGGATGTTTTCAGAGTAAATAAGTGCCATGTTTGTTTCTCCTTCTTTGGTCAAATGAGGAAGCCGTTGGCATTTAGGAAAAGTGAAATGTCAAGGTCATTTCAAGATTTCTGCTTCCTTGAATCACTGATGCTCCCATCAAATTTGCCATGTTTATTATACAGTAAATAGGAAAATTAATTAGAAATTCACAACTTGCCAATGACTTCCTATTTAATATTCCACTACAGAGTGCCGCTTTGAAATTTCAAATTAGATACAAAGAGCAAAGAAGCAAAAAAACAAAAAGGTTTTTCAAAAAAGAAATACGCCTTCCAACAGTACTTGTGAAAAGAAGAGTTTTGTTTGGGATTTGTAAATGCCAGTAGGGTGCCAATCACAGTACGCTGTGAGATGATAACGTATTGTTTTCTGGGATGGAAAATTGGATGGCGAGGATGGGGGTGAAGTGTTCAGGAAATGGTTGAATTCCAGAGACGGCTCGTCGGAACATGAGTCACCTCATGGGCTCAGCAGAAGCTCCAGGAGGATGGCGGGGAGTCGTGAACGCTCAGACAGACTTCTCATCAAGTGTCTCTAGGATCTGGGTAGTAACTCACTGTATAAAACAGACAGATCATTTTTATGTAATGGGTGATTATTTTCACAACAGATATTCATCAAAATACAGTAGTCTGTGTAGGTGTCTAAGACCTGAGTGGTAACACTCTGCATACATACATCTGCATAGAGACTTTGATGTACCAGTTGGTAGTGTGTACAGCAGGCACAAGCATGAGGATGAAAATCTGCAGTTATTGTGTATGTAGCAATTCAGTGTGTCCCTATAAAAATATACATTGATACCCTACAGGATTAATACTAATTTCTTGATTATTAACTAAGGTTAATAAATTAACTTTACAAAATGTCTTCATCTATGAGGCTAATACATGAGTGAGGGCTATATATACTGTAGGAATGCATTTTTTGTCTTCATTCTACTTTCTCATGACATCATTATCTCATTTTGATTCATTGTAAGTAATGTTTAGTTAGCTTTGTAGTCAATATATCAACAAGAGACTTTTAGCCTTAAGAATAGCCTACTCTATAAACTGTAAATGCTGGACTTTACTCATATATGCAACTGGATGCTAAAGGTAGCTCACAAATGTGTTGTTCACCAAAGCCAGGCTTATCGGTCTGAAACAATATAGACAGTGTGCAATTTGAACAGGGCAGATCAGTTGTTTGTCTCAGAAGTGATAGGGAAAAAGGTCAGTATTGATGACAGGTTGTTATAAATTCAGGCCAAATTGATTTTTCCTACTGAGGAGATTTCCCCATAGGATAAATATATACATCCCTTCTATAGAAACTTTACCTATAGGTGGAATAGTGTGAACTGTGCATGACCTAACTACTTTGCTGTGGGCACCATATAGAAAAGTAAAAACTGTCTTGAGAAGTTCATGCATTTGGTTGTTCTCTGTACTCTGTGTGTGATGTGTTTGAAATGTCTTTTTTATGTGCGTGTTTTTCCTTCTTGCCCTCTCCCTCTCCCTTTTCTTTTTTGGGGTTTTGCTGTGGTTGTTGAATTGTGTGTGAATTTGAGAAAAACTGCGATGAATCATGGTGTTCTGGTAGGGAGGGGCGGTCCAATTTGGAAACAATGGCACTTGAGAAAATGATCACATGAAGTGTGAAAGATGCTCTCCCTGAAAAACGTGGTGCGCCCTTTGCACAGGGAGGAAAGGATTTCTGCCAAAATATTTGATTTCACAGGGAGAAAAGATTGATGGCCAAACATGTAAACTTGTAGATGTGTTATTTTCTGTCACCAAATAACAGCTGAAGACTGAACTCTTTTTACACCACACAGTGTAGGAAAAGTTTCATTTTTGTTAATGTTCTGTACTAGCCTGGCCATGTCTTCCTTGCACTTCCACGTGATTATCATCTCCCTACAGAGCTAGTCTGGATATGATCCCATTGAGCTCGTTGCCTCAGGAGTCATTTTAACCTGTCCAATCAGCAAACAGGGAGGGAGTGAGGGAGGCATTGTGAATGCAGAGCTAGAAGGCTATCATTCAAGGCAAGCTACCAGTCAGGGGCTGATCCAATCTTTTTAAACACCTCATTTGCAAGCAATCGAACCTCACTACCGAATGTCCAAACCCTCTGTACGAAACAAAGTGCAGAATGAGGGTCTGTTTATTACTTATTTGTTACCAGGCTAGTTGTATACTATGTTCTTAGGTTTATTGGATTATTTGGAGGCCAACCAGGCCTTAGAGAGCACTAGAAAATAAAAGCATTAAAACAGTGACTACAAATTAAACCATACAATTAAAGGGACAAAACTATGTTAAATCAATTAATGAAAATTTACTTGAGCCTAAAGGAAATGGAATTTTCATTATTCAGTGTGAAGGCTTTGTGCTTGACGACCTCGCACTATTCAAGGAAATATGTTCTAAAGAGTGTGAACAGATATGTCACCTGTGTTTTTTTTCCGTTTTGTCCAGGTCAAACATTTGTATTATGACCTAACAATGAGCAGTAAAATGGCAATAAAAAAGAAAAATATTTTGATTTGATGTCATGGTCCACTGAGGCCTAAAAGCCCAGTAGAGTAGGTTATAACCCTGATGGTCTCTGACTTGTATCCTGAGACTCGCTATGCAGAGGTGACAAAGAGCTACAGCAAGCTGTCAGAGCACTCAAAATTCGCTGAGTCATGACCTCTCCTTCACTCCCGTGGGGAGTCAGATGCGTATTTGCTTGCACCTTCCTCTCCCAAAGTGCCCCGATCATTTGCCATGTCGCTGTCATTTTAACGAGGGCAACCGCCTCTTAATTAAAAATAAAGCTTTATCCTCACTCGTGTCCCACAAGCATACTGCACCACCATAATGAGATGAAGCGCCTCTTCGAAAGGAAGGCCGCTGAATGTCAGATGTGGCAATAATTATGGTAACACTTTTATTCTGACAGAAAATCAGTAGCCTTTTCTCAGGTGAGACGGGGCCTTGAAATGCAGAATTTGTAGACTAACCTTAAGAGCAAGTGGGAGGCATCCTTACTTTCATTGACATATCGACTGCCGAGTGGCTGTTTTTCCCTGTTGTACAACCACTCTAATTTATTTTTACTGCGCCATATTCTGTTTTACAGACTGCGAAGGAGCGTTGACTTAGCTGAGGCTGTGCTGTGTATTCTCTGTAATGGTTGTACATTAGCCAAGCTCTTTGAAGAAGCCCATTCACTGTGTAAGAAACTGACGTTGATGAGGTAATATAAAGTAAATGAGTTACAAAACTTACTGTGTCTGTGGGCCAGATTTGGCCCTAAACTGTTTGTATATCAGGATCTTCTATTAAGCTCTGTGAAATAAATAGCTGATTGAATGAAGACCGCTGGCCAAAACAGGCATCCCTTTTTTGTTCTAATCTAGCATTCTTGCCACCAAATGTTTTCTTGTATTCATTTCTTGTATTCATGTTTTGGTTCTGCTCTTTCTTGATTGTTGGAATGAATGCTGACCAAGAAACGTTCTCTGGTACCACTCGCTATGCCTTTGCTCCAGAAGCTGAATGGATTGTGCCTGCTTTCTCCATTCTCTTTGTACACAGTATCCTAGCCAGACACAAACCACATCTGGGTTGAACCTGGCTCCAACTCTGTAGCTCTCTGGGTAAGGCTCCTGTGTTCCCCAGGGCCAACACAAGCATAGGCTATTGCAAGCTGTTGCATGTGTCAGGGCCACCAGGAAGGGCACAGAAGACTTAGTCTACTTGAGCCTTTTTGTATTTGATTTCACTTTTCTTTGCCCCTTTTTTTTTTTTTAACTTTTAGCCCAATCTTCTACTTCAACAAAGAGTGGGCAATCATCTCAATACTTCAAACTGATGACCACAAGAAACAATGTGCTTTGTATTTGAAGGGGAGAATGTCATGATTGCAAGTTACTCAGTTCAGAAAATGTACACTGTGTAAGTACAATTTGGAAAAAAAAACGGTGTGGGGAGAAAAAAAAAAAAAAAAAAAAAAGCAATTTGCGGCACGGTTAATAATAGAATTGCCACTGGTGCAATAACCTGCCATCAATGTCACCACTCGCACACCCTCTCACTCACACACACACACCACACACACACACCCTCTCACTCACACACACACACACACAGTGACAGAAATAAATTACAGGCCATCTGCTTTTGAAGGACCCCGTGTCCCCTCAGACATAATAAACAACTGTCTTAATAACATATCTTTGTTATGGAAATGGCAGGAGACTCAACACCGTCGCAGCGTAAACTAGCATGTGGCTGAATATAAATATTTACTGCAGGGGTTTTATTTGTATTTTCTTCTTTTCAGGGAGGCAGAGAAAAAGAGGTAAGCGAGTGCAGACCTCCCTCTTGTAACGCAGATGCTAGGAGCGATCAAGAGAAATGTCACTCCACTCAGCAAGTGCTGAAATTTGACATATGGCATCAGAGAGTCATTTGGAACGCACCTGCTGCACGACGGCCGAGGGCTTTCAGGAGACCTACAGGCAGGCAGGCGGGTGAGAGGAGACGGCAGCGGCGGGACAGCGAAGGACGAGAGACGTTATCGAGACGCCACTGCTGTTTCAGCACAGCACAGTGTGAAGAGAGTGGGGTGGGGTTGGGGTGGAGCGGGACGAGAACATGCTTGTTTGGCAAAAGCACCACACAGCAGCACATGGCAGACTGCCTTAGCCAACACACAGGCCTGGGCTTGGTAAATGTACACACAGATCTTTGTTTCCAACAAAAAAGTAGTGTTGTAGGGTCATTCAATACACTTTCCCACTCCGCAAGGATTGGGCTGACTGGACCAGTGGTAGTTATACTTGGCAGTATTCCTTTTGAAAAGATTTAATTCAGCTTTGACATTCACTCAAGACCTGATTTGTGCTCATATTTTATGATAATGGCTAATATGGCCCCTACATTGGGATTCCAGTAAATTATCTAGTGAATTGGAAACTGTCCAATCAACTGTAGTGCAGGATACACTGCATGTAAGAAAATACACAGACAAGTGACATTTAAATGAACACAAATAAATCAAGTACAACATATGCATTCATCAGCACCAGTTTACTTTTCCAGACTTTTCTTTAAGGTCGGAGGCCCAGATTGTCTGTAAAAAGTCTGTCAGTTCCAAAACAATCCCATGCGGTTCATGATCATCAGCACGCCAGTGGAAGTCAGCCGGTGTCTGCACAGTGTTAGAGGGTTTCTAATTGTCTTCATTAATCAGTACAAACGGTGAGTGCAGCAGGCTGTGAATGCAGCCTTTGGCTAGAAGGCCCTGATCCCCGCAAGCACTGTGGTTGATTCTAATCTTCATCTCCATTTTTCACACCCCTCTTTCTCATGCATTAGCCTCCTAGTGCAGACCTGCTAATAGCATAATGTTGCACGTCTAAGAACGGTCCTATAGCTGAGTGATCTGGTCCCCTGGAACGTTGTCTTTTTCACCAGGCAATTATCTGATAATGAGTACTCAGATTACACTTCTCCTAAGCAGGTAGCAGGCCAGGTGACACCTAAAAACTGTGATTCTCAGTCTTTTTTGAGCCGTGTCCCCTCCAGGATAGTCAAGTTGGTGTTTGACCCCCCACCCCCCACTACATCCCACATCCCACATCCCACCTGTCCACTGAGAGAAATAACTTCCATTTTAGCTGTACTGTGCTGTTGTGCTTTTGGATTATATTTAGATAAGGGGTTTTGAGGTACAATTATGTTTTTCTGAGAAGTCATTTCCATAAAAAATGGGTAAGCCCTGTCCTTTATCAACGATCACAGGTATTATGACTGTGTAGGGACAATGTTAAAAAGTTATTAAATTTATAACATCAATTCTTGTCCTTAAACAACATGGGACAACACAGCCGCAAATGACTCATATAGTGACAGAATTATTAGCGTACAAAGTCTGCAATATTAGCGTTGCCAGAAAGGATCTTCGTACACTTTGCTCTAAGATAGCTGACCCTTGCACTTCTTTGGCCCACTTATCCTTGTTGGGTTCATCAGTAAAGAAGTTTTTAACGTTTTTATTGGTCCATGCAGGGATGGTACTGACTGTGTTGTGGGCCTAATAGTAACTGTACATTCCCATTCCTGTCCTGAAACTAAACTATGTTTTTTTAATTGAGGTGAGATGACCTTATGCCTCATATAGTACAATGGTCAGTGGTCACCAAAGTTCCACAGCTGAAGTAGAGAGTTGAATAGATCCTCCAATTTTGGCAATCCTATTGATCCTATTGATTGATGAAAAAGAAATGCAACCAGCTGAAGAAAGACCTGGACCACAACTAGTCAAAACTAGTGCCTGCTGATAAAGCAAGCATAAATGTTCTATATATGTTGTAATAATTCATGGCATTATACAGTGATGGATTTCTGTCTTCAGTTAGTTAAATTAGTTAGATTTTAGTTACATCATTCCCATAAATTAGTCTTAACATCCACATGCAGCGGAGAGGCACAATACTATAGTTGCCATCACAGAGGGCACTTCTGAAAAAAGTAAAAATAAAATCTGCATTTGGTGCCCTAGGCCATGAGTGCTGCCTTTGCCATAAGCAACTCCTTTATGGAAGCAGTGTGTTGAAATGCATCCTCAGTTCAAATGATCTACATTCACAGTCTATTTTTTCACTTCAGAAAAAACCTCCATTCAGTGTTCATTAAATTAATATTAATTAATTACCCCTGGCAGTTTTAATGCATATAGATGTCTTGTGAAGTAGAAATAACAGTCATCAGTTATAATCATGGAGGATAAACCATATCTAATCAATTGATATGGATTTGCCATGAGAACATGGGCTTTAGCTGCGGTTTCTCAAATGGCTACTTCTGGGATAGGAATCCATCTTAAGTCCCTGGTGAAGGTCGTAAGCAAGGTGTAATAAGGCCAGCGGGTGTCTAGGGATATCGAAACACAGCAAAGGAAACAGCAGTTATACTGACTCTGGCCTGTGATCTACTGCCGCTGTGTTTCAAAGCATGTGAGCCATGTATGCATCCCTCTGTGAGATCAAAAGATTTTCCTGGAATCGTTTAAGGCTGTTGCTTCAAATTGCTGCATTCACATCCCGTTGTTAATCATTTAGATGCTACATGAAATCTGTTGGGGTCAACATCTTACTTACCTTGATAGTGTGATGACCAGAGGCTTGCTCACCCATTGTGATGAACACAACAAGAGGCAGACTTTAAAGACAATCTAGCACTGATATCTGGCATAAACCATACATTTCTACACAATATCTGCTGCTGATCTGCTCTAAATACAGTATAATGTGAATCTAGCCTGCAATGGCATTTGGACTGTATATAGTGCATACTTGTTATACTTGTTGATATCGAATGGATTTGGCATTGACATGGCACAGTCTCTGCTCCAGATCTGGCCCTTGGGTCTGACTCTGGTGGTCCTCTGGTTTTGAAATGGGTCTGACCTACATATAGTGCAGAACTGGACTAAATTTGAATTATTTAGATGGAACAGTAAGGAGTGACAGAGAGAGAGTGAGGGTTGTGGGGTGGGTGCAGGAAATGATTGCAGCTTGGGCTTAACCCCAGAATCTCTTCTCTCTCCTGGGCTCAAGCACCAACACTGCAGCTGCCTACACCATTGCCCCCTCTATTTGGCATGAATCTGGATGTGCTATGGCATGAATTTCGGCCTTGATATGGTTTCAGATTCCAAGGAAGGTCTTTTCTGATCAGTGTCAGTCAGAGAAGCCACTAGTATTTATATTGCTGAGACATCCTCATTTTCTCTTGCCTTGTAACCTTGTAAAAAAGGAAGAGAACTTCATTAAGCGATTGTTGGTGCCATCAATTTGTGAGCTCAGTATTGATAACATCTGGTGCTGTGGTGGAGTCACCTTGCTTTCATGTTATGTTTTGTATAATCATCATCAGTTGTTTGGATTGCTTAATGTGTTCAGCAAAATTGTTTATTTTGTAATGCTAAAATAAAGATGTCTAGTCTTCTAAAGCTTTGCTGTAGCGCTGTGTGATTTCAGATTTGATTTGGAGCTGGAGTAACTCAATCCTGCCATATCATTTGCATACATTACTGGGCTAATTTGTTTCTGACGATACAGCAACTCACATGAATGAAATTAAAGTTAAATAACATTTTATTACTAATTCATGGCGGGATATGAATAGTTTCTATGAATTCTGTGCCTAGTTGTATCCTCAAAATAAAGTTTGAATTGCCTGAGGATAGCACATGCTAATTTGAATACAGACTGGAGTTCAGAGCTAAAGTTTTCAATGTAATTATATCTGTATCGCTCGACTTAACCTAGTTAAGTGGCTCAAGCTAAATTAGTCTTAATAGGATGCTATGATAATGGCCATGCTTAACCATGGGCTGCCTGTGTGTAAACAGTTGCGTAATTGTAATTTATTGTCAAAGCATGAGTCATTAATGGTACATGTACACAAGGTGGAGGATTGTTATACATGTATGCAAAGCTGTCTTTGGTTATTGGCTTATTATTATATAAAAAATTCATAATTCCATGGTATTGGTACAGCTTACATAACCAGTAAGGACCAGTGTGAAATGGTTCAGCTTCACACAGTGTGTTTGGTTATGACTGGGGTATATTATCAGAGCTGTTTATTCATTGTTGTGGGCTGATGAATCATTGTGTGCTGTGCTGCCATCTTCTTTGGATGCTTTCAAAAGTATGATCTCTCAATCACTAATGACTGTCAGAGCAGAAAAAAGGATTTTGGATATTCAGCCTGGGTTGGGCATCCTCGGTTCAGGAGTTCTCCGAAGAACATTTAGCCCCCTCACTCACCTCAGGTGTGCGGGGCAGAGCTCTCTGTTCTCTGTGAGGTTCTCCCAGGCGCTTGCCACCATCTGAATTCCCCGCTTCACTTATCGGCTCTCTCCAGAGCATCCGATAGCTCCTAGTTCTCATCTTTTTTTTTTTTTTCTTTCTTTCTTATTATCGCACAGTCAGGGCACATTCATAAGGGTGGAATGGGAAAGTGAGACTATCTCCCCCATTCAGAAAAATTTATACAGTAATGCAGCGTGGGAAATGAGGATGGATAATCGCGCATGTCCACAAGGTACTGTGTTCGGGCAAGCGCTCCTGCTCGCAGCACTACATTTCAGACAGAGACCCTGTAGAGCCTTGGCTGAAGATACTTTTTGAATGGAAATGGGAAAACTCGGAGAGGTGAAGCCGGCTAGAGCCGCTAGCGCCAGCGAGGCATTTCAATATCCCTGTA
Organism: Tenualosa ilisha; assembly: GCA_015244755.2. Classification (NCBI taxonomy): domain Eukaryota; kingdom Metazoa; phylum Chordata; class Actinopteri; order Clupeiformes; family Clupeidae; genus Tenualosa; species Tenualosa ilisha. The sequence continues at coordinate 1,675,896 of PYXC01000045.1, forward strand.
TAATTTATTTGAGCAGAATGCACTCCATATGGACCCGATCTGCCCACTAATATTTGAGAGTATTTGAAGAGCCTACAGAAAAGAGCGATTGGAAGCTGGAGAGGATCCAGGAGAAACTCAAATGCATAAATAGCTTATGAGCGAGACCATGTGTTTAGGTGCCACAGGATGGGGAGCAGAAGAAATCACAACGTTACCTTACATAAATATCACAGGGTGTGACTAATTGTGTTTGTTATGCAACAGCACATATTTTAACCACTGTCTCCTTCCCAAGAGAGAGCGGAGTGCTGGATGGGTAACTTGATGCATAACTAATATATATATATAAAAAAATGAGACAAGACCTGAAGGTTTTTAATTTAGTTTGTCATTTTAGAACAATGTCATCTATCACAATTTCTCCCCTCAGCAAATGCCTGTTTTAAATGCCAGTTTTTTAATGCTTGCGTGTTTCGAATAGTGCAGGAAAATGAGTTTATCGTTTCGCGCTGCTAACAGAGATTTGATTTGTAACGATTAGGTAAGAACAGGAATTTGAAACCATTGGAGGTCTGTGGTTGAGAGCATTATGGGTAAAAAAAGGGAAAAAGGCAGAACTACAAGCTTTTCCTTTTTCCTGTTTGCCTTTCTGTTAGGTGATAACAGGTGGGTTTGGCTGTCAGTTGTGTTGTTGTGCTACTCTCTCAGTCAGGGGGTTAGGCGAAGGGATGCCCTGAAGGGGATGTTGAGGGGCATGTAACAATTAGTTTCCCTTTGTGGTGGAGCTGATACAGAGCTTCTGCCTAATCTGGGTCAAAGCCTGAGAAAGCTGCTGTCTGCCAAGTGAGCTGTTTTTTTTTTTTTCTATCTCTCCCCTTGTGAAAACACTGTCTTACTGTTCAAGGAGTCGCCGAACTGCACAACAGAGGGAGGGTGAAGTAGCAAATCTAGACTATCACTCACTAACTGCCCAGAGGTCCCAGCTGTGAGGCCTGCTCCATCTTTTGTCAAGTCCTCTCCCACAGATGCCTCGAACAAGTGACCCCTGTGTCCATTTTGCATGTCTGTTTGGAAGAAATATGTCCTGGAAGTCGCTTTTGAGAAGCGAGGAGCTAGGGGGGAAACACGTTCCGACCATTCCCACAGGGGTCTGGTAGTGGAGGGTAGCGGAAAGGAGAGCGAGGAGCGGAGTGGAGAACTGCGGGCCAAATCTGCCCTCAGGGCTTCATAACTCACCAAGCCGCTACTGCTACTGCTACAGCTACTGCCACCGCCACCACCGCATGTCCAGAGATTAGGTCTGAATCACACACCGCCAGCCGTCATTTCTCCCGAGCAACGATTAGCATGATGGCAGCCCTTTGGAAATGTATGGCAGGTGTGTGCACTTATCCTCAATACTTGAGGTGGGCGAAGAGCGCTGACGCCAAAGAGAGCTGAAGTGAAGGAAAAAGAGGAGGAGGAAGAGGAGGAGAAGAAATAAGGCAGTAGAAGTCAGTAGAGGAGAGGGGAGAAAAAATCTAAAGCAACATAAGAATGGAAAATGGAGTGGCTAATGATAGGCCACTTAGTTTGAGTGATTGAGTGAAATGACATCAAAATGGTGCAGGAGAACAGTGGGAAGGGTCTCATGAGGCTGCAGACACTGGCAGAGATGCGGATCAGATCTGGCACAGATCTGGCATGCATGCCTCTCTGCCTATGAAGATTCATAACGCCATAAACTGACATGATTTAAGAAATATAAACTCTTTCATGTAAACCTAATTTAAACTTTCAATGGAATAAGTTGCATAAACTGTGTTTGTTGTATGTATAGAGGATGTGTAGAGAATGGAAAGACAAATGAAATGCGATTTAATCCATGTAGAAACTATATGTATGTATTATCAAATAAATCTAACACATAATTTTTTTTCAGTGCAAGTCTTGGGCCAGGTACGGGGCAAATAATACTATTGCATGTAATGTTCAGAATCAAACAAAAAAAAGTTTATACACTGCTGAAAATGAATTGCTGGTTCAATTGAAAATGTGACTTTTCTCCTTGCATTATGCATTATGTATGATATAGTTGCAGTATCAAATAATGGCAGTAGCACTGTTAAATAACCTCTTTGACATTGTGAACAATGTACCATATCTGTTTCAGATGCATACCATATATATATATATATATATATATGGGGATGTGTATCAACCCTATAAGATCAAAGATCAAAAGAGAAAGGTGACAGAACAGGGCTTTCCATGAGAAACTTTGTGATCGATCACCTGGATTTGTGGGTGTTGAGTGTGGGTGAGGTCGGTGGCCCTAGTTTACATATTGCAATCAAACTAATTGTGGCTTTCTTTTAGTGCAAGCCTGCATTTCTGTGAAATGTAGCCCTGATATGTGCCCATACGGTATTTCATGTCTTTGAGAGGCTTTTTACTCTGCCAAACAACACTGTGCATCATGAAATGAATAAAATGTGCTGACCGACTGAATGAAGAGACTTGTATGGGAGATCTTGGCTGAATGATTTGAGAATACTTTATAGAATACCTGTCTGAATGTTGTTTGGAAGTTTTCAAATGGCAAATACTGTTTTTAAACAAAGACAAATTTAAACGATTTAAAAAGTCTAATTAAATTTTTACTTGCAAGTCTGGTCCAAGTCTGCCACGGTACTTACAGGCAGTTTGAAGTAATGCACTCAAGAGGATGTCTTTTATTCATCTTTCAACAAAAGTTTCATTTTAGTTCAACTAGAAACCAAGGGCTGCTCTCTTTGCAGACTTCATCACACAGGGGCGGAAGAATGTCACCGATTAAAGCAACTTCGTTTAGCATATTGGAGCGCATTTGGGGACAATGAAGGTTTTTAAGCTGAATAATTTAGCAGGTTGGAGTTAATGCAGGTTTTCTTACGGGTGGCATGTGTTCTCATAAATGAAATATTTATACATGAGGGAAGAAGTTAAAGGCATTGGCTTTGTAAAGCATGGGATGCTAGTCACATGCTGGACTCTTCACTACCAAGTATCTCTGCATGGAAACACGTAGCATTGCCAGCTCTCAATTGTCTAATGAGATCATTATCTTCCTCGATGCAGAACTCCGCTTTGGTCTTTGTATTTCTTGGGAATCGGGGGAAAAAGGGGAAAGAAAAGACCTGTGATTTTCTGACAAAGTTAATTTAATTGGCAATGCTTCTCTTTAACAATTACTGTGCTGAAAATCAGACAGACATCCTGTCAATTTATGTTCTGAAATACTAGCATGTATTGAATGTAAAGGCCAATCATAAAGCGCTCTGCACCTCTCAAGATGGCCATTACAGTCCTCGTGGGAAGATGCCTTTGAGATTGGTGCGCTTTGTGTTCATTTAAGGGCATGGCAAGATGTCAGGGCTGTTTGGTCGTTAAACGGCTTAAGGAGTGGTGAACAAAAGTGAAGGAGAAACTGCTTGATCTCCCAGCTAGCCTTGTCTGTTAAACCGTGGGTTTAGAGAGATGGAGAAAGTGTGTGTGTGTGTGTATGTATGAGAGAGAGAGAAAGAGAGAGAGAGAGAGAGTACATTCGGGGTTTTATTTTTTACAGGAACTAACGGCCTCTTACCACCAGCAAATGTATTGTTCCCTGATGCAATCTTTGGTAAGGATGCTTACATGCTCGAGGCCCTGTTTAAATTCTGACTGAAGTGTACCCTTAGATAAAAGCCTGTTGTTCTCGCAAGGCTCACAGTTCACTTGATGGCTGCCACAGATGTGTATAAATCAAGATTGCCAAGCTTGCCAAGCTTGCCTACATTCAAATAGGATTTCATAAATCTTACTATGTTTAATGAATTTGTATGGCAAATTAAAACAAATTAAATATATGGTTTCATTAGATATAATTTAGACTTAGTTGTGATTTTGTCACTTGTCATTATAAGGTTTTGTATACAGTTCACATTAAACGGTCAAGAAATCAAGAAGTTAATTTGACATTCCTGGAGTGCCTGGAGTTCCTGGACTCCCAGGTAATTTGCTCCTGCTTGACAGTAGAATATGGGATTACAGATTAAACCCCTTTTTGTGTTAAAAGCCATTTGGCATTATATGAGTGACTATAAAGCATTATACCACAAGGTATTTGGCGGTTCACGTTGCTGGAGACACATCTGCTTGAATCCAAGTGTTGACAGGAAGAACTGATCACCTCTCTTGCTATGGAGGTGTTGTAGAACTAACTGAACACACTATAGCAATCGGTGTCAATGCATGGTGCTAGAGAGTGTCTTGATCAGGGAGGAGGTGTGTTATGTTGTTGCCACTCTTGTAGAGAGAGACTGAGATGAATTTCAGATGCCTCCCTTCATGGACATTTGCTCCCCTGCTGTACAGTGAAACTGGATGGTGGGTTATCTCAGTGAGGCTAACTGAAATGCATATTGTTTGCCTGCATGGCCTGGAGTTGTTTTAGTTTGTGGACAGAAAGAAGTTGAATGAAAGGTTTACACCAAACGGCAACGTAGCAGTGCAACAGCACCATCGGCGTGCTGTACCACAAACAGGCTCAGTGCCCACAGGCGCCCCAGTTTGAATCTGGCCTGAGGTCATTTGCCTCTGCCACTCTCTTCCTGTCCCTTCTTCACTGTGCTCTTGAAAAAACCCAAATGTATAACTACATAAGAAAAATCATACCACATCAGAATGGGCAATCGTCTTTGGCCTTTTGATACTGGGAAATAAAACTTTACTTATTGTCTGTAATAGTGCCTTATTGATTATCCTAAGTAATTACGTGTCCATTTCACTTTACTTAGAGTATGCGCTGAGCACTTGTAACTCTTCATTATCTGGCATGAGCAATTGGGTGCATGGAAGGACATCAAAATGGACAGGACAGGTGAAGGACAGGTAAAACTTTCTATGAAACCAGAATTCACGGAGCATTATAAAAGCGTTCAAAAAAGACTATAATGTATTTATAACACTTTATAACTAATGACATTAGTATTAATAACAGCTTATACACTAATACTTGTACTCATAAGGCATTATACTGTTATCATATAAACCTTTACAACTTGAAGTGTCACAAAGCCTTATAAGCTTGTTTGGTCTTTTGATACTAGGGAAACATACATACCACTTTACTAACTGTCTGTAATGGTGCCTTATTGATTTCCATGAGTACTTATGTGTTTCTCAATTTACAATTTACTCATTATTTGGCATGGGGAATTGGAAATATAAGGACAATTACCAAGCTTTATAATGTTTTGTGACCCTTTGAGTTATAAGGTTTATAAGACACGACAGTGTATTAACAGTTATGAACATTAGTTAATGACATTAGTTATGAGACTTTAATAATGCATTATAACCCTTTATGAATGGGTTTATAATGCTTTATGAATATTGGGTTTCTGGAAATGGTACCAAAGGACAACAAACTAACAAGCTTTATAATGCTTTGTGACACTTCAAGTTGTAAAGGCTTATTGGATAACATTATGGTGCCTTATGACACAGTTCTCTATAATGATGAAGAATGCTCCATTTACTTCAATGCGACTTCCCAACGTTCTATTGTCTGATATTTCTTGATAACGGACTGTTGCTAAGTATAACAGACTGCTATTAAGTAAAGTGAAACAGAACGTTGCTATAACCAGTCAGCTGATCTGTAAGTTAATGGAGTACCGTTTTTTCGCGGGAGCCATTATCTGCCTTAATCATTAAAATGACAATGATAAACATGCTTTGTTGTCATGTTATTGATGTATTCAATAGGTAGCCGTGTAATAAGCGGGATAACTTTCTGCGAGGGGGTCATTATCATGGACTGACCGCATTTGGAGACTGGAGGTTCTTTGCACCATGCAGCCATTTAGAATGTTTTACATTCATATAGCTGAGCAGACTGAGAGGCTGTTGATCATAATAAATGGTTTCTATAGAATGATTCAAGAGCCCTCCTTAGGTGTCAGGCTTCCATCACTCTGTCAGGAGTTTTTCCACGATAATGACTACCTTGCAGAACGTTATCCTTTACTAATACGAACAGTCATTAGAATATATAAACACTTGAACACTATGAACACTAAGGACATTAGATATAAGGCTTTATGAATGCATTATAACCCTTTGTAAATGTGTTTATATTGCTTTATAAACAGATCGATATTGGGTTCACAGACAGTGTTACCCAAATAATTATGTTCATAACCATCTCTTTTGCTTTTTTACTAGTGTAAGTAGACTTACACTTTTAGAATAGGGGGTTTAATTAATCCACTAAAGCCTATTGCAGTAGGCCTACCACAGCAGGCTATTGTGTCTGAAGTGTGCAGAAATGAAATTGCACCGCTGCAGCAGAGAACACTGACCCCATTTAGCTTTATGTTACAATTCAATATTTCTTGTTATGATGTTGTCCACAGCAGGTTGTGTTATTACTGTTCACATCTTCACTAATTCCTACACACTGTATGTTCTTCCATGTTCACATGGAGTATAATGGAATATAATAGTTAAAAGTTTAGTTGCATCATTATCCAAAGATGTTAACATCAAGTATTATTGAAACTAATACACATAATTGTAAGAGAAGATCATTTATTATTTATTTGACTTGGAGTCTTGAATGAGTTTTAATGTAGATTATTGTGTGATATCAGTCCATGTGACCATCACAGCTTAATTATTAATCATTTTGTGACCACCACCACTGTATTTACATTCATTATGCCCTTAGATGTTTACATTGCAGCTGGAGTAATTATCATTTGTTCTGTGTGAGTGCAGCCACAGGATTGCTCTTCTGTTTTTTGTATTCTTTGGTGTACATCAATTATGAAGGACTAGGAGGAATAAGGGAGGATCTTACACTGTAGAGGCAGAGAGTTGGTGTGAAAGTTAGCAATGCGGGCTAGGTCTGAGTAGCCACTCTCTGACACTCAAAAATATCAAAATCTACAGTCTAAGTGTTGATACCCAATGACTTATGTTTACCAAAGAGCCAGTGTGTAAAAGCACAACCTAATTGCCATTTGTCATCAGATATCGTCATAGTTCACTTGATAGTCTCTCCCGCAGTCTCAGATATGGCAAATACACTATCACAATAAGAATCATTTCACATACACAGAAGAAGGATGAGACATGCACACAGTATCTTGCAACCAGCCCACACAACCTTCACTAGAGCTGTAGTTTGCTTGGGGCTTAACCCTGAATTGGAATACACAGTAGACTTCAAGTCTTAACTACACAGCAGGGTATTTGCTGTTTTTTTCTCCTCCCCACTCTCTCCTTATTCCTTGACACTTTCTCCTGGCTCCTCAGAGACTGTAGCTAAAGCAGTAGTGTTGGACTGGACTGGATCCACGCCAGGCTGCAAACACAGGCAGATGTGTGTGACATGTGCGCAGAGCCTATCAATTCTTCAGTGGAGGCATATTTACAGGCCGGCAGCAGTTGTGCGAGGGAGGCACACAGCCCTGCTTTAAATCTGGAGAGAATTGCATTGTTTGTTTAATGCGAACACTGAAAAGTAAATAAATGGTACAACATGGTTCACATTCCCAAATGCCTCAGTCAGATTTGCATACCACACCCCTCCCCACCCCCCCCACACCCCCCCCACCATACACACACCACACACACACACAGACATACACACACACAAACAGTCCTCTCATCCCATCCTCTGCTGTCTGTCCCCCCTCTATACTTATTGAATTAAATCTTGGCTAATACATCATTGCTGGTTGCACACTGTGTGTAGTGTGTGTCCACAGGCCATGCAGTGTGCTGACTAGTATCAGTGGGTCTTTGGTTAAAGTCAAAGCTAAGCGTAATTAAGGAATATTTGTGGACCAGATTTGGGCGACTCTTTTACACGTGCACTGTGAATCGGTTAGGTCACTCAGAGCAAACGTGCCACGGCAACGGGCTTCTGTGGCCATGTTGCCCTGCAGCAGTAAACCAACACAAAGTGAAACATTAACAGGGCGGCCACAATCTCACGTGAACAAATCGCAGATCAACAAGAACCCCTTGTGACATTAAATATTTACACCTCGGCACTGTATGGTAATCCAAAGGGCAGGCATTTTTACCACTTAATTAGTTATTAGTGCCACCGTGCAGACTAGGGTGTTTGCCATGAATAATGGACAACATTTTGAAGGTCATTAAAGGGAGAAAAGGCAGTTTCTTCTCGGCGGGGTTGTAGGGGGGTGGGGGGTGGGGGGTGTGTGTGGATGTGCACCCCGCCACCCAGCCCCATCTGCGGTGCATGCCAAATGCTCACAGATTAACAACAGCGGTGAGGAGAGTGAGCGAACGAGCGAGCGAGTGGCTCGGCACTCTGTGTCGGCGTCAGTCGAGGCTGGTAAAAAAGCAAGGTGTGGGTAATTTGTCAAGCTCCCCACAGGGGCCATCTGCGGAGCAGACTGACGAATGTCTCCCTCTTTTGTCATAAGGACACGTGTCCTACAAGTGCTGAATTAATGTCCCCTTTACTACACATTTATTTGTCACCCAGGTATTTATCGGACGCCTGCCTTGGGTTCCTCACACTGTATTACCGGCTGTGTGTCACGAGCAGAAGAGATCACTGCCTCCCCTTGGCAGAGTAGAGTCTGGAGACTGGAGACTCCTCTGCACCATGCAGCTATTTAGAATGGTTAACATTCATATAGATGAGGAAACGGAGAGGATGTTGATCATAATAAATGGTTTCTATGGTTTCCATTTTAGTAACCCTTTCTTTTTAGAGCTAAATCTATGCCTGAGCACAACTTGAAGGACATTGATTTGGTTGGAGTATATGAACCCCCCCCCCGTCTTTTTGTTTTGGAGCACTTCCTCTTCTGCCATTGTTGCCATGTCCTTCGTGTCTCCTCTCTTACATGAGCAATGTGAACATGCCCACTATGAAGTGGCCCATCAGTGCACCCTTGAGAATGAACAAGCAGCCCCCCTGCCGTAACCCTCTCTCTCTACTCCACCCAACTGCCAACCATCCATTTGCCCCCCCCCCCCCCACCCCCACCCCCACCTAGCCAGCCAGTGACTAGCAAAATGGCATTTGGTAAATATGATGGAGGGCTATTAAACAAGGTCAGGGCCGGTAATCTTGTGATCTCAACCCTGGCAGTGTGAAGCACCATGCACTCTTTACTCTCTCTCTCAACTCCCTCCAGTCCCTGGCCCTTTAACCTGATAAAGAAAAGATAGCAATTTATTTGAAGAGGGCTCTCTCATGGAAAGCTGTATTCCACCTTAATCATGGCAAGAGGCTGTGTGTGTGTGTGTGTGTCTGTGTGTCTGTGTGTGTGTATGTGTGAGTGGGTGTGTGTGTTAGCCAAGAGTATTGTATTAGCTGAGGTATGTGCATGTGAGTGTGTGTATATGAGAATGTGTGTGTATGTATATGTGTGTGTGTGTGTATGGGTGTGTATGTATGTGTGTGTGTGTTTGCTTGTTAGAGCATACAACAAAATGTGTTCCCAAGCCTATGATAGCCTTTCTTTATCTCTTGTAGTTCTCCACAGAGAAAGCTACTATAGTGTCACATCATATATGTCACATAGGCACTTGTGATATCACTGCATTTATGCCTCTACCTGCAAAACGCGCTGCTGATTTACCTCTCTCCAAATCACCTGTGTGAGCATGTGGGCATGCTCCATCAAAATTGTTTACAGAAAAGACAGGGCTCAAGACTCAGTCTCAACTCGTGGGGAAATTTGGGAAAATTGCTGCTTACTTAAAGTTGTAATATGCGACACATTGCACAGGAAATAATCAAAAAGGAAGCATGTTGGCTGCCTGGAATTGAAATCAATTATGAATAGGCTGTCAGGAGAGGCACAGAGTAATCTCCGTTTTGGTATTCGTCCGTAATAACGAACAGAAATGGGACGTGCCGGGGGGTGGGAGGGTGGGGGGGTGCAATCCAAGGACTTCAGAGAGGAGGGAGTAGAGGGGTGTGTGCGTGTGTGGTTGCGACATGTCCAATCTTCTTTCTAATCCAGCAGGTTAGCTACATTTGCATTTATCCAATTTGACACAAATGTGTGTCTAGATTTTGCTGAATTGAGATATCCCTGGAGTGGTCGTCTATATAAGATCACAACAAGAACTCTGAATGACATTCCAGTGGCGGGTCAGCTGTTGAATGCATTTCAGCGAGGTCAAAAGGTGTTTCTTTTGTATATGGTGGTGCCACAGGTGGTTATGCACATTTAGGAAGTACAGGAGCAAATGGAATATACAGCATTCCAGACCCATTTCAAAAACTATTTACCTTCTATGGTTAAATCCTGTTGCCTTTTCAGTATGTGGGTTTGTAATAAACAAACAAGCAAACAAATAGAGTACAATATAATATGATTAGCAGGGTTATAGAACATTACACCTTCCATATTTTCTACAGAATATGAATGTCATTTCAATTTCAACATGTGACCTTGTTGAAAATAACATCTGCAACAAGTTTTTACAATTTTTAATATTTCATGCAGTGTCTCCTTTTTAGTGTTCGCTTTTCCCCTTTAACATTCATGATTAAAGGGAAAGCTTCAGAACTAGCTCAGTAGTAGTCATTCCATGTGTCCTTTCAGTATACACACATACGGACACACACACATACACAGTTTCGCCCCATTTCAGTCCCCTTTTTCTCCCTTTAGCTGGACTACACACCTTTTTTCATCTGGATGATTGATTCTTGTTTGGGGCCATGCCTATGGGCCTCATTAAATCAAAATGTAAACTCACTCTCTTATAACAAATTGCAGGGAAAATGCCAATGGCCAGGTGCCTGCTGGGGGTTGAGAGATGTGTTTGTGTGTGTGTGTGTGTGTGTGTGTGTGTGTGTGTGTGTGTGTGTTGGTACGCACGCATGAGGAGTGGTGGGATTACAAGTTAAAAACCCAAAGAGGTTTTTCTGGTTTATTTGCTTTGGTGAGAAAAGAGGGCTTTATTTTTGTCTAAACATAGCTAAATTAAGATCTTTCTCTTTTCTAAATTGGTTAAATATGGCAAATATCTCACAATATTGAACTAGTACCTTGCACAAAGCCATTTAATCTATACATGCTATGAATTTCTGAAAGGCAACAGTCCTTGATTCAAACATGTTATGTTTATACAACTTAATTCTTCTGATATCTAAACAATGGCACTGTGTACAGTGTAACACACCATTTATAGGTATGTAATAACAAATGTATTATTTCTATTGCCAAACATCCCCTTAATTTGGTAACACTTTCTATGAAGACCATATCTATAGCGCATTATGAGCGCATTCATAACAAACTACAATGCGCATCATAATAACTCAAAATGCATTATGACTACACTCATAATGCTTCATGATGCTATATATCAACAGTTATAAATAACTATAAATCTAGCTTATAATGCCTTATAAATCCAAGGGTGTTATGAGTGTTCATGACTGGTTATAAACTACAGGCTGGCTGATGGGGCTTATAATACATTATGACTACTAATACTCCTCTATGCACACACCTGGATGATCAACTGTTGTAAGTTGCTATAATGTTCCATTTGGGATCATAAGCTGTCAATGTGTGCTTTGAGTAAAGTAAAGTTCATATGGATGCATCTATAATGCAGCACACCTCATCATAATGTTTTATTGTGTTACCCTTAATTCTTCAGCTCCTCACTCTGTTGTTATAAAATCCATGTTATGGCATTGAATTTTATTATCTTTTGTAAGTCGCTTTGGATAAAAGCGTCTGCTAAATGCCGAAATGTAAATGTAAATGGCATGATCATGTGGTCTCAAGTGTCAAATCATGTGACACTGTAAGAGTGTGTATATAACCTTTTGTTTGTACACAAAGTGTAAATACATTAAATGAGCAGTGTAAATGGCTATGGATAGATTAATGATGTATTGATCTATTAGTCTGATGTGTATTAGTTGTAAGCAAAGTGTTTGATGGCGTGGGTGTAGATCTCATCAAAATATGTTCTCCAGACACATTCCACTGTGGTGTCTCAGTGATACATACCAGAGACACATTCATACTGTATGTCTTAATTGGGCCAGTGTGTGTGTGTGTGTGTGTGTGTGTGTTAGTGTGTATGTTTGTCTGTGTGTGTGCAAATCTGCGTGCGTATGAGACGCAGGCCTGGAGTCCCTGAGAGTGAGAATCTGTCGGAGGACAGTCGAGGCTAGAGGAGGGGAGCGGAGCGGAGGGAGGCGAGCCATCTGGCCTGTCTCTTCATGGAAGGTGAGCTCCTCGACAGCGTCATTACACCACATATTAGGACTTGGGTAAAGGTTAGCTGGACATACGGCTGTCAGCTCAGAGAGAGCACGGCCAGCACATGGAGATCCCACATCGCAACCTCAATCCATAAAAATAGCATGTGCATAAAAATCATGTGATTGTGTTTATTATTAAAGCTATGATGAAATTATGCTCATCATTTCAGTGATCATTTCCATTCCACTGTTTTATTGTTTCTTTTAGAATTAGTGATATGATTTCATGTGTTCAGGTTGGATTACATAAGCAAAAACATGTTTACAGAAATAATCTGAAAGTGAGTACTACCCTAATTAACTGAAGTACATCTACCCATTGGTGGATGACACACAGGGTAAGCTCCAAGTGCGGTGTGAGACTGACGTCTAAGTTCAGTACAGTGGAAACATTTTGAACAGTTAGTGGTGAGTTTTTGACTACTACTTTGCCAAGACGTTTGGATAAGATAATGACTGTAAGAAATTCCTTGCACAAAATGTTCAGCCTACAGTTTTGCTCTATTGCATGGTCTTGAACTCAAAGTTATGACTAATGAAGTTTCCAAACAAAACTACCATCACATGGATGATTAGAAGCTAGATTAGGCAGTCTCACATCCGTCGCAGATCTAATGGCAGACACTGACAAATCTGTCCAAGAATATTCACATTTTGAAATGTGTGAATGAAAACCTCTAGCACATTGAGGTAGGATATAGACCTCTCCTCACTCTCAATCTGAGGTGTTTAAAATTCGCACTTTAAAACAGGCATATAGGTGGATGCCTTTATTAATGTTAAGAGATGGATTTGACAGAGACAGGAACACAGGAGAGTTCAAACCATTTAGCACCTTCATTAAACATGAAAACAGTCCATGCTATCAAGACCTGCTACTTAAAAAGAACACTTTGGAGAAAAATGAAAATGTAACTACAATGAAAATGTAAGAGATACTTGGTCACTTAAATCCAGTGAAGTGTTAAGTATTACAAAAATAGTCATAAATTGAAAGGGTTATTGCATGTGTGTGTGTGCTTAAATATATTGTAGTCCTTTGTTTTTTATATTTCCACCTGCGTGTGTGTACTGGACTATGTGTGCTAAACAATTAAGTAGGGTTCAAGTAATTTTATACTAGTCTAGTCCAGTTTACATTTTAATTAGAGGCAGAATGATACAATATTTCAATCATACACAGTGACTCTGATGCACAGTTTTTAACTTTCACATTGTACTAACCATTCGGAGGGGTAACGGACTGCTCTTGTTCCCTGTATAGCACACCACTCCAGAGAACAGCATCTGCTTAACAAATGCTAATGCACTTAATGGTCTCCATGCATCACACAAGGCATATGATTGTCAGGAAGTGACTTGTTATCACTTTATTGCTTATATTTCAGATCTTAATGTCAAAACAAATAGAAAACATGGGGCAATGTATAGGGATAATTCAGAAGTGTTCCTGGCGTTAATTGGAGACCAATGCTGTGCTAAAATGTGGAGGCAAAGGAAACATCTTGAGTGTTTGTCTTTCATTAGGGACACAAAGAGACACAGAACTCAAGGCAGATGGAGGTGGCTTATGCCGCCACTGTGCCATGCTGGGCTGAGTGTGGGCCCAGAGCCAGTGACACACATGGACATGCTCACACACAGACACACAGATTCACACACACACACACACACACAGAGAGAGAGATACACACACACACACACACACAGAGAGAGCGAGATACACACGCACACACAGACACACGACAAAACACAATCAGAATTCATATTTTTTTTGGTATCTGCCACCAGTGGTCCTGAACTGGTAAGAAAAATCTCACTTGTTATCTAAATATAGCTGCATTTGTCACAAATACACGACGGTGACTCAGTAGTGTTCAAATGCATTCCCAAGATCCCCCTTAGGTTGTTTTCCTGAAGCATCTCCCATCTCTATAATTCAGCTCACTATATTTTGTCATTGGCAGTAGATAATAGAAAAATTGTATACAAAGGCCTCTAGATTGTGAGTTAGTCACGCCATATGCACATCTTTTTTTATGCGGAGACACAAATCCTTTTATTGGATGTACAACATACAGACGTGTCCAACAGTGGCCGTGACTGACGCTTAAGCGTGACACTGCTGCTGCTGCCATTATGATCGTCAGAGTATAAGAAGTTTCCTTCAACTTTTTACCACAGTGAGGACGCCCATCTGGAGATAAAAGAGAGAGAGAGAGGGCCCCAATGATAGCATGCCAAACCCAGGCATCTAAATCCCTCATGTGATTTGCATTGACCCAGGGGAATACATAGCACATAGCATACTAGCCTACTACATAGCAACAGTACATACTGTTCTGAAGGTTTCCCCCCCCCTACCCTCCTATTTATAAAGTAGGATAGGCATATTTGGCAGTGTTCAGACAATTCTGTTTGAACTTATAGACTTGAAAAGTATGTTTTTAATCACTCACTATATGCTTTAGTCATTATAAGCTCAGCTCACTCTGATTGGTTGTTTGAAATGTTATTGCTCAATACTACATCAAAACACCAACCAAGTCATACGCACAAAAGACTTTCTGAAAAATTGCAAGTAGTTTAGCAGCAAAATCACCACAATCAACACATGATGCTCGTTTAATGCCGTTAATTTTCGCCAAGCATTAAGATTGTTGCAAGACTGTTAGGTAATTTCATGATGCTCACAAGGTTTAGTGTGAAGGGCTGCTTCTTGGTTAACAGATGGTACTGTTGTTGATACTTCACAACTTCACTCACAACAACTGTTGCTCCGCAGACAGACTACAAACACCACTGCACTGCAGTGAAACAAAGTGTTTTCATTAACTCCCATTTGTTTCAATAAAGTGGGTGTGTGTGGGGGTGCGTTCCTCACTAAGTCTCTCTAACAAAGTGAGAGTGTACATCTGGTTGTATGTGTTTGCGTGAGAGAGAGAGAGAAAGAGAGAGAGAGTGTGTGTGTGTGTGTGTGTGTGTATGTGTGTTGGGGGGTGGTGTGTGTTTGTGTGTGTGTGTGTGTGTGTGTGTGTGTGTGTAGACAGGTGGGGTGACCTTTGCTGAAGCCATGTGAAGTTCATCATTTTTACTCATTATGCAGGAGTCAGATAAAACTCTGGTCGACACCTGCCTCCTCAGGGTACAATTAGGCGACAAATTAAACCCTAACTTTGTAAACCTTCTCAGTGGCTCCTCATCTGAAGCAGTGGAGGGGTAAGAGACCAAGAGACCCCCTCATGCAAATAAAAGCTCAGTGTTTCTGTAGGGCATTCCTATTAAACAGTGAAACAACTATTAGCTGTAATTGTTACTGCAGCCATTAGGAGCAAATAACCTTAAGAGGATCAATTTGTAAGATATTATTTAAGTAAATGAATTAGTGTTTATAGGGCAATTTGTGCCTTAAAAAAACTTTTTGTTGTGTTGAATAAAAGGTAAATAAAAGCTTAACTGCAGACATGGAGAGAAAATCTTTGAATGTTGGTCTTTTTTTCCATTTACAGATTGTTTCATGATATTCATTCCCACAAATGTCGTTTATGTTATCTGTTATGGATCCTCCTGCAGGAGAGGTACAATGCACTCATTCTTCTTTTTTTTTGTTTCAAAGAGAGACTGAAAGATGAAAAGGCAACAAGAAGTAAGAGTTCTATTCTGCTATATGTTTAATATTACTTGATATTTTCTCACACAGTTCTCATGCACATCTCAGTTAGTAGTCATGCAAGACAATGCCAATGATACTGTTATCAAGGTCCTTATAAACGGCACTGTATTTTGTAAGCCCTGTTTATAAATGATGTTGCCATATTTAACTCTGTATGACGTGTGTCAGCCTTTCCAATAATAATGCCTCAAAAACAAGACACCAAAGGCAACCTGATCCAGAAAAAAGCCATCTCTGCCAGGGTTCCCATCGGAGAATGCTTGAGCCATTGCATAATACTCTTTGAAATTACTCTGTCCGAACCAAGAATTTAGTAAAGACAATGCCTTTTATCACTCTCTACAACTTGTTTCTAAAACTGCTTGTTCGGTTCCTTGGTTGTGATTGGCAGAATTGCGTTAGAAGCAATTGTAAATCCAACACAAACACAAAAGTTTGCCTCTTCGATATTAAATGGTAAATGGACTGCATTTATATAGCGCTATTCTACTCCTCCGAGCACTGAAAGCGCTTTACAGTGTATGCCTCACATTCACACACATGCATTCACCAACCGGTGGTGGAGCTGCCATGCAAGGTGCCAACATGCCACCGCTGGATTTAGAACACCGGCCTTTAGCTGTTCTAAACCCAGCGCAAATCCACAGCCTCTTGTAACTTATTGTTTAAGAACACAACATAACATTATAGAGGAAACAGAAATACTGGTACTGCATTGTTCTGCATCTTGCTGTCTTCTGTGGGTAGTTTATTTTAGCCCAGATATTACCAAGCTAGCTTCACCTCACCTCTCTCTGAACTATGTGCCATGGAGTATCTTAATAAATACAAATAAATACAAAAAAACAGAGTTAATCTGAGACGTGAAAACTGTGGCCAGACTCTCATTTGCTAGCCTTTTGGGGACTGTACTCTGACTCCGAAGCCCATGGTGTGTCATCTGACTCGGTTATTATTGGAAGGTTTGATGTCATGTGGAGCTAATCTTAGCAACTCTGCTTGACGCTAACATAGAGCACAGAAAGTTCAATGTTTTTATAAGCTTTTATTTGGGGTAGAAACTTGGGGCCCACTTCACTTTAATCTATAATAATAATAGACAGTTAAAGTTGGATTAGTATTTAGCAGACACTTTTATCTAATCCATTCATCTAAAACATGAATTTGCAGTGTTGGGCTTGGTAATCAAACCAAGGTTGACTGATTATCAGTCAGTCAGTCAGTCAGTCAGTCAGTAAAGCATTATAAAAACATTATAAATACTTACTTAATAATATATGGTGAGTATTCATAAAGCCTTGTGCTTTTATAAAGTTGCATAACTATTTATGTGCATATTATTTAGTCCTTTTGGGAGAAACTGAAGAGTCTAATGACATGAAATTGATGCAATTGGGAGAAAAACCTTGAAACACTGCTTGAAGCCAAAATAGATTGCAGTTAAGGAAAATGCCATAGTCAAACACAGGATGAAGTAATTTAGCATACAGTCATTAATCTTTTAGATCTTTTATGTATTTTATGTTATATTGTATGTAGTTTCATGTACAGTGTATTTGTTTTCTTCATGTTACATATATCTATATTTTTACGTACAGTATATGTGTTTTCTTCATGTTATCTTTTAAGCTGCTGTTGATGACCAGGTGAATTGTGAATGACTAATAACCTACTTGACATAGACAGAAAACAAATCATCTGGTTGTGAACTATAATTGGAGGACCATTGTACCGGCTGGCCTTTCATCATAGCCCGATCAATAATTCCTTGGAGAGAGCCGGGCGAATTATCCAGGAGATCAAGCTGTAAAGTCCACTCTGATGATGCAGGTTATGCGGGCCAGGAAAAACACAGGGAGCAGGAACATAATGAAAAGTTTGGCTGGGGTTGCACACATTACTATTCCCACACATCTCTCTCTCTCTCTCTCTCTCTCTCTCTCTCGCTCGCTCTCTCTCGCTCTCTTTCTGAAAAAGATGTGGAGTTGAGGGGGGAGAGATGGAGGGAAAAAACAGCAGCAGTGGAGAGGAATTGCTTTATTTTGTCTAGACGAGATGAAACTTGCTTTAATTTAGCAGTCAGCCGTATGTTTGTTAGATTGTTTGGCCACCACCAGCCAATGCAGGCAGAATAAGAAGAGATTCTTTTTGTATAACATCTTAATCAAAAGTTTCCATGGTAGACCTGGGCTCAACTCACTCTCATGAAACATTTAACTCTGCTGCCTGAGGCTACGACACATAACAAAGTTAAAGCTGTAGCTGTCAACTGCTGTACTTTCTGGACATAATTAACATATAATCACTGTCTGTTTCTTTCATGAACATCTTGTTTTTAGCAACAAATGTCATTGCATAGTTACACGTTTTGATGTCCTGTTATTACCCTTTCTTACAGCTCAGGTATCAGCTCCATTAATGATGTGTATTTGCAGATAAGTGTGAAAAAAACAGAAATATTTTGAAGCATTCAGGGGAGTTGGTGTCATATCACCTGCCTTGTGGACCCAACAGTCAACTTGACTGACTTCATAGCAATTAACAGGCTTTTCCCTGGGCGGTAAAGGCCTTGATTCTACGGGCCCCATACAGACAAGCTGTGGCCAACCAACTTCGTGATCTCTTAACTTGTTAAAGCCAGACACCGTAATTTTGAAAATAACATCAGGCCGCCATCAAGCTCATCTGAGAGTGACTGAAGTGCCTCCTCACCTCCCTCCTGCTTTCTAGTCGCTAATGAGATCCCTGATGGATAGTTGGTATATATAGCCATTGTCATCACAGCTTTTCCTTTGACCAATTCAACACTAAATGTGGGGCTTCAGTCATTAAACAACATCTTTAAAGGTCAAATAGATTAAACAAATCTCTAAAAGCGTGCACAACTCTGAATGGCTTAGACGTGGCAAATGTGGCCAGGGGAAAAATCTGCCAAACCAAACTCGTGACTTTGTGTGTGATAATGCAAAGCTTTAAACTATTTATGTCAAATGTTTAATATATATCCAAAAATGGCCTGCTGTTATGCAGCAGTGTGCCTGCAGCAGATTTTCTAATTTCCTTACTTACTTTTTACTTTAATGTAGTTTAGTTTTACCTAAATTGTGTAATAAATGGATGATTCACCCATTGTGGTTTAGCGCTTTAATCACTTCTGAACTGCTGCAGTTTGGTACCACTATTTCTCTGGCAGGTGCCAGTTCTCTGTGCCATCATCTTTTTAGCAAATGCCCATTCTGTAAGCAATCTGTCAGATTTGTGTTATGTTGGCGTGTGCTAATACTGTCCCCTCCATTTGTGAACTGTTTGTGTTTTGTGAGCCAAGTGCACTTCTCATTTCCGTTATTTATTCTAATGTCTAAGACAGGGGGCTAATGTGGATAACAAGAAACAGAGATTCTCAGCTTTGTGGAAACTACCCAGAGGAAAGAAAATTTCAAAATAAGATCTCACCTTTGCCTACCACACCTCTCTTACAAATTATTGAGCTCAGTCTAACACCAATAAAAGCCTTTGGCCACTTTGACACTTCGACTCCCGGGAAATAAGCCTACTCTGGTCTCAGACCATATTCAGTTTACATTCAACAAGAGAAAAGTAAAATACTCCTCTTTTTCTGATTATTTCTTCTAAATAGGGTATAAAACAGACAACTCTGATTTCAGTAATCTCCTAATAATAGCTGATTTATTGTGGTGAAACAGAATTTCCTTTGGGTACATGCCTTGGTGAAAGCATTCATTAAAAGCAAAGAATAGAATTGTGAATTGTGAAATTTGGTTGTTAAAGTCGTTATTTTTTAACAACAATTGACTAGTAAAAAAACCTTGTATTACCTGAACATGTGATGGTGGGTGTGTAATTGTTAGACACTGCCTTTTCTGATCATGCAGGCCTTCTCAGTGTGTCCGGTTCAGTTCAACTTCCTGAATAGGACTCATGTACTATGTTTGCTCTCCTTTACTGGAGTGTAGTGAAAATTATCATTAAATATTCCTGTTGCACTTTAATGGAAGTCATAATTAGATGAGGTATGTGTAATACCTTTAGGTGAAAATATCCAAAGAAACAACTGTATTGACGTTATGTCAAAAAAAACAATCAAACAAACAAAACACGCGCAAGCACTGTGTTGTCTAGATATCTACTGACGCATACAAACAAGCTAGGGTTGGTTCGACTTTCTTCAGATATCATATTCTATGTGTGACTGCTGTGTTAAATGTAATGCGAGGGAATGTTAAGCTGTGTTTAGGACTCAAAAACAAAAGCAATTTCTGGAGAGTTGCACATAGAGCATTAAAGTGACATTCTCATTTCTCCTCATCAGGTGAGGAATGCTTTGATGCTTAGCACACACACACACACACACACACACAAACACACATTAAGAAAGAGAAAGAGAGAGAGAGACAGTTATTTCCACTAACAATTGGAATGGGATCCATGGCCTGTTGTTGGTCTCACCCTGTTGTTCTTCTCTCAGAGGAAACTACAGGCTCCACAGTAATGCTTCACCACAAATGACTTGAACTTTTGATAACTTACTATTTCCACCTGAAGTTTTTTTGCTCCTTTTGAAAAGTCTTGTTGGTTCTGATTGATGTATTGCTTTGATATATGAGCTGTAGGTTTGATCAATTTTTGCCATGCTACCCATGTTGTGGGGCTGTACCTTCAAATGGGAGAATTGACAGAATATCAGAACAAACCACTGATGTAGACAGGCAACTTTGAGTTTGATGATTGATTTTGTTGAAATGACTTTTGCTTTTAAGCACTGCTAGTGTATAGCGAGAGTGTGTTGTTAGGAGGGAAGTTCTGCTGTTCCACAACAAGGAGTTTAATAAAAAGTGTTTGAAATCAGTGTTACAACTAATATATTTCAAATGATGTCAATAAAAATGTCAACAAAAGGGGACATAGATAAGAGTAATAACACAATAATTCTAGAAAAATCTGGTCCACATCATCACATAACATCTCATATAAAATTATCATTTGTAACAAAACATGTGTTATTTTACCTATTTACTTTTTAGTTCCTTACTACCTTCATCCTTACCTCATACACTGTAGAGACACTATTTCAAACAATTCTATGTCAGTTCTTCACATAAAAAATAGGAAATGATTACTTTGATGCATGGCCTTTCAACGATTTCTTAATCACTACCAATCCATTATGGTGAATGGCTTCTGTGGTGACTAGATTGAGTTATGAAGCTGGGATTTTTTTTATAAACCCAGCATTGGACCCAGACACATTTCAATGCAATGCGAGAGGAACCTTTGGTGACCCATTTGTTTTGATTTGAAACAATCTTATCTCATTCATAACATCTGCTGTGGGTTAGCCTATGAGCTCCTGCTTGATAAATGCAACACACAGCCTTTTGCCAGTATCATACTGCCGCCTGAATTTGTCAGAGGGCTTATTTTGTGCAACTCAGAAAACACCAGAAGAATAGTCGGAGAGTGCAGTAACATTCTGGATGCGCTGGCACTTATTTTAATGCTGATAATGGTGGATGCTGATGGCCCACGTCAGACTATTTGACACACTTCAACAAAGATGGCAAATGTACAGCTTATGAGACCACATGCATTGACCTGAACGAAACACTCAGTGGAGAGAGAGAGGCGATGGATGAACCCTCCCAAGATGCAATTTACTCATGGGTGTGATGTAATTATGACACAGTGGTGTCAGGGGAGAGTAGTTTAATAATTAAAAGAATGAGCAGGTATAATATTTATTTGTCATCATGATACTAATGACACTGTCAATTTACGTCAACATGCTCATTGTGAGCAGAATGTAGCCCCATGTAGATATCATCAACCTCATAAAGGTAATATTCATTCCAAGGTCAGGTCTCTAACCTCCCTGTCCCCCACACAACATAACTACGCATATTGTGACTACAATCAGACAGACATTCCAGCCAGTGGTTTAAAATAATTTTTTTGTGACATGGTATCTCTATACACACACACTCACACACCCACACATACACAGAGAGAGAGAGAGAGAGAGAGAGAGACAGAGAGAGACCAAGTTTCACAGTGTGCAGTCAAATGTCTGTTACAATATCATTACTTTAACAGTGCCGTGGCATCTTGAGAGCCTATTTTCATCTTCGCCTATTCTTATTAATAAATACCATAAAAGCAGAAGATCTGCAGTAACTAAAACTAGAGTCATAGCCACGGGTTGAGCCTCTTACCCAGGTTGTGATTAACAGCATTGCATTCACGGAGCCATCCTCAATGCCTGGGGCCTGCAGCAGGCCAGTTTAGCAGGGGATCTTTTGCTATTCTAAAATGGTGTAAAAGTCCTGCCAGACGAAAGAAAGCCTTTATTGCTCCGAGGAGGTGAGTGATGGCCCGACATAAAACTGGGTCCAAAAAGAACAGATGGAGGCTTGGTGACTGTAAAACCACAAACTGTCCAGGGGAAGCTTTTTACTGGTGACTTATGAAAGCTATCTGTCACAACAATCGCAACGCTAGCTTAATAATATGCTAATGAGGCCCCAGCTTGCTGGCCACAAATCACGTTAAAAATCGTCAGAAGCGGTTTCACGAGACGAAAGCGTTTGAAGGCAGAGGCGGCCTGATTCTGAAGGGGGTCTCAAGTGAGGGTGTAGGACGCTTGAAGCATGAGCTTTGTATTTTCGCAAAGTCATCATTTCCTAAGTGCTCTGGGAGGTGAGTCATTTTGGCTTGCTTCAATCACTGCTGCTGATGTTGTGGAGTTGTTACAGTCTGGTCTTGATGTTGTTGTTGTTATTCTTGTTGTTTCTGTGGCTACTGATTGTGTTTCTTTTGCTTTTCTTCTCTCTATCAGCTCATGGGGACTGTGTGACGATACAGTGGATGAGGTTGCTTTTATTATGACAGTATAGCTGACTTTTGATCTCACTACAATCTGGGATGACCAGATTAGATTCATATTAGAGATTCCCCAACCCTCTCTGTTCCTCCATACAGGAAGCTGCTATGAAACTTTGCTTTGTATTAGATACAGGTTCTCCAATCGTGTTGACATACTTATTAATACCTGATCATCTGACGGGCTGTAGCTGTTTCTTCAGATAGTTGGCAAACCTAATTCACATTAAAGTGTGACAAAAACTTTAATAATAGTTTCTTTCCCATATGTGCAATATATAGATCATATCACCCAGAGAAATGGAATACTGATTTCTGATTTGCTGGCAGGGTTTGTGTTAATTCTGTGAAAAAGTCTAATTACCGTTCTATATCAATGTTCTTTTAAAGGGTAACTATAACAACCAAAGTAAACGTCAGTAACAATGGAATCAGCTGTTATTAGCTATAAGCACCGTGGAAAAGAAAGTAGTACAGCAACTGAACAGGTTTCTTTATAACTGAGCTGCAAGCTGTTCTGTGTTTTAAACTGACATCTATTCCTTGCAACCAGGTGATAAGAGGGATAACGGCCTTCGAGGTGTGCTTTTTACAGAATTAATGAATTTGGCAAAGGAACTTCAAGTTATTCGCCTCTGCCTTGTTCATTAATTCACACCTCATTATCCCTTACATATTGAAGGAAAACAACATGCTAAACTTTTATTTTATTCACATTGTTTGAGAGTTAGCCAAAACTGAATTCTTTGGGCAGGAAAAGTTGGCCAGTGAATGTTATTCAGATTCTGAAGGTAACCTCTTTTAGGGGCACAGAACAACAGTGTGCAGGTCCTTCTATGGAATCGAGAAAATAGAGCCAATAAGAACAATGTCTACTGTGTGCATTTAAAAGCATAATGTGACTGTGGAACTATGAATCTCACTGCGCAAAGCACAGATGCAATGGCTGTGATCTAGAGGTGGCTTTAAAAAAAAAAAAAAAAAGAAAGAAAGAAAAAGAAAAAATGCATCTGACTGAAAAGAGAAGAAAGGGTAAAGCCACATGACATTTAAAGATAGAATTAATATAGATGTTTACATGCCAGGTGTCACTGGTGTCGCAGATTGCCATTCTCGTGCTCCCAGCATGGATCCTATGCAGTAAACAGACTTCAAAGGCCTCAGCCACTGCGCTCCCACTGTAAGCTGTGAACTGAATAGGTAGCTGTGTGCGCTCCCCTGCTCACTCGCTCACTTTCAGGCATCAAACGGCCGGCACTCACCAGAAGTGACGTGCTGCGCGCGGTCGGACACCAGCGGGGGGAGTGACACCCACTGAAAGAACAACTTCATTCGGTAATGTCAGATCCCAGGGAACCTACCAGCGGCCAAACAGTGCGGGCTTCGAGAGCAGGTCAGGCTGTTTGTTTTATCTGCAGTGGGCATGCACCAGAGATGCACATTATCAATCTCTCTCCCTCTCTTCCTTTGTGTGTTTGTGTGTGTGTGTGTGTGTATCTGTGTGTGTGAATAAATCTCACCAAGCCGGGAGAATGAAACCTTTTGCTACTGTGAGCTAAGTTATAATCAGCAGAAACAAATAGCCCAGCGCTAAAATCAAATCATGTCCAGAAGTAAACATTTCATTGAGGCAAAATGCTGTGTTGGTAATTTGTCTTCAGTTTACTGGAGAAAAATAGCTGCTGAACGCATGTCTCCATGCAGTATTGTACTGCTAAAACCCTGTTTTGCTGATTCTTCAACACTTTGAATTATAATAACCATTTTCATCAAAGGAATGGGATTATAAGGAGCTGTGATCCAAGTGTAGAATCTCAAACGTGTGTAAGACCTCAGGGTGTCCTTAGGGACCTGGGTTTGAATCTGACCTATCGCCAGTTCCTAATTCCACTCCCAATCTCTGCACACTTTCTGATCCGTTACACTCATCCCCCAGGCTGGACCACACTGCAGAGGATGACCTCTGTTACAGTGGTGCCGTGAACCCGGATGGGAGGGAGGTTTAAGGGGGTGAGCGTAATGGATACCAGCTAACCTAGCTGCACATGTAGGGTGTCAGTGAACCTCCTAGTCAGTTGACCTAGGCCGAGGGATTTTTCGGTCGATTGGCTAGGGTGTTTGCCTCCTGATCTGAGGTTGCTGTCGCAGATTCAAGCGGCTGTTGTGGATCAGAGCAGCGACTGAGCTGACCTCTGTTACATGTAGCAGTACATAATGAAACAATCTGACATGTTCTCTCCACAGAAAATCTCTCCGTCCCTACTCATGCTACACCATTCCCTACTATATTCACAAATCAGAAAAGCTTTTATCACATTTTATCACTATGTGATTTTATACTTTCATCATCTAGTTGCCTAAAAGTAAAATAAGAAAAGAAAAATGAAAAAAGATGTGCTGAGTTTAAAGACCACTTCAGACCGAAGATTCACAACAAGATAGGAAGGCATTGCGGCAGGGTGAATCAAACGTTTCATGACGTTGCAAGCATTTTCAGGCCGTTGCTAAACATTCAAAATGTCAAAGTGCAGTTTCAAGGTTTCACATTTTTACCTCGCGGTGTTTATGAAGCAATGTCACTCAATCAGTCCAGCAGAAATGCCAGGGCAGAGTTTTGGTCAATGGAGATGGAGAGAAATTTAATGAAACTTAATGAAACAGCAGGGTCTGCTCAACTTCAATCATAACAGATATGCTTACTAAGTAACAACAGTGGACATAATTTTTAAGATAGTTTGCTATTAGCTAAATGGGGAAACTTTGTTTCCTAACTAGCCAGCTTGCTCGTTTATGTGGACATTGTTATGGAAACCATGGCCCTGTTCTGAGTTGTTGCATTAATGCGAATGCTTCAGTTTTTAGAAATAATTTTTCAGCAAGTTGCTGGCTTTTAGAATGCTGCAGCTTGTCTTGTCGTGAAGCTTTGGTGAGGAGCGCCCTTAAGATCTCTTTCATCTACCTCTTATGTCTGAGACTCTATATTTTGCCACCCCCCGCCCTCTTTATTTTGACAGGGCAGCAAAGATTGACAGGAAGTGAGCTGGAAAGAGTGGCTGTGATCAGGAAATGACAAAAGGTCAGACTCGTACCAGGGTATGGATGAATTCGCTGCTTGCAAGACTGTCTGTTTTTGATTCCAGAATCACCTACCCTGCTTCTCCCAATACAGGTTACACCAGGATAACATCAAAAGGTCAGAGAAGGTTTTAGAGTACAGCACTGATGCCCAACACCTTTCCATTTAAACAGCAATGTCAGTATAATTTATGATTAAATTTAATTGCATATGCATGCATCTATTGGAGTCATTCTATTTTCATTAGCTGTCGTATTTTTTCAAAATCTCATGAGGTGCTCTTGAAGTGATATAGCTTGGCACACTCATAGGTTATGCACAAAAGTCACGCACACAAAGCCTTTGACTTTGAGCTTTGATTTGATGTTACTGAAGGTCTGAAGGTTTTTCACCATTTTTAAAAGACATCTCATCTCTTATGCAGTCTTAGCCAAGGGAAGCCTTGAGATATTCAATCTGCAGAGCCACACGAGTGTATTTGATATCAGGTAGGTTCATCGCATAATTATAGTTTCATTACCCCTTCTTATATCACAATGTGGAAAAAA
This sequence comes from Tenualosa ilisha, assembly GCA_015244755.2. Classification (NCBI taxonomy): domain Eukaryota; kingdom Metazoa; phylum Chordata; class Actinopteri; order Clupeiformes; family Clupeidae; genus Tenualosa; species Tenualosa ilisha. The sequence continues at coordinate 1,702,367 of PYXC01000045.1, forward strand.
AACCTCTAGTTTTTTCTAAGCTAGTAGGAAATCCTGTAGTCAAAAAGTCATGCACTTTGGTGAAGAACAGACACGTCACAGTAAATCTATTAAAGGCACTACTAATGTCATCTAAAGTGTCATCTAAAAATGTATAATTCTAAAAAACACATTTTATGTTTGATTGAACTGATCTGGTGCTTTGCATTAGTAAACAGGAGATTGTTTCCACTAGATCTCTTAGACATGTAGCACAGTGACAAATACAGTATTATGAAAACAAAAACGTCTTTGTTGCATGTCTACCAAAGGACAAACCCTGCAATTTCCCTCAGAGCCTGAGGATACATTGGTTCACTTTGTGTCCTTAAAGTTGACAACTTGACTCCATCCACTAGACACATGTACCAAAAGGGAGATTGTCCTCCTTAATATTTAATCAAGGCAACAGGCTAACAAATGGCATTAGCAGGAGCTCATGCTAGATCATATTGTCTGATTCAACGCCTTGTTCTGTATTGCTATCAATTACAACTTTGACTTGAAACTAATTCATTTGCACACTGGTCTGGTAATTTGATTTTGCCCGCTCTCACTTGATTTCCCTTTTCCATTAATTCAATTACAGCGGCCCCATCAGCAGATAGCACATGTTGAGTCACCTCCATCCCCAAGCTCATCTCCGCACCTCATATTAATGCTGTGCAAAGAGTCTCCATTTCATCCCTCTACTGCCCTGTCTCTTTGTCTATCACTCTTTCTCCATAACAACTCTCTCTCTGGCTGGCTCACTATCGACCTCTTGGCAAACTGGGCTCATGCATTAGACATGGTGCGTTACAGCGTTGCCAGCAATTCTGATTTAATTAATAAAGGTGTCATTATCACTGTTATTAAAACGTAATTACACCACTAAAGGTAAGTGTGGTCATATTGGAGGCTGCAGCATTAATAAATGAGTAACAACAATATGACGATGTGATTGTTATATAATTCCTAATGTTGTGGTGGTCTTTGTCAAAGACCTCTCGTCTCTTCTCATCAATAGTCTTTGTAGTGAAGCCTCGCTAGTGTAGGGTGCATCTGGAGATTATGACTTTGAGCCAGATTAAATCAAGAACCATTTCTTGTGACTAATCACAGATGGAGAGTCCCCATCGCCTTCGGGCCTGGAGACTGACTGAATCAGTGTATTTGAGCCTCGACACAGAACAGCCATTAGCTGCTGCTAAAGAGTCTTGATTGCAGAGCAACCTCAGGACATGCTGCCTCAGTTATGGAGCTGGTGGTAAACAAAGATGGAGGACTGTCCTCTTATGTCAATGACTAAGTGAAGAGAGACGCGATTACAAGGAGATTAGCACTGGCTAAGTCATATCCTAATGAGATGCTGTGATACAATACAGGATAGGTCTCTGCTCGAGGTAAATATTTTGACAGTAAAGATATGAGGATCCCTGCCTGAGAGTTCTTTGAGTGTGCACAGCACGTTCATCAGAGTGTGTAGGAGTCTATACTGGCTATGTCTGGCAGGAGTGAAGAAGAAAAGCTAATGTTAGCGACTCCTTGTCTCACTGTTTTTCTCTTACTCTTTAAAGCCTCTGTGCTATGTGTGTGTGTGTGTGTCTGTGTGTGTGTGTGTGTGTGTGTGTGTGTTCCTGTGCCAGTGTATGTGTGTTTGTTTGTGTTCAACAGTGGCATAGGTGAAGACACTTGTTTGTGAAACTTTCTTCAAAGCACGCAATCCCAAAGGATCTTCCCCTCTCTCTCTCTCGCTCTCTCTCTCTCCTTCTCTCTGTCTTCTGTGTTCCCTCCCTCAACCATGTCTTGTTTTAATGGCTTAATGGACACCGTTGTCATTGCCGAAACATTTCTCTATTTTCCCCGACCTGACGTGCACCGCTCTAATTTCCCTTCCGTACAGCTTGCTCGTGAGGAAAGGCTGGCTGATAAAGGAAACCCAAACAATTATGAGGTTTTAGTCTTGCCTCAGTGCGTACAATAATGTCAGGCCGCAGAGGGGAAGTGCTTTGTCTTAGTTAGCGCTGTTGTCATCTGTGTGCTCATACGACTGTTTCACAGAGACAACTCCTATCATTGCGCACAGACAGTCCCATCAGTTTAGGAATCTCTACAGGCTAAGAACGCTCACACATTGAATGTGTGTGTGTGTGTGTGTGTCAGAGAGACAGAGAGAGAGAGAGAGAGAGTGTCAAATTGCCCGTGTGTGTGTGTATGTGTATGTGTCTGTGTGTGTGTGTGTGTGTGTCAATGTGGATGTATATTTGTGTGTCTGTGTGCCAGACTGGCTATGTAAAACAATATCCTAACATCCTAAATTGCACAACATCCTAACATCCTAAATTGCACAAACACCACTTAAAGTGACACGGGAGTGTTTAATTGAAGAAGACTCAGAGTGAAATGAAGTTTGAGGCTGTATTATAAAGTGTCCTTAAGTGTCAGTATGCATTTGTGAAGCCATTTATGTAAATGCATATTGTCCAATAGAAACAGAGGGCATAAATGCAATGTGAACTCTGCAGTCTAACTGCAGAATAGCATACATTCTGTCAGGGGGTGAGGAGATACACAGTGTGCATCAGGTCTCCATAAAGGCAGAGTGTGAAAGGCACATCTATTCTCAATACGAAATAATGAAAAAAAATTGCTAGCACACAGCCACACACCTGAGCTACACATACACACACATACACACACACACACACACTCACACACACATACGCACACGCACTCACCCCCACACATGCATGCATGTACTATATGTAAGCATACACACAGAGAGACATACACGCAAACACACACACACACACACACACACAGACACACACACACACACACACACACACACACTGTATAGTGTCCCGTTTTGTGCATACTGATGAGCGTTGGGGAGTTGGTGCTGGCAGGCACATGCCTTCGCCATCCTCCGTGCTCCAGCACCCCCTGGTAGATTGTATCCCCAGCTCCATAAATAAAAACCAGTAAACCATATTTGCAGCATAATAAGATGCTGTAATTAATGTCATCGATTCACATCCGTAAGGATCCTGACTCGGGAAATCCGATTACTTTTATCACATTCAGAACTCCAAGTTACTTTTCTGAGCCTCGCTAACTTGGTTAGCGCTCAACCGGAGAGGAAAGGGGGAGCCCTCTGCAGATGATTGATGGGGAGGTGGCGGGCAGGCTATTAAAAAAGCAGTAGCTTTCATATTCCAGACAATGGCAATAAACATATTCTTGCAGCCAAATCCAGAATGACTTATTTAGAGAGAGAGGGAAACGGTTTATTCTCATAAACCTGGATTTATGATATGTTCAATCTGCGGCGTACACTGTGTTCCTCTCCATACAGTACATGCTAATGGGCTCAAAAGACAGGGAGATGCTGTGCAATTTTTACAAGCCCCAGGATTCTCTCATTTCTGTCTGGTGTTATCATGTTAGGCAGATAGCAAAAAAAAATGGCTGTGTGCATAATAAGTGTAGGTAGAGTGTGAGATGTTTGCATTAAAATGTGATCACAAACTTAACAGCAAATGGGATTAAATAAACAATAATGGAGCGTTTAATTCTGACAGGGTTTCCATTTGTGCTAATAATCTTTTTGGCTATTTATGAGCCAAGGCTTCCTCTGAGCGACTGCATGTAAAAAGGTGACAAGAATAAAGGCAGTCAGATGCACAGTCATTTGAAAAGCTTTAAGTGCTTAGTGACTTCTGGTAGAAAAGGGTTTCATGAAGACAGAGGGAAAAAGGTAGGGGAAGGGGGCATGAATTAGCATTAGACAGACAGACAGACAGAAAAAGAGGGAAATATCCTGCAGGAAATATGCAGGATAAATGTATTTTATTCTACTTTATTCTCAGAGACTCATGTAAACTCAACTTTAAATGACACTATAGACTACCTACTGACACTGGAGTGAGTGTAACTGTTTTCCAAACTTCTGCCAAATGTTCTCACAACAATTCCACAACCACCAAAACAAAAAGTTGCATCACTGCCTGGTGTGAAAAGTCTTTTAATAAAGTAAGGTATAAGGCAGAATTATTTCAATGTGGTGGCCTCTACACAGAGGTTAGACTCCAAAACACTTTAAACTATGCTATCTTAAGATGCTACCACCCATGGGTTTTAACCATCGTGGTAACATGCCTCCAGTTTTATTTAGTTCCAGGGGTTGTCCACATGCAGTTCAAACTACAAGCACACCAAAAATAATTACCTCACTGCTTTTGTCCATATCCAACCCTAAACATTCAACTTTGGCAGTATCCAAAATGGAAAAAAGGACTCTGGACTGAGAAAAACAGGGTATTAAGAATTAAGAATTAAGTAATTGGTTGTTTATGAGCTAACTGCATTCAGTGCATTATTCAGTTCTTCAAGTAAAGTTCTGGTGTGTTCTAGAAAGACAGGAAAACTGCTCCTAAGAAAAGGTCATTTAAAGCATTGTTTTCCAAATTGGTTTCTCTCACAGCACACAATGTCAACACATTATCAAGATACTAGGATAATAAGCAAACAAAACTATAAGTTTGTTTTGTGATTGAAGCCCTCTGTCTGTTGCCATGGATTCCTTTCACAACAGAAGGGAGTGGATCAGATTCATGGTTAGACATGAATTGTTTAAATATTCATACACTTTTTGTCAGTGTCTTTCTATATAGCTATATAGCATCCAGCAAACAACTTATTGCTTCCTGTAAATGAAGATGGACAAATGTGCAACATATTGGCTTTTAGTTGTATAGAAGTGATAGAAGTGATCTCGAAAGAAGAATGAGTAAAACATGCAGATTAAAAGCAATTTTATTAAATCTGATGTCAACAGATTATAATTATGCCCCAATTGTAAATCAATGCCCCAGCCCACTCTTCTCTGGCACTTAGTTTGGGAAACACTGACTAGTCTGAAATCTAACAAATGAGTTACACTATACAAACACAATTTTTTAAAACTTGTATGTTCTCTCTCTCTCTTTGTGTGTGTGTGTGTGTGTGTGTGTGTATGCTTGAGTAGTTAGTGTCATCTGACAGCTCACAGAAATCCACAACACTACAGGTACAGACCAGTAAACACAGCCAGGTAGTCAAGACTCAGTCAAGAACACTTGCACACCATGACAATGAGCTGAGCTTTTATTTCAAATGTTTGGTAAACAAAGACCCTGTTCCCCAAACCACATGGTCACACCTACACACACACACACACACACTCACACTCATACACACACACACACACACACACAGACTCTCCCTGCCCCATTTTTGAGTTCATGTTTCCCAGCTTACCCAACAAAACATTATGTGAGTATCTCATGGGACACACCAAGGAGACAAAGCAAGGAAATCAGGGGAGTCTGTTTCTCAACAACAGCTGTTTGCGAATTACAGAGGCCCGGGGAGGGTCCATGAGTTATATTTAATGTGTGCGAAGGGAGCAGTGGGAGACTGTTCATTAACGCCAGCGCTAGTATCTGCTAGTATCTGCTAGTATCTGCATCTCTCTCTCTCTCTCTCTCTCTCGATGTGTGTGTTAGCAATGGCAAGCAGTTTACGGTGGTGTGTGTGTGTGTGTGTGTGTGTGTGTCTGGTTGTGTGTGTGTGAAAAAGAAAGAGAGAGAGAGAGTGTGTGTGTGTGTGTGCATGTTAGCAATGACTCAGACCTACAGTAATACTGATCTGCTGTATGAAGCTTCACCACTGCAAAGCCTTAGAATTTATTTATAAAGCTGTGCACGTCAGCCAAGATAAATATGTCAGTGCTGATCAATTTGTCATTAAGTCCATCAAGGTTTATTTTTTTTTCCTGTTTAATGACACAATAAGGCTGTTAGCATTCAGATAGCTGGAAACTCACAGCTCTGTCTGTACAGCCACGGTAAATGTTACATTAGGGGGAGCTACTTTTCTTTGAACTGGACTGATAAACCCAATGCCTTGCAGCACACATATATTCAGAGCAAGCAGCACTGAGTCCACACCATGAAAGAGCCCATGGCTGGGAATGAGTATGCACATGTATGAAGAAACACTTAAAGGCACACACAAGCACACACTTGTCTACAGAAAATTCATGCAGGCTAATTAAATTGGCTGCTAGCACCAGTTGTTAAATATATTCTCAAAACGGCAGATTTATCTCTTAATAATATGATTTTTTGGCCATTGCCAACATGCATCTGGACCACCTTGTGTTTCACTGTAATATTAGTATTAGTATATTATTGTAATATATAATATATTTAATACATAACATTTAATATTAGTATTGTGGAAAGGAGCATGTTCTTTTTTGTCAGTTGTATCCAAAATGGGCACCCACTCACAGCTAAATGGGTAAACAAAACACTGAAATTGAATGACAAGGGAAAAGCATGCACTGTCATACTTTAACTAGCGTTGTGAAGTAGACTACTGCAAAACATGGGCAACAGCTCTTGAATACTATTATCATGTACTAAAAATATAGCCATGTGGGCCAGACTCTTTCAATTTGTCTGGTTGGTTGGCGCTTTGCTTAAACTTTAAACCTATTGGTTCGGCTTTCATTTTCTGTTTGATGATTGGTTGCTAGAAGCCTTAGGGAGTACCCTGATCTAGTACTACGGTATTAGGACAGCCCTAGCCTGGCTAAATTGAAACAAAAGTTTGAGGTATGGTTTTGGAATGTCATCTAAGAAATATAATTTATATCATGCGCAGTGAAAACTGGTGTGTTAAACTGCACTTACAAGTATGCATACAATGGAAAACACGGTGCAGTCGTAAAAGACTTGTCACAAATGGGCAGCTATTTTCCATGCCTCCTGCCAGGGCTGGCTATAGGAATGATTCCCATCAAGATGTTAGGCAAACAACAGTGGCTTGGCACATGTGACTGCCCTCCTGCAATTATCCACCCCACCCACCATATGCACACACACACACACACACACACACACAAACAAAAACACACACACACACATTCTATGTGTCTTGCATATTGTACTCATTTGTATGACCTTCACTAGTACTGTGTTGCTTGGGCAGACTGCTCCAGATAGTCACAGTAACTGTGTCTGACTCATTGCATTTGATGACTACATCAGAATTTGATGTGTATGTGTGTGTGTATGTGTGTGTGTATGTGTGTGTGTGTGTGTGTGTGTGTGTGTGTTACAATAAAAGTGGACATCTATAAGTTTATATACTGACATATTGCATATGCTGACACATTTAGGTTCAGCCCATGGCTCAGCCTATGGCTCTACTTGTGCCCATATTTTCCATACCACTGTCCATTCAGCTCTCCTTCCGTTATACCCTGTATTACAGAGGACAGGATGTGTTGTTTAGGGATTTCTAGAAGTGCCTTGTGTTGTGTTAGAGTGTGAAACAAACCCTCTGAACTCTTCTCGCATCATCATCTTTGGGCCTTCTCCCGGTTCTACTCTCTGTTCCACTGTGCTGGAGCTTAGGGTCGAGGGAGTCCGAGTCCTTTCTGGTTTTTGGATCGGAGAAGCCGTCTGTGCCTTGGGCGAAAGGAACACAAGCCTCCTGCCTTCTGTAGCAATTATCTGAGCAAGTGTTGCGCTTGTGGATGCCCCGCGTATGTATTGATTTTTAGAGCTACACATTCGAGCACCCCAGAGGAACTGAAAAAAGGGGATTATCCTTTCGCGTGGGGCTGTTTCCGTCACTATGTCAGCACTGCGTCTGTGCTGACTTTGATATGGCTTCAGTCCGTGTTTCTTATGAACTGAAGACATTTTTTTTTTCAGCTTACGGTGGCAAAGCTACAGAATTTCCTCTCAGGCGACGCATCAGGCTGCTGTAAATGTGTGTGGTGAGATGATGAGAGTGTAACCAGACAAAGCAAACCGGATGGTTGAGCCAAGTATGTGTTTCTATGTACCTTACAAGGTACTTTACTTCAGCAAATCATGACAAAGCTGCTTGTTTTTTTTTTACATACAGTACTTGAGTGGAGAGAACATTGTTATCCTAAGATAGGGACATTGTGTTCACTGTGTGGCATATCTTCTAAAGATGTCTTAATGAAAGCCTGTAATGTCACTGTGAGAGTGTGATGGCAGTGCTGATTTTCTGATTTTCTCGTGTGTGACAGAGGGAGTGCGTGTGTGTTTGTGTGTGTCATTAACAGCAGTTCTCATATTCTCAGTGTTGGTTATAAAGGTGTTGTTGGCAAATATGTGTGTGTCAGTGCTGGATACAGAGGTGCTGCTGTGCAGTGTTGGTGTGTATGTGTCTGTTATTGCTGGTTAGCGCATGTATGTGTGTGTTAGAGTGCGTGTGTGTGTGTGTTAGTGCTGGTTATGAAGGTGGTGTTGGTGGCAGTGTTGAGAAATCTGTTGAAAAAAATGCCTCTATTAAATCCGGGCCAAGTGGCCAATGGTGGCAGCGATGAGACAGCGAGATGGAGGGTTTCAGGTGGGCATGGCTGGATTGGCACAAACGGGTGGCATCTGTGACTACACGCTGGACTTGGCACATGAAGACCCTTCTGAGAACAATGCCAGATAGCTGCTCCCAGCTCAGTTTTAACGTTCCTCTCCTGGCAGAAGGTGCTTAGATGCCTGCATAAAAATCAGCATTGGTTGAGGATGATTTAATTGAGGTATTTTTAGGATTTGTTTATATATTTATCTCCACTTCTTCAGTGTTATTGCTCTGTTAGTGAATCACATCCTCTTCATATTTGTGGCAGATGTGAAGCAAGCCAAACCATTTCTCAACTGATCAAATGTTTTTAGCAGTTTTGTTGTTGCAAAACAATCAGCTTGATCTCGTCGCATATTGTGAGCTGATTTGAGAAGAAACATTCACTCTCCTGAATAGAAGCTGGGAAAATAATAAATCGAAATTTTGAAAAAAAGTTTGCAGGAAAAGCTAATTACATACGGTGTCAGAAGTCTACACCACCATTACTTTCAAACGAGTCTTTGTGTTTCTGGGGCACGCTCATCTGTATATTCTGTCATGTCTGTTTCATGAACAACAGACTATGCAGAGGCTGTGGGAAACAAATAAAACAATAACAAATAGACACACCTCGTGAAAGAGAAAAAAAGAAGGTTCTAGTCTCTTTGAAAAGGGAATGTTTTGAGGTGCTCCCTGTTCTCCCAGTCTTTTCCCCCTCAAACGCTGTGTTTAGTGACCTGGCAACGTGTCGAGTTGTGTAAAATCCTGCTTCTCAGGAGTCTTTGCTAAGCAGAAAGGTCAAGGGACAGCGGCTCATAAAAAGATGTGGACAGCTCCTAGCCTCTGGCCTTGCTTTAATCAAGAGCGACTCGGGCTCAGTCAGAACACACTTGTGGACCGCTCAGGCGAGCGCCAGCTCAGGGCCTGACTAAGGCACAGAGGCTGCTGTGGTCAGGGCGCTGACTAAGACCACGCCGGCCAAACACCACCTGAAGTCAACTCACGCTGTTTTTATTAAATCTCCTTTTCTGTCTTTCTTTCTGTCGTCTTCTTTTTTTCATGACAGTGGCTCTCCCCTTTGTGTGTGTGTGTGTGTGTGTGTGTGTGTGTGTGATTCACTGCGCTGTTTGAGCATGGAATATTACAGATGACAAGTTCATGGTCAGATTAGAGGTAATGTTAGATAGTTGAGAAAATGGATTTAGGTGGTTGTTAATATCAACACCAGTTTCATTGTAGCATTTAGTGCATAATACAGTTTGACACATTATTGGTCAATAAATAATAAATAAAACTCTTAATAATATGATTATATGTACATTTAAACTGTAAAGCATTACTCTGATTCCCATTCTAAACCTATGTCCAAATTATAACTAATTATAAACATATTATACATTGGTTATTACACAGTATTTAGACAGCAGAATATTTACAAAGAAAAAGATCAAGCCTTTCATCTGTTTAAAAAAAATGAACAAAAACAAAAAGTTTATCCTCAAAAATTTCATATAATTTCATATAATGTTTACTCTGCTGTGTTTTAAGTAAAAAAAATTCGCTCAGTGACAGACTGACAGCGAACTTGACATCCTGAAACATTCACCAGGAGATCAGTTCCTTCCTGGAGCAGATCCCATTGTACTGTGGCAATGATATTTTTAGGGCAGGGATACACCTCTCATGAGGCAACTCTCGTGAGGCAACACTGGTAATATGGTCTTCGTGAGCAAATGGCCCCGTTAATACTTGTTTAGCATGTCTATCTCAGTAATTAACAAAATAACAGCTCCCCCACCCCTCCGTGCCTTATTCAATTTGCAATCAAACAATGCAGGTTGCAAAGTTTTTAATTGTGCCCATGGTGACGACTGGCTGTTTGTAATTACACTCTGCTTTAGCCGGGATGAAGCTCGCAAGCTATTCCCAGGAGCGGAGGAAATCTACCGGCGCAAGCTAATTCAGAGACGCGGCTGCCGGAGCCGGAGATGGGCCCTCCGCACATTATCAGGCAAGCTCCGCACCGCGTCTGCGCTTCCCTCCTGTACAACAGAAGGCGAGTTAATGCTCCAGCCAATTATTTCCACTCACCGTGCACCCCCAACGCCCGACCAACCCACTCCTCTCCATCCAACCCCCAGCACCACCTTATTCTCGCTGCGGTGGGTGGACGGTGGTGGGAGGACCCTGAGCGCTGCCGCTCATTGTGGCAGGGTATTGTAATTTAGTACAATGAGTGCACAGAGGTGGAGAGCAACACACCCACACACAACATAGGCTCTCTCTCTATCTCTCTCCCTCTCTCTCTCTCTCTCACACACACACACACACACACACACACACACACACACACACACACACACACACACACAGACTCTGTCTTTCTCTCCCTCTCTCTCTCTCACACACATACAACACACACACATACACAAGCTCTCTCTCTCTCTTTCTCACTCTGTTTCTCTCTCTCTCTCTTTCTCTCTCATGCACACATACACACACACACACACACACACACACACGCACACACACACACACACATACACATAGACACACACGCTACACAGGTGTAGACACACCCTCACTCACACACAGAAACACACATAAATGTAGACCAACACCCATACACACACAATGCTACACAAGTCAGATGAAGACAATGGCACACCTAAATGTCATGCATCAAACTGCTGCCTTACAGCAGGAGTTGGCATAGATTATAACTTTGCTCTCTTGCATGAACCTCAGCCAAACTAGGTAGACAGATCCACACGCCATCAGTAATAAGCACTTTTGACGAACACCCATCAAGTCTCTGAATCATGAACTACTCCACAGTCAGTTTCAAATTCTGACAGCGCAGGGTGCAAATTATATGTAGCTTAGTGTTCCTTTGCTGCCCACGTTTTCCTTTACCTGGAACGGCGACTGTGCTTTGTACTTTGCAAACGACCATAAATAGAGGCAGCTTGAAGTTCAGTTGCTCTAAATTGTTGGGTATTTCACTCTTCAGCAAGAGCTGACAGAGAGGGACCAGTGCAGTGAGAACAGATGCACAGCACACAGGGGCCTAGGCTTTTGAAGGGTATATTTGCTATATCACAAGGTTTGATTTGTTTGATATGGCTTCTGAAAGAAACTCCCCTCCAAAAAAGAAGAAGCAGAAGAAGAACAACAAAAACAAGCAGAAAAAGAAGAAAAAGAGGAAGAGGAAGAGGATGGCGTGGCTATGCAGAAACGATGAAATCTAGGTCATCGCTGTGCTTTTTCGCAAAGGCACGATGCAGCAGAGACATAGTGGAAATAGAGTTGAATTGGCCCAAACGAAGGCAATTAGGCATCCGTCCAACCAGCTCTACAGTCATGCTCATACTGACAAATTCACCAGCATCCACTCGGCAGTTTGTACTGTTGTCAGGCGGTGAGCCATTGAAACAACATCTTGCTGTGTCACTAGGCTATAGCATAGCTGAGCTCAGACTCCAGTCAGAATTTCCCATTCTACACCATGTTGGTGGGGGTAGAGGTAGAGATTGCAGGTTCGAGCCCGGCTCCTTCTGACCCCGTGCTGATCGTTCTGATCCCTTCCCTCCTGATCCTTGAGCAAGACACTGAACCCCAAACTGCCTTCACTGAGCAGGCTGGTGCCTTGCATGGCAGCCTCAGGCACTCACCGGTGTGTGTGTGTGGGAATGGGTGAATGTCTGACATGAAATTGTAAAGCACTATATAAAATGAATATTGCAATAAGCATTTTAGAGGGACCTGGAACCACAGAGGCAAAAGTGACATTTCATCAACTTAACAGGATAGCCCAAAACAAAACTGATAGCTTACCATAGTTCTCTTACTCTACAATTATTGAAAATGTATTTGTTTCATTTTGTCAGTAGAAAGAGCTGATCAAGAGCTTTTATTTTTGTTATATGAATCTCAATTTCGACTAAAATGCACACAAACAATGCAAGTACAAGTAACAAAGTACCGATTGATTGATTGATATGTATACAAAGAGTTAATGTAAACATGACTTTTAGTCTAGACTATTTTACTGGCTGTCAAAGGCAATTCCAATTTACACCTGTAATCCGACTAAGAATTATTTCACTGTCCCTTAAAATACCAGACAATCAATCTCATTACCGTAAACTCAAACCAACTTGCTAAGAAACAAGTACATTTGAGGTAACCTTACTACCAGAGTCTATCTTTGGTTTTTGATAATACAGGAAAGACACATATTGATGTAAAAAGAAAAATAATCAACTCTAAAATTCAGTTACAGAAATGTAAGATTGAAAAAGCAGAGACTATGAAAAAGGACTGTAGGAAAATGCCTATTTTGAAAATGTAAGTACTAGAAGGTACTCAAATGTTGGGAAGTAAAAGTGAAGAATTTTTCAGAAAGAAACACTACTTAAGTGAGAATACTTGGGAACTTGAGTTCTTTGTCCTTCGCACCTCAACAAATTATTGATTGAACCTACTCGTCCTGTTTAGGATCAGAAATAACTCAACACAATGTCAAAGATAATTACATTTGTTCAACTGTAGACCCAGGAACTGTTGATTTTCTTTCATTAAAATGGGAATTATTTCCTGTGTTTAACAGAGGTAGCGGGGTTCATTCAGAACAATTCTGTCCAAAGCTGAAAGTCACAGGATATAGTAAGTCTGTCTCCAAAAATGTCAAGGAGAAATTCAAGTGCCTCTTTTGTGGACAATCATCTGTGCAGAAACAGCACAGTAATCACCTAATCAATGTTCATTTGTTGTTTTCCATCAGAGGGGCACAGCAAAAGACCCCCAGCCAGCATGTGTCCACAACCAGCACTATAAAACACACACACACACACACACACACACACACACACACACACACACACACACACACACACACACACACTCACACACTCCTTCACATGTACTTACACACTCACACACACTCCTTCACATGTACTTACACACACTTACACACACTCCTTCACATTTACTTACACACACTTACACACACACATGCACGCATGCACTTACACTCCTATAGAATACAAACACGAACACACACACACACACACACACACACATACAGCACCCTTCACAAGACGACTATAAAGTGAAATAAAAAAATGATCTTTTCAGGATTTCTACTAGTCTATACTGTCTCAATTGAAATAAGAGAGAACAAATCCACCTTAAGGAGAAACATATTCAACTGGAGAAAACACAATGCAGCAAAATGAAATAAATATTCTCTACAATAACACACGTGCTACAATTATTGGCACCTCTACATTGCAATGCTACCCTTTGCCACTAATACAAGTGTTAGCCATCTCCTTTGACGTGCCACAATGTTGGAGAACGCAAGAAAAGGATTTAAGACTCTTCCTCTTCACATTTTTAGACCCTTAGGAATTAAAACAACCCCAAAACATCACAGACACTTCACCGCCATACTTATCAGTACACGGCATCTGACTGTAAAACAGGATTCTAGGTAAAGTCCTCATAGCATTTAATGACGTCAGTCATTTAAATCGGTGATTAAATGACAAGAGAGCGTTGTTTTTTCTGGCATGTAGTTTGAATCAATCTACTAACTTTATAGCCGTCTTTTCCATGGTGCCATGGAGGGCACTGTATCTGTCAGTCCCACAGTCCTACCCACAAACACACAAACACATACACACGCATAGGCACATACACAGGGACACACCACACACACACACACAAGCTGATAAGTGCATGGAACAAACATATTAGCCAAGATATTTTTCAAGATTATACGTGGCTCTCTATGAGGTCCTCAAATTTGTCAGCAGAAGTACAGATATGGCTCTATCAATAATCCATGGTATGGTGTATTTCCCAGCTGAAGCTATTATAAAGCTGAGGATGACAGGCGGCCCCGGCCCCGACTAGCTCCCCGATGGGAGAAGAATCTCATAAAGCGCTCTCAACAGAGACATCTCATAGAGAGGGTAATAACTGCAGCCAGTTAATACCAGGGAATTATCAGAGAGAGGAGCAGAGCAATGAGCTCAGGCAAAACTGGCCAGGAAATATTATGGTGAGGATAGCACAATTGCTAAAAAGAAAGAGAGAAAGGGACATACAGAGAGAGAGAGGGAGGGGAGAGAGAGAGAGAGAGAGAGAGAGAGAAAGAGAGAGACAGAGAGAGAGAAAGAGTGGGGAGAGAAAGAGAGAGAGAGAATGTGTGTGGGAGGTAGAGACAGAGATGGAGTAGAAGGATGAGGAGAGCTGTGAAAGATCTGAGTGACAAACACAATGCCAAGTGCTATGCCTGAGAGTTATTGTCTTGTGGCCCTTTGATGCTTTGTGATTTTCTATACTTCTGTGTGACAATGTGGATATAAGATGAAGATATATCTGTATTTAATGGTGCGATTTAAATTCTGTTAGAGAAAGGTAACTGCCTTCTGTAACTTGTATGTGTGTTGTATTAAGCAGAGGAGGTCCTGTACTTTAGGATGCAAGGGCAGGTTGAGAGGCAGTTACATCTGATGTAAGTTTAATTAATGTGCTGTTGTGGCCACAGATCTTTTGTATGTAAAAACAAGATCCTGGCTAACCTTTCATTATTTCCACTTTCATGGTATTTGTCAGGTGAGTGTGTTTAAAATGCCAGGTGGCTGTCGATCGGAGGCTGTAACCGAGAAACTCAGGAACGATAAACCCTCCCTCCATCCCTCTTTTCCTCCCGGTAAAAATATTCAGTGTTTGCATTCCGAGGGAACAATAAAGAAGACCATCTGTTCCTGTCATTTGTGTTTTACTGTCTTCGTGCCCCACCCACCAGAATGCACCCACACACACACACACACACACACACACTCATACATAGACACACACACACACACACACACACACACACACACACACTGGTGGTGTGGTTTGGAATTCCTATGTGCAGCCCCAGGCTCTGCCGCGTCATAAGATGTGTGACATTGGGGAAGGGAGGGGGGGGTAGGAAAAAAAGGGGAAGAGAAGCACTGAGAAAGGAAAAGAGGGAGAAAGAGAGAGAGAGAGAGATTGAGCTGAGACAGAGAGATGCAAAGGGAGGCTGGGATGGGGAGGGAGGAAGGGAGGAAGGAAGGGAGAGCTGGAGGAGGAGGAGAGCTGGCTCTCATGGATGGAAACTGAAAGAGGGTGGAGAACGAGGGAGGAGGAAAGAAGAGAGTAAACGGATGGAGGGAGGCTGAAAAGAGATAAGAGAGGGAGAAGGAATAGGAGAGACAGGAAAGAGGGAAATGAAGGCATGGGAATAAAGTATGAGAGGAGAGGGGGTTATGGGAGGTGGCTGAAAGAGGAGAGAGAGAGAGAGAGAGAGAGAGAGGGAGCAGGAGGAATGGAGAGGAGGGGGACTGAGATGTTGACAAAAGGTAAAGGGTGTGTGGGGACAAGAGCCGAGACATGGAGGAGTGAGAGAGAGGCAATGAGAGTAAGCTGAAAGGAATGAACAAGGTTGAGAAACAGATGCTGAGGTAGAGGAAGACACTGGCAGATGGAGCCTGCGAGGAGGTGGTGGAGATACGGGCACTGGACAGAGACAGTGGAGGTGGTGGAGACATGGGTACTGGACAGAGACAGTGGAGGTGGTGGAGACATGACGGGCACTGGACAGAGACGGTGGAGGTGGTGGAGACATGGGCACTGGACAGAGACGGTGGAGGTGGTGGAGACATGGGTACTAGACAGAGACAGTGGAGGTGGTGGAGATGGGCACTGGACAGAGACAGTGGAGGTGGTGGAGACATGGGTACTGGACAGAGACAGTGGAGGTGGTGGAGACATGGGTACTGGACAGAGACGGTGGAGGTGGTGGAGACATGGGTACTGGACAGAGACGGTGGAGGTGGTGGAGACATGGGCACTGGACAGAGACGGTGGAGGTGGTGGAGACATGGGTACTGGACAGAGACGGTGGAGGTGGTGGAGACATGGGTACTGGACGGAGACGGAGTGAAAGGGGGGGTAAGAGGCAGAGGGGTGAGAAAAAGGGAGGGAAAAAAGAGAGAAGGAGGAGTTGGGCAGGGAGAACAGGAAGGCACAGGGAGCAGGCTGGTGGAGAGAGAGAGAGAGAGAGAGAGAGAGAGGGCAAGAAAGTGAGCTGGCGGTGGAAGGGCATCGCCCACATCTCTTGTGTGGAGGGGACGGACGAGAGGAAGAGGAAGAGAAGAGACGCTGAAGGGGAGCTTCAGAGAGACACATGGGCCCTCTGTGCTGCTGCGTTTGAGTGCCAGCAACAAGATAGGAACACACACACACACACACACATACACACGTGCATACAACACACACACACACACACACACACACACACACACACACACACATACACATGCAAGCACACACACAGACACACACACACACACACACACACATATATACACACACACAAATAGGAGAGTAGATGCATGCCTGCCATAAAGTGTGCCAAGGGATTGGGTTTGGATGTTGGCTGAGAGAGGACCTCCCTGGGGTTAAATCTACCAAGTCTCTTCAACTGGGTAGATCTGGCAAAGGGAAACTCTCTCTCTCTGTCTTTCTCCATCTCTCTCTCTCTCTCTAATTTGCCTTCTCTCATCTTTCTCCTCTTTTCTCTCTACAGCCATCTCTCCCCCTCCTCTCTCTCTCTCTCTCTTTGTCTCTTTCACTCCCACTCTGTCTTTCTTCTCTCACTCTCTCTCCCTTCCTCCCTTTCTCTCCCTGTCTCTCTTGTGCTTTGGCTCACAGACTGTAAACACTGCTCCATGTCAGGGAGTCTGATGGGGAATGTGTGGTGTATGGATGAAATCCAGTCCACCAGGGTGTGCATGTGTGCTGCGGGGCTGGGGTTGTGGCTGGGGGTTTGAGCCTGCCACTCCAGTGACCCCATCGTCTGACAAAGAGCAGACAGAGAGTTGCATCAAGTCAAGATGCAGTGGAATTTGTCTTTGTGCCAGAATGGCCCAAGGAGAACCTCACAAATGTTTGATGTTCTGCCTTTATGAACCAGGGTTTGTTTTATGACATGTTTTTATTCACTCTTATGATTAGGTTAGATCTGCAACTGGAAATTTACGCAACAATGACTATGATCTGGTAATCAATGCGGTAATCAATATGTTTTTTAGATGGTAATGTACCCTAATGTTACAACAGACAAAGTGTAAATATGCACATCCATACAAATCACACAGTCTTGTGAAGAAAAGACGCCTTGATTGTTTATATATATATATATATATATATATATATATATTTTTTTTATATTAAGTGTAATCACATTCTGGAAAAGAAAAACATCCATGAGGATGAATGAATTGTTTCCTCAACTTCCTGGTTTTGTGCACATTAGCGTCACCGAGATTCCTTTTTTATTTTGTTTTTCTTTTTGTTTTTCCACAACCCTTCCGTAACTGTCAGCAAGGTTAAACTCTTGAGAAATTAAACAAATTGTTCCTTTAATGCAGAATAAAGCAAACGGAGAACTTTAGTGCCAAAAAACCCTCCTGGGTTCCAATTATGTAAACTATAGACATCAGAAGACACAGTATTCTTTAATGAGCGCTTCGGAGAACAAAGGGAATTTAAGTGCATTTTAATAAGAAACAAGACAACAGAAGATGGCAAAATGCCATCTAATGGTATTACATGTACCAGGAGATATCCACCGCAAGTGTAGCTGTGTGTGATTATATTTCCCTTATACTAATGGTGCATTTTTCATCTCTACGCCGGAGAATATGTACCAAATTTTGTTGTTTTAACGTCAATCATCTCCAACGTCTGCTTAAACAAATATGCCCTATTTTGCGTAATGAGAGCCCAACCCTTGAACATTTAGATAATTATCAGTAATGATGACTGAACTGCCTCTGACAACTGACTTTATTGCCAGCTTTTTTCCCCTTCCAGTGCATTGATGTGCCACAATGTATGACATACTGGGGGTGCTATGGCAGTGGTGAATACTGTGTGGTTATGACAGTGCATTAATTGCCTGGGGTGATATTCTGGGATGGGGAGTCAGGGGGACAGGCTGAAGCCACAGCTGCAGGATTGTTTATGATCGTGGAATATTACCAGATGATTTTTCTACTGTTTCTAGGGCTCAGACTATAGCACATTGGTTTTGTTCCACAACCCTCCCCCCCATTCTGTCTTTCTTTCTTTCCTTTTTCCTTTCTTTCGTTCCCTCTTTTCTGTACATGCATTTTCTCTCTCTGTTCTTCTTCCTGCTCTCTCCTCCTCTTCCACTTTTCTTGTTCCCTCCCTTCCTCTTCCTCTTCCCTCTACTTCCATCTTTCTCTCTATCCACTTCTCTATCCACTTCTCTCCCCCATTTCTCTCTCTCTCTCTCTCTCTCTCTCTCTCCCCTCCACCCCCTCTCCTCTCTCAGTACTGCTCAGCACTGGATCAGCAGTAGAGGATTTGGTGGCTAACAAGTGTTATGTGTGCTGCAAAGTCTTGTTCCACTTCACTGATGGGTTGGTGGGCCAATTAGCATTGACAAAGACTCCCATGAGGAATCCCCACGCTCATGCCTAGGCACCATATTTTTACTTCATGTGCCAGTCCCACTCTTGTTTTTTTTTGTTTTTCTGTCTTTCTTTCTCTCTCTCCCTCTCTTTCTTTCTCTCTTTTCTCCCTCTTTTCAATATCTCACCATTTTGTCAGTGCTTTACACAGCCTAGCCAAGAGAACAGAGCATCCAAATAGATCCCAGTGCTGTGTCTCTACCCGCTGTCATCCATACGAGACCGTGAGATGTTTTTCATGTGAGAGTGAACATGGTAGAAAACGGGGGAAAAAGAGAGAGAATGCGAATAGAACAGAGACAGAGAATAGATGTTATCTCTTTTCTCAACCTACTTTTTTTCTTCTGCTTTCTCTCTCTCTCTCTCTTGAAGAATTGCTTGGAGGAGCACCACTCAAGACAAGAAGAGAGGTTTCATTCATAGGCAGGGACCTGAAAAGCTGCTATTACAAGAATCACATTCACATTCCTACCCATTTCAGCCACAATTTCTATAACAATCAGATTCTTACATGTATGATGAAAAGGCCCAATGTCAGCCAGGCGTCTGCAACTAACTGTGGGTTAACGTGTTTGAAATACCATATTAGAAAATATCCTCATGCAGAGAATTGTGTGAGCTATTCCTGATTTTCAGGAAGGCAGCTGATAACGTGATGGGATATCGGAAATATTGTACTCTGTGCACATCCTCAATAACATAGGAAACTGTTATATAGAGTGATACTAAATAGCAACAAAGAGGGTTTACTCATTAGAAATGTTAAAGCAGAGGCAGTGTTGAATGTAGTGCTGTCTGCATTTAGAGTTGGCCCTGGTTTGAAAATTGAACTCACTTGCGCTAGTCTGACTGTGTCACTTAGGATAAAAACGTCTGCAAAATTTTAATCTTTCACGTTTTCTGAAATCTGATGAACAGATGAATAAAACTTGGCCTCACTTCTTAAAGATCTTAATTAATGTAAACTGAAACTGACCAAGCTGTTCCAGGTTAGCCATGTCAGCTCCTGTGGCACTGCCTCTTAACAGAGCCCACTTGTGACTATTTCTATCTTTCACATTATAATGTACCAATTAATTTCTATTCTAATTTTTTGGGTTTGTATCTAAGGTCCTGTCGTGAAAGGCTCAGGCACACTGATTAATCATCCGGGGTTCAGAATGGACAGAAAATGGATGATCGGCTGATAATTATTTTTCAAAAAGGTAGAGGAGTATTTCATCTTATTTTATTCAGATTCTGTAGGCCCTCTTTTGATTTCCATATTTTAAAAGGGAGGCAACCCCAGAGGGCTCAGATGAACTGTCATCTCTTCCCCAGAGGCGAATAAGGCTTTCTGAACTCCTCCTAATGATGTGGCACCACTGTGAGCCCATCAACCCTGCCATGCCCCATCACTTAGCCCAACAAAGAAGACAGAGAAAAGGAAAGAGAGAGAGCGAAAGAGAGAGAGAGAGGGAGAAAGAGAGAGAGAGAGAGAGAGAGCTACCTGAAAAATAAAGAAAAAAGAACTTTCCCTGGATGCTGAAGGACTGGGGAAATGATAACAGCCCTGATCTTTGCCAGGATCTGCCTTTGGGTTTTTAATCACTGCATCCTCTCCACGTCCCCAGTCTAACTAAGCTGTGGTCATTTGGCAGCTGGCCAAGGTTAAGCAAATAGATGTTTGCTGCTTTTCCTTGCACAATCATTGAGGTGTAACTAAAGGTCGAGGACACCATTGAGTCACAGGGCATATGTGCTAGTAGACGGTGCACAATTATGCCACATCCTGTTCCTTGTTATGTTATATTTGTTATGTTATATTTGTTATGTTTCCTTGTTATGTTATATTTGTTATGTTTCCTTGTTATGTTATATTTGTTATGTTTCCTTGTTATGTTATATTTGCATGCATGTGTTTATCAGGCAGATTCTTGTTTGTGTGTGTGTGTGTGTGTGTGTGTGTGTGTGTTTGTGTGTGTGTGTGTGTGTGTGTGTGTGTGTGTGTGTGTTCTTTCCTTTTTCCTTTCTTTCGTTCTCTCTTTTCTGTACATGCCTTTTCTCTCTCTGTTCTTCTTCCTGCTCTCTCCTCCTCTTCCACTTTTCTTGTTCCCTCCCTTTCTCTTCCTCTTCCCTCTACTTCCATCTTTCTCTCTATCCACTTCTCTATCCACTTTCAGGTAGCTCTCCCTCTCTCTCTCTCTGTGTGTGTGTGTGTGTTTGTGTGTGGTGTGTGTGTGTGTGTGTGTGTGTGTGTGTGTGTGTGTGTGTGTGTGTGTGTGTGTGTGTGTGTGTTTGTGTTTTCCCTGGAGACGGAGACCCTGACCTTGGTGTTGCTAACCCCTAGCTTAGTGGTGCTGCATGCATGCTAATAATAGTTAGCGCTCCCCTTCTCAGCCTGCTGCACTTACTTCAGCTATGTCTCCAGACACATGTACATCTACATCTCTCCTGACACATATCTCTCCTGGCACCTCTCCCACCTCTCTTTGCTATCTCAACAATAACACTCAATAAACCTGAGATTATGTATACTAGTGGCCACAGCAGATATTGTGCTTCTACAAAGTAGTGCCCAATCTACTATTTTTTTAAGGTTTTAACTCATGGATGACAAACATGTTGTCAGGATCATGTGTGAACTGGTGCTGTTGGCCGCCCTGCTGGCCACTGTATGTACTGCGTTCCCACACATGCCTCAGTGTTTGTTGTTCACAACATCCATGAGCTGTCTGATTACTTCATGTTATGTGTTGTTGGCTCCACCCCACAAATGTCACATCTCACCTTTTTTTTTTGATTCCCTCCATTTTGTAGTTCTCACCCTGACTCTATACAAAAGTTTAGTTGTTGTTAGGTTGGTTTTTGGCCTGGTAGTTTTCAATCAGGTCTGTCCATGTGGCTGTTTTTTCCTACGTTCAGTTTATTTGCCTGTTTTTCTCCCCTCTGTTTATGTTTGGACTGTCTGCTGAGATCTACCTGCCCTGCTGATTACAGATTTGGATCGTATATTATTATTATTATTATTATTATTATTATTATTATTATTATTATTACTTTTGCCTGTTTTGCCTGTGAAGGTGAAGTTCAGCAATTTTGAAACATGTTTGCTAATGACTTAAGCCCTTCAGATAAGAATGTCTTGCCTGATACCACAGAGAAAATGAACAGGAAACACTGGTCAGGAACATCACCCAGCAACATTGCGATGTCTGGCTAGGATGCAAGGTCTGGCTAACCTGGGGCCGAATCAACCCCAAGGTAAGCTGGTGCATCCCCTCCCTGGCATACATTTGAATAATTTGTCCGTTAAGAAAAGAGTCTTCTCAGTGGCACTTCACATCATCTGCTCTTTACCTCTCCACAGCCTTGGTTTACATTTTTTACCAAATAACCCAAGGCTCTTCTTTTTGCAATTTTCATTTTAGATTGATTTTACCAGTCCTGGAAGCCAATTTGGACTGTTTGCATGTTCTTCTATTCTACTGATTTGATTCAGCGGGGAGAGTTGTTAGTTGCAGAGAGCTTTCTGCGTGGAGAAGGCAGATTAGATCCCATATTAAAAAGAATGGTAATGGCTGTAAAATATCAGGCGCCCGAGGCGATAGGGAGCCTAGACGAGGCCTGTCTTTCCTGTTCCTTGTACATTATTAAATCACTGCAGAAATGGTGAACTAGGGATACAGTCAAAATAGAGAGAGAGAGAGAGAGAGAGAGAGAGAGAGAGATGGCACAGGGAGGGGGACCTTGGAATAGGCATTGGAGACTCCCAAACAAACATATTTACACCCAAACGCAGCAGCCATGCTGACATGATCTTAACATGCGTGAGTATCTACACACAGACAGCAGTGAGGGCCTCTGTTGTGCCTGTATGGTTGTGCTTCACTGTCTGCATCCATTCCTCACATGTGCACTAAATAATCAGTGGGTCCTCAGAGCCTATCAGCTTCTCAGACTCTTATTTCTTGTTGTCTGAGTGACGGCAAGGAGTGTCTGTTTTTTACTCGGAAGGTAAGGGGGTGCAGCTCAAGGGCTGAATGTTTAAATCGGAGTCTCTCTGAGAGAGTGTGTTTCAATGGGAGTCTCTCTGAGAGAGTGTGTTTCAATGTCCTAGGGTCTATAGGTTATCTGAATACTTGCATCTACTTGCATGCACGCGTGTGGTTTGCCCTGACAGACAGGGATGAGGAGACATATAACTAAGGCATAGCACTGAGTCCCAGCTGACTTGACTCTTTCAGCACAAGCTAGTCTAGCTCAGTGTACCCATTGTACAGAAGGAGAAGGAGTAGTGGAAGTGAATGGATAGTGTGACTCTTCTGTCTTTGCCTCTCCCATTTTTCTCCCTTGCTCTCATTCTCTTTCTCCTTCTTTCTCTCTATCACTCTCTTCAACTCTCTTTCCCCTTTTCTTACTCTTTCTTTCATGACTCCCTCTCGCCATACACCACCCCCTCCCTTTCCCTCACACACACACACACACTCTCAGTGGGGTGAAATCCACAAATCCTTACCATCTTAACATTTAAAACACACACACACACACACACACACAAACACACCACAACACCCAAACGTCTCATGTAAAAAGCAAAGCCGCATCCTGAACACCCACAAAAAAAATATTCACAATACACCAGAAGACAAAGAGAAAAAGATGCAAACATGCATGCAGGCACACGCACACACACACACACACACACACACACACACACACACACACACACACACACACATACACACACAAACATTGCTCGCTTTGCAGTGAGCTGAAGAGTAGTGGGAGAAGCTTCAACATCAAATGCCAGTGGCACAGTTGCTGACAAAAACGATGCAGACTGCCACTCATATCCCTCAGAGAGAGGAATGAACTTCTGCTCAGTGTGCTCCCAACACCCCCAAACACACACACACACACACACACACACACACACACGCACACACACACACACATATACACGCATGCACACAAGGAGTGTGACTTTGCCACAGTTGCTATATCTGTATGCAAGCGAGGAAAGGGGAGGGTCTTAGTTCATCTCTGAAAAATAATGGTGCCATTTTTGTTTCCTTCTCCAAATCTCATTTTCCTCCTCAAACCTACATGAGGAAGAATCCATCATTTTTTGAGGAATTTTACCGGGTATAACTCAAAGCCAAAGACCGAGGAACGACCAGCAATGCCTTCTCCCTGTGGGTGTTTTAAATCCAACAACTGAAAGCATTTTTCCTTTGCGAGGGGAGTCTGGGTAAGCTAAGTATAGTGCCTTCTCAAAATATTTATTGCCCATTAATACAGATTTCTAGGTAAATTATACATAAACAGTAGTTGCACTCATATTTTGTATGCTTCTGACAATTTGGTAAGACTAGGTGCTTGGAGCTGGGCCCACATTTCTTCTTCGCTCCGTGTGCAAATTGCCTCTCATGTATGGTAGGATCCCTAGAGATGCCAAGAGTTGTGTTGATGTTGGAAAACTGTGATCTCTCCCCAGTTTCAGCCTCCTTTTAAAGACCCGATAAGGGGGTGTGCTTGTCTGTGCTTGTGAGAGTGCCTGTGTGTGTGTGTGTGTGTGTGTGTGTGTGTGTGTGCGCGCGTGCGTGCGTTTATTCCTATGTCTATGTGTGTATCTAGTTCCTTGCTTGTGTGCATGAGCATGTGTGCGTGTGTGTATGTGTGTGTGTGTGTGTGTGTGTGTGTGTGTGTGTACCTGCACATACTAGATTGTGTATGAGTGTGTTTGCCTGTATGTGTGTGTGACTTGTATGTGTGTGTTAATGTTTGAGGACTGTGATCGTTCCCCAGTCTCAGCTCGTCTTATGAGCGAGAAAAATCTGAGACATGATGCAGGCCCCGCAGAGCAGAGACGAGAGCGCGGCAAAAACAACGGATTTCTATCAAAACAGATTGTCAAACCAGATGGGAGGCTCGCCCAGAACTGGGCCAGTGTGAATGGCTTGGTCTTTGAATAGGCAAACATGGCAGTCTTAGGACTGACGAATGCAGAGTGGCTCTCCCATCCAACACCACTCTCTGCTCATCCTGCGTCAACAAACTCCAGAAGTCAAAACAAAGCCTTTCTTTTCCTGAACCACAGTTTGACGACACATTTGGACAAAAAATAGCAACAAAAAAGAGCATCTTTTTCCAATTCTCCCAAAAATACAGAACCTGGAGGGCATGGCTAACAATTTGTCCATGACTATGTTGAATAATTCAATTAGCCAAGCACAAATTCTGCATGTTGAATCATTTACATTGCAGTGTTCCTGAGAGAGAAAACTAGAAAACGCTCTTTCTCTCCCTCTCTCTCTCTATCTCTCTCTCTTTCGTTCTCTCTCCCTCTCTCTCTGGGACATGTACAATGGTGCATTTTGTGTAATTGGTCCCATGAACATAAGTTCACTGGTGAGTAAGTGGGACTATTAAGTTGGAACAGAGAACGGCATAGCCAGAGGGCGGAGAAGTGTTTGATTAGATCCCAACGTAAAGAGCCGAAGCCGTTTTCCACCGTGACCTGCAGTGAGACTTCAACGAGGAACCTGGCCAATGCGGGTCTGACGCCACACTGGACAAGGAAGAGGGGCCTCTTGCGCCCAACTGGCTTGAATTATAATGCCGTTCACAGAATCAGTGCACGGATCTGTGCTGACTGGCCATCCAATGCACACACTAACACACAGAATCTCTCTCTCTCTCTGTGAATTTCTTTTTTCTTTCTCTCTCTCTCTTCTCTTTCTCACACATACACACTCTTTCTCTCTCTCTCTCTATCTCTCTCTCTCTGTGTTTCACAGACACACACACATGCGCGCGACGGGTGGGGCGGGGGGTTCGGGGGATGGGGGCGCATGGGATGAAGGCTTGTCTTGATTCCCTAAACTGGGGCTCAACTCTCTCCAGCCCCAACCCTGCCACTTCAAAAGGCTTAGCACTCTCTCTCTCTCTCTCCAGCCCAGCCCAGCCCAGCCCTGCCCTGTGAGAAGCTCAGCCTGTGCTCAGCACCAGAGTCCTGCAGGGGCCGTGTTAATGGTGCCGGTGCGCTGGCGTTTCATTAGTGCTCGCAGGAACTCCCCAGACTGGGCCGCCTTTTTGCATACCCCTGCTATTATTACAGCGCCTCTGGCTGCACCTGCTTCAGTGTTATTAGCATGCAACCTTTGATTTTTTTATTTTATTTTATTTTATTTTTTATGTGGTAGGAAGAGAGTTGTACAATTACGTGTGGCGGGTGTTGTTATATTTTTAATTTAACAGACCTTTTTTTTTATTATTCAGAAAATATCCACAATACCCACTTAGCTGTAGCTCAATAGTGGTTTGAAGTAAAGGAGCATTTGAGTATAATTCAGACAATTCTTTTCACGCTCTCTCTCTCCCCATTGCTTTTTGCAGTTTGCTCTGTGTGGATTGATTGTGGCTGGAGTTGATCGGGGCAAAGATGAGTGTCTCGGTTTTAAACATGCCTGCAGCTCTCCTGAAGGTTCATTTCAATGCTGGAGGCAGAAACTCTAGTGGCCATGGGCATAGCCCATCTTTCTGCCAAGGGTTTTATCTATATGGCTGTGATATAATGTATCAGCCAGGAGCGCCTCTTTTGAGCTTTTTCTGATCAGCCTGACCGTGGGAATCCACGCGGCAAACTTTTCTTTTGGCATACATATTTTTGCAGAATGCAATCCATAAATGTGTGCCAGCATCAAGATTCCAGTTTTTCCATTCACTGAATGGAGATTTTGGCAAATGGACTAGTGGACTAGTTATGGACTCACAGTTTTCTATATGAAATGAATGATTCAAGATATGATGTGTCTGAGCTGTATAGTATTTATGCATAATAAAGCATCCAATCATTTACAAACACAGGCTTGTCAAACCAAGACCTCAAATTACTGTATTGTTTGCATTGACTTCCACGATTATGCATAGCTTCACCTTTTTTGACACATGCCAACTAATCTGCAGTGTAAGTGAATTGCTCATTGCACTGAGCCCAGTGCACAAGATCCCCAATCATCTTTGAACTCTGTGCCCATTGTTTGTAGCAGTTTGTGTTCAGTGCCTGACAGCTTGCAAAACAAAGACGTGTCAACGGAGGAAAGAACCTCAGGCTCATTATTGTGGTGCAGCCAGTGGTGTGTGACACTATAATTGTCCAGCCTCAGATCCTAACAAATAATAAAGTGCCACTTAACGGTAGAGAAGGACCAGCGGATGTCACAGTAATGTGCAGGGTCCGGCTACATGGACCGGTGCCGAAACTCCGGGACAGCACAGCCATTTGGCGCAGTGGTGCTTCGGCAGCGGATGTCAAATTGAGGACGCGAATGTGCATGAATTAATGGGGCAAAATAGACACATTTGGATTTGGTGAGCTCAAACAATCCAATCCACATCGTACCTAGCCCCCCTGCCAACCCCCCTCACCAGCCCTAGAACAAGCAGACTCAAATAGTATGAGCAGTCAATGTGCGTGTGTGTGTGTGTGTGTGTAAGTGTGTGGTATTTACATAACAGAGGCCTCCCAGGAAGGCTGGTATGCCTTGCTGTGCATGTTTGAGGCATAAGTAGGAGTTTCTCCGACCCTTTTTATTTTATTATTCTGTCTGTGGGGAATCGGCTGTCTCAGCAGAATGGTATTGTCTGATGACAAGTTGCCATGCAGAGAAGTAAACACACCTTCCCTTCCTCCCCCCACACCTCTTCTCCCCTCTCTTCTCCGCTCCCTTCTTCTCTTCTCCTCTTTCACCACAGCCAAGTGACATGGGCCCATCTCAAAGAAACACTCCTTGATTGATGTTCTTCGAGGGCTGCTGTTTGCACACTTCTAAATGTGTTGTGCATTATAATGTCCCCCCTTGTGTTGTTCTCAGGTTTCCAGCTCCCCACTCCCCTTATTCTCTCTTTTACACACACACACACACTCACACACACACACACACACACACACACACACACACAGACACACACATTCATTCTCTCTCTCCCCACTCCCCTCTTTGTCTCTTTTACACACACACACACTCTCTCTCTCTCTCTCTCTCCCGACTCCCCTCTTTCTCTCTTTTACACACACACACACACACACACATTCATTCTCTCTCTCCCCACTCCCCTCTTTCTCTCTTTTACACACACACACACACACTCTCTCTCTCTCTCTCTCTCTCCCCACTCCCCTCTTTCTCTCTTTTACACACACACACACACACACACACACACACATTCTCTCTCTGTCTCCCGACTCCCCTCTTTCTCTCTTTTACACACACACACACACACACACACACACACACACACACACACACACACACACACACACAGACATTCTCTCTCTCTCTCTCCCCACTCTCTTTTTTCTCTTTCTTTCATCCTTCCTATCCAACTTATCACTCCCATTCTCTTGCTCTTGTTTTCACATAAGTATCAAGTCTGATGTTTTAAATAAAATGGTCTATCAACCTATCATGTTCAAATTTGGTGTTCAATACTTTTACGGGAAACAGACCTCTGCTGAATGACTGTGCTAAATTACCAAGAAGGCTTGGCTGTCTGTGTTAATATTACCTTCACAAAGCCCAGACTGAAGGTGTTGAAGTGGATCTTGCTATAAAGAGGGCACATTTCACATAGAAACATTTGGAAAAGTCAGTCAAAACTGATATGTAAGTGCCTGTTCAATTAAGTTCAGTTAAGTTTTAAAGAAATGTCAGAAATGGCAGTGCAGAAGCCTTTCAGACCCCACTGAAGAGGAGAATTAAAGAGGGCAATGTGATGGTTGGGTGATTAGATGATTTGGCTAAGGCGATCAGAATCCAAATGTTGTATTTCATATTGCAAATAAAATCAGCGATAAATGTGATTTTTTTAGGAGGTACTTTACTTACAATAAACAAGCCAAATTTCTCATTCCTTACAACAAAAATGGCAAAACAATACTTCCACGGCATTCACTTACAGATATTCCACTTTTTCTGCTGTATTGACAGACATTCTAAAATTGTTTCCTAAATTGTTTGCCACTGCTATTTTGTGTGAAGCTATTTGAGATGTTTGTGTGTGTGTGCGTGTAGGTGTGTTTGTGTGTGTGTGCGTGTGCGTGTGTGTGCGTGTAGGTGTGTTTGTGTGTGTGTGCGTGTGTGTGCGTGTAGGTGTGTTTGTGTGTGTGTGTGTGCGTGTGAGTGCGTGTAGGTGTGTTTGTGTGATGCATCATAAAGTCACGGTGAGTGTCTGTTCTCTGGCAGAGAAAACAAAGGCTCGGGAGGGAGGAAGTGAAAGTAATTCCTTCCTACACGCCAACCTGATCAGCCTGTGAAATGATGGGCCCTGGTCAGGTAATGGCTTCATGCTTGGTGATTTCCTGTCTATGGGTCCTCGCTCAGCTCCTGAATTATAGGATGAGACTTTGAAAAACTGTACTAAAAACAAACAAGGCAGCACTGCTCAATAGATTTCAGACATCAAACAGTTACCATTATTACGAGTACTGAAGGTCAACCATACAGTATCCACTCATGGAATAGAGCTGGCCAGACCCAGAAGTAGCTGAATCCAGAAGTGTAAACGTCAGCCATTTTTGACATTAGGAATTTCATTGTAGCCCATGTTGTCTTAACCACACATCCCAGACTTCTAACTAGCTACAGCAGAACAAAACGATTGTCTGTGGTCAGAAAAATGCCACAGGTTCAGTCTTGTTTTTATCGCCTTCTATCCGTGATTTGACAGGGACGCACTACACTACCCGAACATTCTGAAGTGCATACAAGCGTAAATCTGCACCTTTGATTGGCGGAGATTGCCGTTTCCTCAAAAGCTCTTTATGACATGTCCCTCTGCAAGCGTGATGAAAGATCTCTGTGCTGGGGAAACTGTAGAAAGCTAGTCATTGTGATGTTCTAAATTCAATACGGGGCTCGGTTAAGTATGGTTATGACACGCAATGACCTATGGGACAAGTAGTTCCTTCACTTAAAAGTACTTTTTTCCATCTTTTCGTTATTTTTTCACTCGGAGTGAGTTTATATGGTGATCATGTACCTGGAGCTGGTTAGACTGAGTTAAGTATTATAATGTTCTAGAACTGGGCTTTTCAAAGTGTGAAATGAATGGAAGCCTTACTTCCTTTGAACTGACTACCAGATTCACATGGCATGTCTGCTGGAAAGAATGCCATCGTTAATTATTGGTTCTATCTCTCCAGATTCCATTCTCCAATGTTCTTCAGTCTAAGTGACATTTTAACAGCCTATCTACCTTCTAATCCAGAAAGCAAAGTAGTCCTGACTGATAGTAACAGAATTTCATGAACACGGCATTTACAACACTGGAATTGTCTGAATTTTTGTTGTCTTCTGTTTCTGTTTTCTGTTATGTCTTTTAACTGGAAAACAACCTAAGATTATCCAACACATAACAAAACAAAGCAACGAAGCAAAGAACCTGTAATTTGTGGAGCTGAAAGTGGCAGTGCCTCTCACATCACAACGCAGAGGAGTAATACTGCCAGTGGAGTCTAATCTAATCGAATGAATCCCGTCAAGAAAGAAAAGACGAAGACGAAGGGAAAAAAGGAGACTTGCTGTGTGTAGGGGAGTTTGTTCAAGCCTGGCTGATCAGAAATTACAGCTGTGTCTCTCTGTAGGGGGAAGCCCTGCAGTGCAGACGCTCAAGACATGTGATCGCACAGATTAATGAATAACTGCTACCGACACCACTTATGAATCCTAACACCCAAAGATAATGTCATTCGCATTGCTTTAATGTGCAATTTCGACACTAATGCATGAAGTATTGCGCCGTGTCTTGCTGCGAGACCACTCTGAGGTATGGGTCCCTGCTGCGCTAACCCAGCTGCATGGGTGAAACAGAAGCATTCAAATTAGCCCACAATGAGTCTGGCTGGAGGAGACTGCATCAAGACATCCCCAAATTTGGAAGAGAAGATACTCATCAAATGTGCAACTATTAAGAGGAGGTGCTATTTTTGCACTCGTAGGACACACGCTTATTTATATGATGTCTGCAAAAGTCTATTGTGCTGCCATCTGTGCTTCCATTAAACTGTTTTTATATGCGAGGATTTACGAGAGTTTTTTTGTTTTGTTTTGTGGTAGTGGTTTTCATGTCTCTTTTATGTCTGAGCAGCTTTGATTTATAGCAGTCAAGGGAAATACGACTATCAGTATTGCTGAGTCTGTCTGCTTGCTTTTTTGTGAGGAGTTGTATTCTGCAAGAGGTTCATTGTCAGAATGTCTGACAATGGGGTTTGACCCAGGCCATCAAATCTGAGATGAGATGTGGCTCTGTAAGACCTGGGGTGTAAGAATGCTGAAGCATTTTTTAAGGCTGATCATTTTCATCCATAAACCCAGTTACAAAAATACCAGTACATAATGAAAGATAATTGCCTAAAACAGCGTGACTCATAGACGGTAAATAAAACACTCTATACGCTTTGGTTTGTGATGAGACAAATCTCAAATGTACTTTTGGAGAAAAATCTAATCAATGACTCAGCCTTAGGACTGATGGCTCGTTTTAAATTGCATTGTGTGAATTCAACCCTAGCTGAACAGGTTCAGTATCTACATTCTGTGACTAGTCTTATGGCTTTTCTGATGTCCCCAGATGTGTGTGTGTGCGTGCGTGTGTGTGTGTGCGCCTGTTGCTGAATAGATAGAACTCCATTGTGTCATATATATATATAATTTTTTATTTATTTATTTATTTTGCAAAACATAAACATTTATAAGTTTTTAGTGGAGGCCTCCTCCAGAAAAGGCAGGTTGTATGTATTTGAAAGCATGTTCAAGGACTGACTAATTCCATTGTCTTGGTTACTGTCAGTGCTTTGCGATAGCAATTAAGATGCAGAAGTCAATGCCTATACACAAAGAATGTCAGGTAAGCATACTTGTGTGGCATAGTCTGTCCTTGTTATCAATCAGGCATTTTAGGGCCATGAATATTGTACTAGCCATAAGGCTGTTGATGAATGCAGGTCATTTTCTGTGAGGAACTTCAGTGTTGAGTGTCAGCAAAGGATCCCGAGCCATTCTGTAACTGACCTGGTTAGGTCTGAGTGGAGAATTCTCCTGTTTATTACAATATCTCCACACTTTCCTGGGTTTAATCATGTCTTTTGTTGTCTCTTCCTAACCTTTAAGCATATGCCCCACAATGGATTGTGCTTCCTCTGGAAATATCTAAGACTAAGAAAAAAATGAAAGCATTTCAGCTGTGACCCTGAATAGCAGACTTGACTCATGACCTTTTGATTTCTCACATCATTATTTCTGATCATGTCAATCACATACTGTATTTTACAAAATTTTAGAACCACGACCTTTGAGATGAGTTTGGTTTCTGTATTTTATTACCACTGCTGCATTCATCTGTTAAATGAATGAAAAAGAAGGCCATGCATGGCACATGAACTGTCCTACTCAGCAAACATAAATACACCAATATAGTTTCACACTTAACCTTTTGTCGCTTTTCCCAATTCAAGAAGATGTCAACAGATCATTTGATGCTCTTGACTGTGTGGGACTTCACTTATAAATAATATATACTCTGACAGGTTTGAGGCCAGATCTTTCCTATTAAGAGTAAAATTAATTGTTTTAATAGGATGTGTTCTCTGCACATGTTTAAACACAACTGAACCAAGCAGTCTTCTGCTAGGAAAAAAGAGTGCAGTAATTCCAATGTGCTAATCAGACATGGCATAAAAGCACTGTTGGGTCCTCATTTGTCATTGATCGATCCAGACATGATCTACTGGGATGTCTGGGTTTGTGTTTTTAAGTGTGTCTACATGTGTTTAATTCACACGGTTGAAAATGAAGATGTTGAAAACACCAGAATCATCTCTCATATAATATAGCATATTTTATTCATACACGGATATGACTTGAGTTGTAATTTGTAATCTGTATCTTAATATTTAAAATAATCAGTGGTTTAATGTGGAGTTTTTGTCTAAAATTGTGTCCTGTTCTTCTGAAATTAGACTTATTAGTAAGCTTAGCTTGTCAAATAGCTTGCCTATTGTGTGAAAATAAATAATGCAAAGTCCCTTACACTGCTTTGCTTGTCTTTTTGTCTGTGGAAAGGCTGGATTTGATGTATTTTCACAATGCAGTAAGGCATAAATACAACTGTCCTTTTTTCATCCATGATAATTAGCAATTTAGCTACCTAGCAGATATAAGGGCAGCGGTTCACAAATTTAATAAACCAAAATGATATTAAAAACAACATGGAAATCTGTATCTGTATGTATGTGTGTGTGTGCGTATGCTGTTTGAGAGAGAGAGACAGAGAGCCAGAGAGAGAGATTTTAGTTTTCTAAAAAATACTATGTTAAACATTACAAATTCATGTAATGTTTATTTGTGAAAACAGGGTCAAATCATACTATATGAGAAAGGAAGTACATTTGTTGGAATTTCAAATATCCACCGTTGTAGGATCAGTCCATTCAGCGAGGCCTTCGATTCAGGACCATGGACAGGGCCCGCCAACGGGCCTGTCTTGAGACCATACTGAAATGCAAGGGTCGCCCTCTACCACCAGCCACATACTCGGATCTGAAGACTATTGCTTAGATTTTACTAAGTTTTACATAAATGCAAATAATTGCCTTTGATGTCCGTGGCTAATACTTCGCATCCGCTAGTGCTGGCAGTTGATGTAGTTGTTTGGTAAACATTTTCAATTAAACGTTTAAATGACATTGCAACTTGTTAATAAAAATAAATAGATAGAAGTACAATACAATATTTTTTATTAGGCGGGACATATAGGGATTTTTTCTTTTGTTATTTCACATATACAGTTGTGAGCAACGTCACTGAACACTAAATCAGTCAAAGCTACGCAGATCCGGAATGTAGAACACACCATAATGTGAATATGTATTTTATAAATTAGGTAAATGTTTAGTAAAAGTTTTTTTTTATGTCTCCATTGGCTGCTATATGACTTTTCTGGTAATATAGTAGGCGGCCTACATTTGGCATATTTTCAATATGTTCAGCATCCAAACGAAACACCATGGACAGCACAAAAAACATGATCTCCCAGTCGTGCAAAAATGCTTTGGGCGAAAAAGCACTTCTTGACACATGTACGTCCGTCACTCCATATATCTCTTTTGACAGAAGCCAGATCGGTTAAGGCTATACAAACACAAAATAAAGCGTTAATAAATACACGTGGTTCGGGACTTCTTCTTATATATCTTCTCTTTTAGTCCAAGCACTCTTGTATGTCTTTTGATAAAAGTTGGTATCCCACCCCCCAACAATAAAATCCAGTAGCCCGTCTTGGATAGAAGCACACCGGCCGATCGATTCCTTTATCCACGGGATTGCATTGGCCGATGGGTTGGAAATATGAACTCCATAGATTCGTCCTTTGAAGATTATTTTAAACGTGTAAGCTATTTGTCCACTTCAGTGACAGTTACGTTCAAACAACTGACCTTTGCGTGGTTCCCCATCCTCAGAGGAGTCACTCGCGATGCGCCTTGGCAAACTTATTATAGAGGAAATACCAAAAAGCCAGAAAACGTGGAGTACTTCCATCCGCCCATGAGATTTCCTCTCTCTAGTTTGAGATACAGACGATCCTCTCGCTCCACCATCAGTAGAACTCCATTACTTGCTGCCTCCCGCGTAACGTCCTGATCCCCGGCAAACGCGGAGATGACTGGATATTCATTTTGCATCAGGTTGACCTAAGTAATAAAACGCATTGCGCTGTTTTACAAAAGCATAAACACGGAGTGTACATCAACTTTCACAGGCAAAGCTGATCGAAAAAAAAAACGCTTATGCGCAATCAGTCCAGCTTACCTGTATGGTTTGCCTATTGTACACCTTGACCACATGGAAGCTGAAACTGTAAATTCCTCTTCTTGGCGCAGTAAATACACTGGCTTTAAGGTCGAAATGGTTGCCGATGTTCACCAAAGCCTGTAATGATAAAAGAAGTACCGGCGCAATAATTGTCACATGTGTCACATGAAAACTGACCTATGAAAACCGTCCCGTTGTGTTCATGGATTGTCTCCATGAATTTAAACTCCGTTCCCTATGCTACCAATGAACGGCAATGAAAACACAAGCAAGCTTGATTTAGTGATGAACTTGATCACTCAAAAGAGTCAACCTTCTTCTGTATTTTCAACGGTGATATTGTTTTTACTGGCAAAAAAAGGTCTGAGTGGCGGCTCGTTCAAAACAGGCTACCACAGACCGTGCGTCTTTTACAGTCCACAGAGCTTCGTCTGCAGGTATATGATGCATTAATAGATACCTTTTTTACCACTGTGCAATACTATAATCTCAAATGTACCAGCAAAGTTTCCGAACAAAAGTACAAACTGAGGAAAACGTATTTTCTTGAATTAAAATTTTGGATGGACTTGGACAATTAAGGTTTCTCACCTGGTCGAAGTAGATCGTCATTGAAGTGTTGCTCATTTCTGATGGTTCATGGTTAGTTGCTCTGACGGCGGAGAAAGCTACTTTGGCACTCCCGGACCGGACGGATATTCCAAGCGAAGAGGTAACCCCTCCGTCGGAAGAAGGGTTCGAATCACACACCACCAAACACTTCCCTTCCAAAACGATGGGCTCCGTGTCATTCTGGCCGTGGCATAGCCCGATGCCACATCCCAAGAGGAGAGCTAGTGCCAGCATGGCACGGGGTCCGGGGCAGCGTGCTGGCACCATGATCGGAGCAAGAATCCTGTGCACACTGATCTTAACGATCAGCCCCTTGGAGGTTTGTTGTGGCTCTATCACCTGGTCCAACCTAACCCCTCTCTCCCCGTCTCTCTCCCTCACACACACATACACTGACACACGCTCTCACACTCCCTCTCTCTCTCTTTTCCTCACTAGCTCTCTCCCTCCTATGCGCCTTAGCTGATGTCGGGAAGATCTTCAAACTGCTGGTATAATGGGTCCTGATAATTAGAGAGAAAAACACAACATATTCTGAAATGCAGGAGTAGGCTAAATGATGAACAGATTATAGATAGCCTATCTTTAAATCAATTTGACGAATTAGCAAGAACCAAACAAAACACATGGACTGTGAAAACGCACAAAGAGCACGGAAGAAATATATTTTACGCACGAGAAAAAGGCTATATGAAAAATGATCAATCTGAAGCTATCGATTTTCGCTTACTTAGTTCACCCATGCCTTTGTTAAGACGTTCTTTGTCAACTTTGAATGTTAAACTCGTATTTAAAATATACTTTGTCACCAAAACATTGTGTTTTAAATACACGTATTCATTATAATGTGCATTTTCTGCAGTTTGTCTCGTGTATGTTTCATACATTACCTGTTAAATCCATAGCGCTCTTCTGGGACTGTCCTCTCTGCATGCGCGGCGGTCCTGAGAGTAAGTGAGCGAAGGTTGCGGTCTGACGAGAGAAAAAGAATCGCCCCTCCATGCCCTCTGGAGAATGACTCCCGCCCATCCTTTATATTCAAGTACAGTGTAATTTTACACGCTGGTAGGAGAAGCACCGTTCACTCCACGTCGCTGACTGGTCACCCGTCTAGATTAATGACACTGTTTGCATAACCAGTTGAATGAAAGTTGATCTGCACACGAGATCCCCCGGGAAGGAATGTTCACCTGTTAGAGAGGGAGAATGTTTTTTTCTTGTCAATATGGTGAAGTGTTATGTAAAGATTAATCAGAATAGATGGGACTGGAACATCTGATGGGCTTTTCTCCTTGTTTAGGTAATTGAGGGTGCATGTTACTAATTTGAATTTTGCAGTGACAGAAACGGGAAGACACACGAGATGCTTTTGCTCCATCCAGTGGATGAAATGTGAAATAGTTTTAGGTTCAATTTAATAAGTGTGTAGTTTTTCAATTAGTATATCTTGTGCAGAGCAAATGGGAAGACTGATAATAAGAGAGAGAGAGAGAGAGAGAGAGAGAGAGAGAGAGAGAGAGAGAGAGGGAGAGATAGAGACAGACAGACAGAGAGACACAGAGAGAGAGAGAAAAGTTTTTAACACAAAGCTACTCACACTACAATGTCAAGTGGAAATGGGTACTAAAAGATCTTTGTCTTGCCCTCGTTGTAAGGCTACAGAGTGTAACATAGTCACATTTTAATTTTTATTGCATAGCCCAAGTGTGGGAAAACTAGACACTGTAACAGCTAACTAAAGTCCTTATTTTCTATCATTTGCTTAAAATTGCAAGTCTTTGACCCACAAGGCCAAAGCACCTCACACTGAGAATGACCTCACCACTCCACAGGTCTCAAAGGTCAGAGAGTTTGTGCTAAAACCAGCGAAGCTGCAGAGAAGCCTTCTAATGAACTGTCAGACTCCATTGTAATTGGAATATTATAGAGCCTCATCGTCGATGTGCTCAAACGACTTTGTTCTCCCCAAAGCTGGGGAAAGATACAGGGGGCTTCAGATAGTTTTAGAAAGTGTATAGCCACTAATGAGACAGAATCTCTAGCGTTTGTGAAGTAATGTACTAGTAATGTACTAGTAATGAACTAAGTTGCTCTAGGGGAGACTGGCCCTGAACAATTGATAGTTGATGAGTTGTAAGTCGCTTTGGATAAAAGCATCTGCTAAATGCATAAATGTAAATGTAATGTAAATGTAATGTGTAGGTGCTGAAATTAGGTAAAATCGAAACGGGGCAAATATCATACTTATATGTACTTACTCATACTTATATAATCAATATAATCGGGACTATTCTGGTCTGCAATGAAATGTGATCAAACTGCTTTTTATTTAAATTGATCTTATAGGCCAAAATATTTCACAAATAATGTAATGCAGCATGTCGCCTATTCATGAGGGCTTTAAAAAGAAAGCCATGAATGGGTATTTTGGTTATCAGCCACAGCAGTGGAGACCAAAAAATCTGCTAAAATGTAATAGATCTGGTTCTGACTGGGATAAAGAAGCTATCAAAACCAGATAGGCTAGCTGGAGGACTTAATTAGCATCATTTGTGCCTTACTTTTTGGCCTTTATGACTGGTAGCTATTCTCACGTTTGCCTTCTCTCTTAGAAGAAAACATTGCACAGTTGGCATTGACAGACAAGCAAGGAATGGCTGATTTGGAGGGTCATGCAACTAGTTAATGACCCTAGGCATGAAGGACATGTAGAGCGAGACATGCAATACACACACACACACACACACACACACACACACACACACAGCGCGAGCGGGAGAGAGCGAGGAAATGTCAAGTTGTGAAGTGAAGGCAGTCAGCAGAGCCTGCATTAAGATACCTGGGGCAAGAGCAGTCCCCTCTGAACAAGCTGCAAGTCAACCATGCGAAGTGACATGTAATATTATGAATGTTACAGCTATTTACTTTGACAGGCAGCAGAGCGCAGTATCCTAGCTCTTGGGAATGTGATCACTTTGTTGCTAGAGTGTAATGAAAGGTGATGGAGCCATTTTTTTCCTCTAAGTGTAGTCTAGTCTAGTTAAGGTGGCAAGAAATGTGCTCAACATTCAATGAGTTTGATTGTGATACATGATATACAGCCTCATTTAATATCTTGCCAAGGAAAAAAAAATAGGCATGTGGCTTGTTTATGCTGTCTGGTTCAAAACGCAGTCCTGCCTCTCCAAACCAGAAGGTGTCAGTGTGTGTGAAATGCGACAGTGTGGTACATTCGGATAGCCTACATTTTGATTGTGGATTTGCGTCGCACCTGTTGTTCTTATCAAAGTTTGCGTTCTAAGTCCGTCGCCAGCCTACAGGAAATCACACGATTTTATCATTTTACCTAAAAAAAACCCCACCATAGTAGGCCCATGCCAGCCAGGCACCTAGCAGTAAACACAAGCTCTCAACGCACACTTTTGTTCTGTTGCCATAGTTACCCGACGCGGTGAAGTCGCCTTCAGTAGACACGAGTAACCTTCAGTTGCAGCAAGCGAATGGAGCAATCTCGAGTCATGCCAACCGAATTCATCAAGAAACGGCAACAAGGGTAACGTTTGTAATGATTTCCGATACAGTAGAAACAAAGTGCACCGCCTCTATTGGTAATTTCGAGGAAAGTCCAACTACGCATGCATTGTG
Source organism: Tenualosa ilisha (assembly GCA_015244755.2). Classification (NCBI taxonomy): domain Eukaryota; kingdom Metazoa; phylum Chordata; class Actinopteri; order Clupeiformes; family Clupeidae; genus Tenualosa; species Tenualosa ilisha. Next base: position 1,741,455 of record PYXC01000045.1, read on the forward strand.
AATAACGTTAATTTGAATTCTCCCGCAAGCAATCCATTGCAGCGATATCGATAGTAAGCTCGCCAGCAAGGCATTGCAATGATAGCTTTTTATACTAGTTAAAAAGTTACGTTCTTAACATGTACAATATTTTTAAATTCCAGCCGGAAACCCAAGAGGAAAAAAACTCCATGCAGTCGACCTTCAGTTGAGCCCTTTCCTAGTGACAAAAATCACATTGCAAGGTGATGTTAAATTCCGATATTTTCCTGTCTTGATATTCTGCCTCGTGTAAGGTTACGTCCATTTGTAGTGCCACTCACAGATGACATTTGGCATGCTATTATCGTTACAATACAGAATTTAGTTCTTGTCGAGATTTAGTTTAGGTTTTTAACTTAATTTGTTGTGTTACATCGTCCAAAATAAAGTAACCCAAGAGCCTTGTTCATGCATCACTAGGCTAGCTACCACGTGCGTAAAAAATTAACACGAATGCAGTTTACCAGTTATCTCCAGAGATTGATTAATATTGAGTACACCTGGAATCTGACATCTGACTCACCTGCAGTAGTTAAAAAAAAAAACACACACACTACGGCTGGTATTATTCGATTGATTACCTGGTTGATTAATTTTCTATTAATTTTAGACTGCCACCCGAGGTCCTGTTGAAGATCCTGTCCTTTTTGGATGCTTCCTCTCTGTACTCTATTGGCTACGTTAGCAAACAACTTCAAGAGCTTGCAAACACTGAGTAAGTGGTTAGTTGAAAGCTCTGTGCTTGCATGTGAAACGTGCGAATTAGTCTGAGACATTAACTTGGCTAAATGAATACTTTTTCGTTCCATAGTGTCTGAATGAGTGAAGTAAGCTCACTGTTGTCAAGAGCCTCATACAGCTCGTTGGTCACCACTGTTAATGTTGATGATAATGATGTTAATCCCTAAAAAGGAACCGATTATAACAGCCGTTAAATGTTGGATGTTAAATCTTGAGTATGATGCTCCCATGTTTAGCACACCTTGTCACACATTTCCCCCAGTGCTCTGTGGTACAGGTTATATGTCCGAGAGTGTGCGAAACAGAAGCGTAAGGCCAAGCTGGTGGACAAAGTGGCCGATCGGCTGACCGTAGCTACCATGGAAGAGAAGCCCAGGGGTCACTGGAAGAGGCTTCTTTTCAAGAAAATGGTGGGCTTTAACCACAACAAGTGGATCAGCCAGCTCAAAGTCATCAGCCCCTATACGGGGTTGCCCAAGCAGACGGAGCATGTCCTCAGGTCAGATTCCTTCTCTCTCCCCTTACTCACTTGGCCTGAAATCTTCACAACCCCTGGGGGCTCTTATAGACCTCGGTAGTGAACAGTACAATGGCATGTACAACATATTTAGCTCAGCATAATCCTCACACTTTGACCCACATCCACCTCCAGAAAGCTTCACTCCCCTCAGTCACACAGCCCTGCCCACCTTCACTCATCACCACCTCCCCCCGATCTGCCACCACCCTTGCCCAAAAACCACCCCCTCCCAACAACACAGTCATTTTCTCTTACATTTACATTTAGGCATTTAGCAGACGCTTTTATCCAAAGCGACTTAGAAAAGAGGATAACATTCAAGCTACAACACAATGAAAGAACTAACAAGGAGTGCATATTGCTAACATAGAATCTGCACTATTTTAAGTTGAAAGTGCAATAGTGTAACGCAGTGTAGAGAAATTAAATTAAGTGCATTCTCAAAAATTTACGCCAGGAGATATTCTTGGAAGAGCTGGGTCTTCACGAGTTTCTTGGAGGTGGAGAGGGTATCAGTTGATCTGGTAGCACTTGGGAGGTCATTCCACCAGCGCGGAACCAGATATGAGAAAAGTCTGGATTGACCTGCACAAGGTGTTGGCCGTGCTAGAAAACGTTCCTTAGAGGAGCGGAGCGGTCGTCGGGTGACATAGGGCTTCAGAAGAGTATTCAGGTAGATGGGAGCAGAGCCATCATTCACCCTGTAGGCCACCATAAGTGCCTTGAATTTAATGCGAGCAGCCAAGGGTAACCAGTGAAGTTCAATGAACAGAGGTGTGATATGTGCCCTTTTTGTCTGGTTAAAGACCAGACGTGCAGCTGCATTCTGGAACATCTGTAGTGGTCTCACCGCACAGGCTAGTAGGCCTGATAGGAGGACATTGCAGTAGTCAAGACGAGAGATAACCAGGGTCTGATCCAGGAGCTGGGTTGCATGTTGGGTTAGGTACGGCCTGATCTTCCATATGTTGAATAGGGAAAAACGGCGCAACCGAGCCACAGAGGCAACGTGATCTGCAAAGGTCAGTTGGTCATCGATCATGACACCTAGGTTTCTTGCCACTTTGGTGGGAGAAACAGACAGGGAGTCGATCTTGATACTGATGTCGTGATGTATGGCTTGTTTGGCTGGGAGGACCAGCAGTTCAGTTTTGGAGAGATTTAGTTGGAGATGATGTCCTTTCATCCATAAAGATATATCAGAGAGACAGTCCGAGATCCGTGTTGACACCGTGGAGTCGTCCGGCGGAAAGGACAGATAGAGCTGGGTATCATCCGCATAGCAGTGGTAAGAGAAGCTATGGGAGTAGATGTTTGATCCCAGCGAGGTGATGTACAGGGCGAAGAGAAGGGGCCCCAGCACAGATCCTTGGGGTACTCCTGTGGTGAGTTGGTGAAGTGCCGATGTCTGTCCTAGCCATGTTATGTTGAACGACCGTCCAGAAAGATAGGACTTGAACCAGGAGTGCGCTGTGCCATCAATGCCAATGTTGGTCAGCTTGTCCAGTAGGACAACTACTCTCTTAACTACTCTCAACACCTGCCCTTTACGCATTTGAGAGTGAAACCCATATGTGGTGAAGTTCCTGACAATAATAGATACAAGTAGTAAATTTAGAAGGTCTGTGGCTGATTTATTAATTGTCTAGAACTCTTACCTTAACCATGCGAAAGCTCCGGTACTTTTGTGGTAGTCAGACAAAAAGCACAGTAGCCTATGAGTCAGCCTTTTCACACAGAGATAAAGCCAACAGTAGTACTTATATTTTGATACCTTTCAAGACAAAACTCACTGGACTATTTTGAGTTGACAGAGATTCCTAACTGATTGGTTGTGAAGAGGGTAATTATATGGTCTCCATTTATCTTGGCCAGAGGATAAATATTATGTAAGGGATAATGTATTGTTCGCTGGTGATTATAGAAAAATATTTACGACAGGACAAACAGGGTCTTAATTCGTCCTGAAGGGAAATTTTTTTACCCATAATGACTGGCGAAAAATACATGATCCTGCTTATTATTCGGCTACTTGCCAAAACAATGACAGAAACTGCACACAAACGTCTTTTAAATTTAATTTGTTACCGTTTCGTGGCTTCCACAGATAAACAAATAGTTTGCAATACAATTTGAACTTTTCAACAAGGTTCTATTGTGATAAGTGAATGATCTCTATTTGCGAAATGATATGCAGATGTGAATCTGAAGCAGAAAAGCCCATTACCATTGACAGCGGTCATTATACTTTTGCAGCGGTGATTATACAGAAATAACTGACCGAAATCTGGAAAGGCCCATTCAAGTTGAATGGAACCTCCCCGCAGCATTCTGAAGAGCCGTATAATGAATCATGAATGAATGAATGATTTTGTTTTGTCCCATTTTCTTCATAACCTCAGCAAACCTTCCCCATAAATGTTCTCCAAAACCATCGTGTCAGAATGGGTTTGTGTCTTGGGATCTCTCTTTTGGCTGACAGGAACATGGGTGTCACGTGGGAGTTGACGCTAACGGATGTGAACGGACGTCAACGCACCTTTAAGCACTCACGCTCATTTTTCTCCGAGTGTTCCCTAAACCTGACCTGGATTGGCCTGAGTGGCCCCCAATTCTGGACGGTCCGGTCACTCCAGCTCCACAGCGTGGCACCACTGACGTTAGACCACAGCTCTGCCTCTTGCAGGTACTTGGTGGTGTCCCAGGAGGACACCTGACTTACAGCTACATGTGTGATATAACGAACATTAAAGGAGCTATGTGGCTATCATGCAGGTTCAAACATAAATAAACAAAAATAAAGCCAAAATATCCTAGGAACAGAATGTGTTAAATACTACCATTCTGAGCTCCAAGCAGTCCCGATATGCCTTGAAGTTAGCATGCAAACCAACTAGTGCTGAGCCAGTGCTCTGACAATACCACAAAAGATTGCACTATTAAATGCAGTGAAAGTGCCACAGCTGCATGTAGCACAGCTGGAAACCTACTGAACTCTCCATAGCTCCTTTTAAAATAATTTAATTAGTCTCTTGATTAGTCCTTTTTGTTTCATGTCTGCCCTCAATGTATTGCTTTTGGTGGCTGAAAAACAGGATTGCTTATGTTTAAAAGAGAAATCCAGTTGTGTATCACTGGCTACATGCTACGACCTTTGAGCAGACTTGGCACAACAGATTTATCTTGTGAAAAATGTGCCTTGTAAGGTTACCAATATAAAAGTTTCCCTGGTGTTCCCCAAAAAGTTTTGAATTCACTTTAGAATGACTGAGAGTCATTACTTGTAGGATATGTGGTCTCTTTCAAGAGTGCCAATGCTTTTTTTTCCAAAGCTTCTTGGATGAAAACTGAAGGCCCCAATTTAAATGAAGGGACAAAGTGCAAAGTCACTCAGTGAGCAAAGTATCTTGTGTATGGGCTAAAACTATCATGGAGTGGATTATAGCATTGTTGCTGACTCACCAGAGTGCCAAATCCTGCTCATCAGCACTAAGCAACACATTTAGAGAGGTGTCCTTTTAGCATGCAACATTTTCATCATCCTCTAATCCATTTTGATAATGTGTGGCCATGGATCGCTCTCACCAGCAATCCAGGATATGCACCATGCAGTTCCATTTTCCATAGAAGAACACACATTGCAAAAACAAAAGAATTCTGAGACCCTTTATGGGGCTAATATGGCATTGTCTCCTGCCGTGTGTGCTCTCTCTCGCTGCAGGCCTGCCTGGCGTTCTCTGATCTTCGAGGTGGACATGGAGAAACAAAACTGGCGCTTCTTTGGTGCCTGCGTGTTGGTGAGGCTGAGACAGTGCATTGGCTTCCCTGGCCTCCTTATGGGGATCTGGAGGGTATGAAGCCGCTATTGGTTGTTTATTTAGTGAAATCTGTATTAGAATTACAAGATTGTATGAAAATGTCAAGTAATTCCAGTTAATATTTCTTATTTGAATGGTCAAAATGTGCAATGCAATGTTGTATGGACACCCAGCAACATGTGCAGCAAAGTGTGTTAGGGAGGTACATTTAATGGTCCGCAATGTTATATTAAGTTGAATATGAGACTGGTATATTCATGCATGAATTTTATTATTATGGTATCGATGGTGTGGTGATATTGTATTGTTGGGTACATGTACATATGGCCTGATGTTTTTAAAAAGAAAGATGTCATTTCACATCTGTGTTCCAGAACAACAACGACATTGTGTTTATCAATGTGAACTTGCATCTTCACAAACTCGTAGAGCAGTGCCTTCTTGGATCAACTACTGTGTATGTATGTTATGTTTCATTAAATGTTACACACACACAGACACCCACACACAGGGAGGGAAAAGGTCAGTGTAAATGTAGGTGTTGTGACTGCCAGAGAGTGTAGTGTAGTTGTAGAAGCAGTGAGTGTGTTTGCACAAGGCAGCAGATGGTGTGTCCACTTCTGTCTGAGTTTCTGTGGGTGACATCTCCATCTTCTGGCCATTTAACAGATTGTGGCTTTAAAGAAATGCTCCCTTCCTAACAACTATATGCGCACGCACACACACAGGAAGGCACACAAACACTTACACAGGCAGACACATGCGCACGCATACACACACATGTTGAGAGCCAGCTCTGTCAGGTCAGATTTGTGGCTGGCCCCTGTCTCGTCAACAAAAATAGCTGCAAGGGCCAAACCACCACCAAATGCTCTTTTTTTTTTTCTCCCTCTTGTTTTATTTCTTATGTGATTTCTCTCTCTCTCTCTCTCTCTCTCTCTCTCTCTCTCTCTCTCTCTCTCTCTCTCTCTCTCTCTCTCTCTCTCTCTTCTTTCTTTCTTTCTTTCTTTCTTTCTTTCTCTCTCTCTCTCTCTCGTTCTGACTTCTGATCTGTGTCCTCCTTCTCTGCCAGCCCCTACACTGTACCAGAGCACAAGCCTCTGTTTGATGATGTGGACCCCGAATATGGTCTCCATGGATACAAGGTGCACATCGAGCTCCATGACATGACGAAGCTCATCATGTCTGATCAGTTCACTGGGCTCTTCTGCAGCAGAGGTGAGCGCTCAGATCAGAAGGTGTTGGGTGGACACCGCACATGTGTAGTTTCACTATGACGAAATGTGATGTGGATATTAAAATGCCAAGGGAAGTTTTTTACATGAAAAGTTGGTGTTGGAGTTGTTTTTGTTTGTTTGTTTTCATGGTAAACCAATGTGCTCTGATAAGTGTGCCAGTTTCAGCTCAGTTTTGAATGCTGCTTGTGCTTGCTCATGATTGTATGTTTTGTCATCACGCATGTCTGCATGTGCATAACTACTTGTTTCTACTACCAGCGTTTACATGCCTTGTGAAGAAAAACAAATCAGAATGGAAGTAAAAAGTTCACTGGATTAAAACTAAAATCTATTTAATCTAATCTAAACTAAAGGTAAACTAAAAAAACTCCATCTGATATGTATCGGTGTTTAGAGTTCATGTACTAAAACAAAGATGTATATTATTTGTATTAAACAAACAAAAAAAAAGCAGCTGACCTTTAAAATTAACTGTTTAAATGAAATCCTAAAAGTGGGTAATAGATGTGGGCTTGCAATAAACAATTTTTGGCAGTAGAGGGTGCTGTATCCTTACATTGTTCTCCCGGAGGCTTTGTCTGTATTACAGTTTTTTTTTTCAGTTGCTAACAAGCATTACTTAAAATACTTTCTCTAAACTATTATCACAGCAAAACACCTACATCACACAATTAGCCAAACAGTTAGTTTTCTATCAAAAGCACATTTTGTTAACAAAACAGACAATCTGGTCAAAATCAAATAATTCTACCAAACACTCACATGTGTTTTTTACACAGTGAACATGTAGTCAGAGTATACTGACTTTCAAAATGTTAACAAGTGATGGCAATTCTGCAGCTACATTCATTTTCATGTATTTCAGATCCACGACTTCATGACCTACATTGACTTCAGAGTCCTGGTTCCATTTATTAACAGTAACCACCAATTATATTTGTGTGAGTGTTTACAGTGACGTGTGCAATTACTAAAATGAATCAGTCATTTTACATTACATAATGAATGTTCCACAGAAATTCTTCAAGAGTTGTTGCAGATGCACAGGCCAACAGTTATTCCCAGCTACTGACATGCTTTTACACAATCTGTAATCACTTTTTTCAAAACCTCTAACTACAACAGAACATCAGTCTGTTGCAATAGAATTTAGAGATGGTTTGTCTATTTTTAATTTTCTGTTTTTTTTTTTTTTTTTTTGTTCAGTGGTCATTCAACAATTATCATCTGTATAACCGTTGTGCTGCTGTTATTGCTGAACTAAGGGGTTTTTACTGTATTTAAGGTTTTGGAAATTAGATTTCCATTTCTGGCACGCTGTGTTTATTAGCATTTGCAAATAAGCCATATAAGATACATAATCTTGGTGTTGTGGTGATCCTGTTTGGAAAGAAAATGTAAACATTATAGAAATGCCTTTATTGACTGCATATAGCGTGAAAAGATCAAGAAATGTGTCAACAGGCAGATGGTGTGCAAATTGTATTTAGAGTTTTGAAAATGAGGCTGATGATTGGACAAAAGCTTGTTAGCGATTGGGGAAAAAAAAAATTGTAAACACGTTGTTGGCCATGTAGAGTGTGTTCTCACTACAGCCTAAGCGGTTTCTTTAGACCTGTTATTGTGTGGACTGATATTCCCACTGTTGTTTTTTTCCTGATAGAAAACATAGTGGATGAGTACGTGGTCTTGAAGGCCATCTCAAGGGAGCGGAGGTCTGAGCACACAGCCTTCGCTGATAAGTTCAGCCTGAAGTGGAGATCAGAGGGGCTGGAAGGATTTGTAGAGGTATGGTACCCGCAGAGTTGTTCTGTCTAAACCAAGTTTGAAAGGAGCCCACTGTTTTCTTTAAGCTCTCCTTGTGTGTCCACACACACTACATTTAAGCAAAAAATCCCCTCAACATCCCCCTTATTTTTTACTAGTTGTTTAAAGCTCACATCACCATTTTTGTAAAGAAGTTTCAGCAGCCACAGCTGTGCTTTAGGATTTTCAGGACCATGGACAGAAACCACACCCCACATTCCTATTACCAATGCTCTAAATCAGACATTATGCTGGTTGAGCTGGTGGAAGTTCTGCATCATTGCTTAAATTTGATAGTTTGGTGATTTTGGTTTGGCTGGGATTTTGTAGCCTCAAATCTTATAGTACAGTGGTTCCCCAACCTTTACAGTAATTTCCTGAAAATAAGCTGCACCTTGTGTCAGTGTTTTACGCAAACTAAAAAACAGAAAACCATTTATTGACCTTACCCTTGTATTAACCTCAATTTACTACACATTACTTATTTAATCACAATAACAACCCGGTTTCACAACCACTGTTCTGCTAGATCTTCCAGTGAAATTGCCTCAGTTGTCAGTTACACCACAATGTTTGCCCAATATCTCCTAAAGACTAAGAATCTTGACCAAACTTGGCATGTTTTATCAGCACAAAAGCAATATGGACTGCCTCAAGGTCAAAGTTCAAATGTGGTCATACTTGAAATATTGCAGCAACACACTGCTTTGACATCATTTTTAAATAGATAATCACTACGAGGGATAGATTATCTGAATAGCAGGAGTATATGGTCTAAATCTAGTGGGTAATTTGATTTAGTCGCATAGTTGTTTCTATGCTGTGTGCACAGGCAGGCTGCTGTATTCCTTGACCTAAGTAATACAGGCCATTAAGAAGTGTTAAAAATTAAACGTGCATATCGCACTGTACCAATTCTCACTCCAGAACTCAAAAGTTGAAAAAACAAAACAACAACAAAAATGTTAGAAAAGGTTTGGAGTCTTTTAAAGGAGGTGCACACAGTTAGTATCAGTTAGCCTACAACAAATGTATTGTGCATTGTGCAACATGGTAAGCAAGGAGGTGGGACATTTCTCTACTCATGTTACATCTCATCTGCATGGCATGTGCTTGTAGAAAATATATAATTAAGGCAGTTGAATTAGCTTTGTCATGATGACACATGCCAAAACATATCAGCTAAACACTCGTTTCTCCTGCAATTAAATGTTCAATAGAACCTAAGACGCTGTAAAAGAGCCTCTTAAGTTCTAAATCAAGCAATACCTATTTTAACCACAAATACTTTATTTGTGTGTGTGTGTGTGTGTGTGCGTGCACACATGTGTCTGTTTGCGTGTGTGTGTGTGTAGCACTGCTGCGTGTTGAGCATCACAGTTCTGGATGAGTCTCAGACCCCCTTCTGGTGCCTGTGTTCTCCGGTTCCCATCCTGCTGTCCAAAGACACCAGCCTGTGGTACGACTACAGGGGCGAGTCCTATGTAGTACGCTACAGGGACTCAAATGGCAAGATCTCCTTAGACCTCATCTGGATGGAGGAGTTAGGCCAATACTTCCTGGTGATGTTTCATGTTTACTTGCCTGTTGCAAAAATCAACAGGTGCTTTGGTAGGAATTACTAACAAAAGCATATTGAGGTTTCATTAGAAGCTAGCTCTGTGTCCGATACACTGGAATTGATAGTGTACCATTATTTTTATTATTATTATTTAAAATATATGACCAGAATATTTCATAATTTGTAAATAGGGAAATCGACAAGGCCGCAGTGCATCTAGCACATTTCTGTGCGGATCAAAGCATAGGTTTATTTCAGACAATTTGGAGTTAGTTTCTACACATCTGTCTCCAGTAGGATGTTTGTATGCATATTGGTTGTCTGTGTGCTTCATGGTGTTATGTATGTAGAGATGGTTGTACACTTGCATGTATGTAGTCTGTTATAACCGTTTTATGGGGATTCTGTCTGTCTGTCTGTCTGTGTTCGGGTCGTTCGGGTCGTAAGTTTTCCATAGTTCTGCGTTTCCCCCTCATTGTGTAATCACCCCATGCTTGGTGGACACTCCCCTTTTAGTTAACATGATCAGCCAGATATTGTTATGAAAGTGACTTATTTTCAATGGTTCTCCCAGATGTGGACCAGAAATTTGTATATTTTTCTCTACAAATTAGAAATGTGCAAAGCATCAAAAATACTCAGTTTTTCTACAGAAATAAATAAATAAAGCAGCCTGTTCAAGGAAAAGTTTTAAGTTTGGACTTTTATTCCCTGTGTGCAAGGGCAGTTGATGTGGCTACATAGTTGTTTTAAATTACACACTGGCAGTTGGCACTCTTAACAGAGCCTGAAAGGGTTTGAAAGTCTTTGGCTGCTGTTGTTTTTTAGGACGCAGTGGGTTGTTTTGTCGTGTCAGTAATATGAACGTTAAAAGACTTCATAGTCTCGTTTGATTTTTCCAAATGCCTCTTTGTGGAAACGAACAGAACAGTTTACTGCTGTGAGTGAATTTTGTTTTTTAATACCAGCATTTATCACTGTTCGATCAGATCATGGTAAAGCTGAGGGGGGCGGCGGCTTAAATAAGGGATTTAGGATTTCATATAAAATGTCCTTGATGGGTGGAGGGGGGCTAATGGTTGAGTCTGCACCATGCAGTAGCCTTAAGTATCTGACTGCCTCCCAAATGAAAATGGGCTTTAGTGGTGACACTGTGACACTGATTCATAGTTAAAAGAGCATTTGGCTCGGATCATTTGCTGGAACAGATCGCTTGTGTCAGTTCTGTTGATAGGCAAGTTGAAACAAGATGTCGGATAATGCCTGACTGTGTTTTCCCAGCAGTCTTTGGTGCTCCAAGGTTATGCTTACTGTGCAGAAAATGCTGTTTTCAATACTTTTGATAAAACTGTCACTTTGGCTCAAATACACTGTGTCGATTTTGTGTGTGACACTTTTTTTTTTTTTTTTTCATGAGTGTGATGGGAAGTACTTGTAGTATTTGCACACAGGAACCCAAAAAAGTGTTCATGAAATGTGTATGTCATTGTTTATTTTTTCCTTCATTGTACAATGCTGAGTTTTAGTTTGTTTGTTTGTTTCATAGGACCCTACATTGCATTCAAGCTGTTGTTTTTATTATAATTATTTGCTCACATGCTCACACAGCTCTTCTAGTCAGTCAGTTAAAGAAATGGAATGGATGAATACTTGGATAAAAACGCAAAAATGTATGCAGAGGGGTTGTTTTCATATTAATTTGAGGCTCAAGCGTCAGCTTACACCCCCAGATGAACCATCTTGTCACTTAAATGGTAGATTACTGAGGGAGAGAAACATTTGAAGGTGAAATGCCCCATATGCTGTCTGAGATGCACAAACCAGTCTCTTGAATCACTGTCCTTCACACTGTTCCTAACAGGTCTTCTGTTCCCAGGCTAAAGTACCCAAGTGCACTATTTATGACTGGGCTTGCTAGCAGGTTGTTGAGAGACGAGACTCACGCCTTGAGGTGATTATGAGTGTGCATCTGACCATGTCCAGTTTTCAACAAGTTTAACTTTCAAATTTAGCAGGGTAAATTGCTGCTCTCACTATCATAATGCTACAGAAGGCCCTTTAGATGATGAACAGACTCTGCTGCCTTTGCAAATGCCCTTCCAATGCCCTTGAGTGATGTGAAATCTGAACGATTTGAAGCAGAACACACCAAGAAGGCCCAGGTTTTTTTAAATTTTTGGAATACACTTTCTTTAAAAAAAACAAAAAAACATCCCACTTCAGCGTACCTTAGCAGTGCTTAGAATCAGTGCAAGAACAACTCCTCACTGGCATTTATGACCAATCAAGGGGCCTCACAGTCGTAATAGCCTCTTAAGATCACTTCTCTGCTTCAAAGTCACTGGGTCATGTTAATGAAGAGGGGACTGTGGGCGTGGACACGCACATGGTTGATGGTAATTGCTACATGACTGAACAAATGCTAGGACCTTTACTGATGCTGGCTGCTGCTGTTTATAAATGGCATTTCCTTTCCTTAGGAGGATTCAGGTGCTATCAACACAATGAAGCCATAAGATATTTCAAACACAGTGATTTTGTTTTGAACGCCTCTAATCTCATGGATGTTATTTGAAATTAGGTTGTTTTAAGGGCTCTTTTCCAGTAGGTGGCAGAATTTCACTCCTAAGATTGACTCAGTTGAAACAGAAAAGGCATCTGTATATTCTTTCTAATCATGAAGTAGTTGCTGCTGTGAAAAAAATGCAGAAAGGTGACAGCAAATGAACTATCCAGACAATCCCACTTGTTCTAAAACAATTGTTTGATTGGAAATGACATGTCGTAGATGATCTCATTAGACTCTTGCAAACCACACACCCAACTTGTAAAGGTTACGTGCCTCAACAGTACATTTTGTCAGAGAAGGGTTTGGTTGCTATGGTATTCCTACATCTTACTCTTAACTGTCCTCCGTGTAGCAGTTGTATAGCTTGTCACAGTACTGTATGTGTGACACTGATTGTGTCGCATTTAATTTAGCCTATAACTGCCCACACTAAACAATCACCTGGTGCACAGCTGTCAGATAGCATTTCCTGTCATTTCACCCATGAATAGATACAACTAGAATAATGTTTACCCAAGTAAGCATTATCTCAAGAGATGCCCTCCTGAGAGTTTTGTGTATTTTCTCCCATTCAGTGTAAAATGTTAGCGGTAAGAGGTCCAATTATTGGGGGTCCTTTTTTGGTGGGCTCTCAGAGGGCTTGTTTAGGATGGAAATTGTTTCTGTTTTTAGCTCGCTGATGCAAATGTCCTCTCTTGTGAGTGACCAGCTGGCTGCGAGACTAATCAGCCCCTTAAAAGATTTTTTATGCTTGGTAGCGCTCACACAGGTGGTAAACAAATCAGTTGTCCTAAGACCGATTGTTCAAACAATCTTTGTGCATTTTAAAACACTCCTGATGTGTTCTTGGTGCAAGCACTCAACTGTGAAGTGTAGTGTGTCCAATCTTTGTCATTGCTCCCCAGTTTGAACATTCACAGAAGTTCAGGTATTTTTACATAATAATGTATTGTATTTTTTAAATGTATTTTCATATTCATTGTTTGATGGGAATATTCTGACCATGTTGAGCATTGGAAATAAAATAGGAATGAAGCACTGTAGTTTTGCAGTTACTATAAAGTATAAGCGTTACAGTTTATTTTATCATCATCAGCAGCTTCATCACCTTTATTGCCAGCAGATGAAGTTTATAGAGCAGACACACTATACAGACACAAGATAAAATACTGGAAAACACACACAAACACACACACACACACACAATATACACACATACTAGACACTAACCCATAGGTATTTAATGCAGAATGATTTGCCCATTTCATCTATCTGGAGAACTATAGATAATGTACAAAATCACAGAGGGTCATTAAAGTGATTTACCATGCAGGCTGTTATAACATTCACATAAGTTTAGTTATTTGTTCAAGATTCATACTGTAGTGTAAGAGATATGCTCTGCCTATGTTGAGTCAAGCAGTAGCACTATGGGTTTCAGATGTGCTTGAGAGAGTTTGTTGCACTTCATGAAACAGCACATTAAAAGCAACTCCATGCAAGTTGTGATGCAGGTTTTATAATCTACAGTAGTCTTTATATCATCTACTTCATTATGCTTGGATATGATGTGCTCATACAAAGAACGATTAAACATGTCGTCCTCACCATTTGCCAGAGCCATGCTCAATGGCCTATGGCATGGCACTTTTTTTTTTTTTTTTTTTACAGCGCAACACTGTGTCAACAAAATCATTGGTTCTCAAACTGGGGTCTGCAGCATGTTGCCAGTGGGGCACTGAAAAAGTTTACTACAAAGTACAAACTTGTCCAATTGGAAGAAAAATACTAGCAATCAGTACAGAGCCCAGTTGCACTGTGCTCATTACTCCCACCAGCATAACATTAATGAAAAATTAGTCTACGTGATTTTACATCAATCTGTCAAAACACTTTCCTTCGGCAACTGCAAGGAAAATGAAAATTGGTTATTAATACTTATGTTTTAACACAGTAGGTCTAGACTTGACAAAAAAAATCAATCCTTCCTGCTTTTGCCAAATTCAATAACATGCCTATTAAAACTGTTGTGGTATTAATACAAAATATGTTTTGAGAATAAGAGTTTAAACGCATCTGAAAGAACACATGGCTATAATCTTATATGGTTAAATATTTGTTGCGATTGTAAAAGAATTCTGCTCCATGAGGGGTCCCCGGCCCAAGAACGTTTGTAGAACCCCTGAACTAAATCACTAAAAGACATCAGTTACCTTGCCGGTGAGCTGTTTTCAGAGTTTTTTCAAGCCCCCCTTAGCTTGCTACTGTTTGACCGAAAACTCCTCTGTGAGGCTGTAAATGATGTCTGTGTTGATGACAACGGCAGAGGCCTGGCTGGGTGACATTCTGTCGAAACTTTGTTGTACCTCGGTGGACTAATTAAGAGTTATCCATCCATCTGGATCTTGTTCCAGCTACTAAATCCCTGCCATTGCCGATTCTGCGGGCCTGGTAATGAGGGTGAGGCCTTTGCCATCTGTCTGTAGCCCTGGTGCATGTTGTGTCGTTCATTTACAGAAGATGGGGGGGAAGAGGGGGACCTTGGTCAGGCTGAGACAAGCCTACAGCTAATTGTCACACAGGTTAATCGGCATGGCACTAAAAGCCGATGCTCGAACGTGCTAAGTACTGTAACGTGCTCGGGAGTGGAAATGTCAGCGGCGCTGAAGTGATCCATCTCTCCTCTTGGCTGGACGATGGCGCAGGCAGAGGCTACGCTTGCACGAATGTCAGGGCGATGCCGACAGGCAGAAAGTGGCTCATCTGGGCAGCCTCTGAGAGTGTCTTTAGGGCTCTTTTTTGACCCTAGTTTGAACCCAAGGCCTGGAGAGTCAACCTAACCACTCCATAACCCACAACCTCTCTCCTAACAACTCCCCAAATCCCAGTCTTGCTGCTCGGGGAAGATCAGGCTGTTGTGGAGCCTCTTGGGTGACTATTGTAATAGGCTTATTATGCTCAGCAAGGGCTCAGATTTATCCTCCCAACTTTAAAGAGCTAATCAGACCACACGACTGAGGCGAAATCTCATTAAAATTTCAGGAAGTATCTCAACCTATGGCTGCTGGGCTCCTTGCTGATATATTGCGTAAGGTTCTGGCCAGCCGCATGTCTGTCTTTGCATGGAGGACAGTAGTAGTAAAGCAGGAGTATTTTTGAGGTGGTATAGTTACATTTAATTCAGTGTGGAAAATCAGTGCTCATTTTTATGGGATCTGTTCTTTTGGCATATTGTTGCAGTCGTTGACAACCTAGAATATTCCACGTGGCAACTTCAAACAGATCCTCAGATAAGAAAGGCTTTCCTTTTCCTGCATACACTTTCCTCAATCTATACTGCAATACTGCTTATGTCATGGAAACTATAAAGTTTGTAGTTAAGGTACAGCATTCCAACATGTACATCACTATTCCACTCAAAAGAGTATCTAAGCTGTTTTCAAAGTCATTTTCTCCCTTGTCTACAGTCACCCATTCACACACTTACGTTTGGCTGTAATCCTGGCCACATTTGTTGTAAAACACCCCCCCAACCACCCAAACACACACAGACACACACACACACACACACACACACACACACACACACACACACCACCACCACCGCCACCATGAATACCACTATTAGCTCCTGAGGTTTTTCTGTGCTCCAGGCTCTTGGCAAAATCCTTTAGCTGGTCGCTGGTGTGCTACAGTGCGTGGCGTGCTGATAAGCTGGCCCACCAGCATGAGCATAGTCGGTATGGACCGCAGGTGCTGCATACTAACAGCCTCCCTCCACTTCCTCACATCATAGCCATAGCATGCTCTAATCAATATGCTCATCTGTGTGTGTGTGTGTGTGTGTGTGTGTGGATCGGGGAGGGGGAGGGGAGATGGAGGTGGCGGGGGGAAGTTGGGGGAGGGGGATGTTTAGGTCCATGGAGTGCATTTTATCAAGAGTCCTTTTCCTTTAAAGACCTTGGAAAACAGTGGAGCATAGACTTTTGATTGACTTGGGATTTGATGTGTGTGTGTGTGTGTTGCATGCTTAGCTTTTGACCGCATAATGATGGTTTTGTGCAGGTGTGTCTATGAGAGAGAGAGAGAGAGTTGGAGAGAGAACTGCATAGAATTGCTTAGCTTTTGAAAACACAGTGATGCACACTGCGTGTGTGTGTGTGTGTGTGTGTTGTGTATCTGTGTGTGTGTGTGTGTGTGCAAGTGCATGTGTGTCCGCTGTATGTTTTGGAATGGAAAGCCCACGCTGGTGAGAACACACGGTCAACAGGCAACAGATGTCAGCGGCTTATGGAGGTAATGATGTGCTCTTTGATTTTAAGGATGGTGCCGCTGATTTATTTTTGCAAGAGAAGACAGAAAGAAAGAGAGAGAGAGAAAAAGAGAGAGAGAGGGAGATGGAGCTGCTGAGGGAGTTCTTTTCGAGGAGAACTCACCGAGCAATTGTTTTTAGCGTAAAGGCCTGTGCCCAAGGCGAGACCCATTGATCTGCAGGAGTACAGAGAAAGAGAGGGAGAGAGTTAGAAAGAGAGTGAAATACATGTGGGGAAAGAGAGAAAGAGAGAGAGAGAGAGACGTGAGGGAAGCTGCAGCTCAGACACCCTGTGCAAACAAGCCTCATTATATGTGAAGTGTGGCTGCAATGGGATTTACGAGGAATAATATCTGAAGTGGGGTTTGGCTGTGCCATACATACACACACACTTTCTCTTTCTGTCTCTCTCTCTCTCTCACACACACACACACACACACACACTCACACACACATACAGCAACAGCAAGTGGTGCCTGTTCCTTCGCCTCGTTTTGAGTTTCCTTGCGAAGCATTACGGCATCGTCCTGGAACACGCCAACTGTTTACTTATGCTTAGAGCACTAAAATATTTGGCACCTCTCGAGCTCTGATCTTCTCCACTCCTAAAATATAATGCTCTATTTTACGCTCATCCACTGACTGATTCATGGAGTCTATAAATAAGGGCGGAAATACTTTGTCAGTAGTGGGCAGTGTTTGAGGAGTGGGGAAATGCAGCTTAGCCTCGCTGGGCCTCCTACAGCTCAAGGAAATCTATTACAGGTTTTCACATCTTTTGGAGTTGCACTGCAGGGATACTTTTGCTTTCCACAGAGGTACAGCAAATGCGCGTGTGTATATGTGTGTGTGTGTGTGTGTGTGTGGTGTGTGTGTGTGTGTGTGTGTGTGTGTGTGTGTGTGTTGTGTGTGTGTGAAAGCAAGAGAGGGATAATATATTGAAAGGGCCAACCTCTGGACTTGGTCTCTGACATGTCAGCCAGTATAGATATAGTTAAGATTTAAACAGTAGAGACTGAGATTTTTCCAGGGGCTCATAATTTCTAGCCAAGAGCTGTGCAGTTTTTTATTTTCAAGAATTACAGTGGCACATCAGCACTTGACTATAATTCAAAACCCAGGATGTGTACAATCACATGCAGAGTCAGAAAACCAATTGTTTGAGGTACCTTAACATCCAGGCAAAATTCAGAAAACCAACTGTTTGAGGTACATTAACGTCCAGGCAAAATGAACATTAAACACCAGTGACATTTCTGCAAAGAGGCAAAAACAAACAAAGACAAAATTAATACTATCAGCCATTGGGCCACCTGGCTGCACAGGTCAGCTGTGTTACTTATCAAAGTTGATTGAAATCATGGCAGTCTGGTCAAATCTCCGCCAGCACGCACACATCATAGCACTAACCTGACAGCTTGGCACCTCCTTGCTTTGATACATTCACCGGCCTAAATCAAAGAGACACTGTCCAATGAAATGACACATAACAAATGACTCACTCAATGGTCTGAGGTTTGCAATGAAAACCACTGACATCCTTTTTCACCTCCAAGACACAATCACACACAATTAAATTGCACTGCTTCACAGAATGCTGCCATTCCTCTTTTGTTTGCTTTTGAAACACGTCGACGGAGTTGCCATGGCAATAGTTTGTGTTGCGTACCACATGACCCTGCTTTACACAATACAGACATATGTTGTTGCAGGGATCGTTCTGATATCTGCAATTAGTTGCTACTCTAGTTACAAGGGGATGCCATTATTACAGGGTAAAGCAGGAAGAAAGCACATGCTAAAGCTGCCTCTTTACCATCTTCCTTTTAACATCATTAATTCTCCAACTTCACTCAGTTTAATGTTGCCATTTATTCATCTATGCTTTCAGTAGCTAGTGTCAAGTGATGTAACCTCACAGAGAGTGGTTTTCTGGTTAATCTTGAAGATAAATGTATTGTCATTGTTTGTCTTTTCTTTGCATGTCTCCTCCATGTCTTCAGTCCACGGGAGTGTGAGTCATAATGGCGCTAACCAGCTCCCTTCCCTTTTAAAGCTGTACCAGACAAACCTGCATTTTTAAAAATGTATTTATTTTAATCTCCAGAGCTCCCCCTATCGGCACCAATTAAAAAAAGAATAGCAACAGCATTGTACATTCTCTCCGTGTGGATTTGCATGCAAACCAAAGCATAGGAACCAGCAGTGGAATTGTGGACGTGAATGTGGAACTGTGTTGACTGACAAGGTAATAAATGAGATTTCAGTTTCATTTAGTTTAGGTTTCGTTTAACACAACCCCCGTTTTCAAACTGCAAGTGCTTGTAACTGCACGATTAAGCCACAGAGGGTGCCGAAAGAGCCTTCTTTCTTCTCACAATAAGCCATTTGACCATCAAAGTGACTACGAAGCTGGTAAATTAACCTAAATGTGTTGCCGGTATCCCTCTAAGTGAGGCGTTTTTTCATGTGCTGGGCTTTCAGACCTCGACTATGACGTACAGAAAATCTGACCTACACCAGCACCATCCACATCTGCTTTAAAGACAAAGAATTTGGATGAAGCGGAGAATGATAATGAGGATGGAGATGGGAAGAGTAAGGTGGGGAAGGGGGTGATGGATGCACTTTGGCACAATACATTCCAGTAGTTTCATTGTTAAATTCTCAGTAAACCAGTAGACTGAGGTTTGATGGTACATTTTTCTGTTCTCAATTCTGGTAGTTAGTTAGTCTGCTTTCTGCAAAGCCACTGGCAATAGAGTGAATCAATAGAAAACATCACGCGCCCATTTCTCTTTTATTGCAATTTCTTGTTTTGAAACACTTGAACAATGAACAACCAGATACCAAAAGTCTGTGTGTGTGTGTGTGTGTGTGTGTGTGTGTGTGAGATAGAGAGAGAGAGAGAAAGACTCTGATTGGAGGCAGCTGGTGATTTATCATTGTATTTTGATTAATGTTATTTTCTCTACTGTTTGAAAGAATGTAGAGCGTGAAACACTTAACTGAGGCACTGGCCTTTCACACAGACGGTCAAGCAACAGTGGCGATCTGTGCAGACTAATTTTCTTCATGCATGCGTGTGTGTGTGTGTGTGTGTGTGTGTGTGTGTGTGTGTGTGTGATGAGAGGGATATCCCGCTTGTGATAAAGATTGATTTCAGCATATGCATAGACCGCAGGCACTGTCTTCTCTGCACAGCTGCTGATCATGTGGCTTTTGTGCACACATGATGAATGACTGCTAGTTATGCGACTTGATGGGTAATTTTCTTTTAACCTGCAAGTCAAGGAGTCGCACCATTCAAGCAATATGTAACTGTTGAATGTGTCTGCCATGAATGGCACTTCTTAATAGAGAGGGTAATGCAGCGTGATTGAGCGTAGTTTGCATGTTAAGCACAAACTCAAATTGTGAACTGGGATTTTTACTGAAAATGTGTGACACACAAGCATACTACTCACTAAAGCAGTGTGAAACATTATCACTGAAATTGATCATGGGACATTATCACTGAATCACTGAATAGTGCAGCATACACAGACAACTCTATGACACACATGCATACAAACACACATGCCCACTATACAAAACAGTACACACATGCATGCAAACACACATGACCACTACACAAAACAGCACACATATGCATGCAAACACTCATGACCACTACACAAGACAGTACACGCATGCAAACACACATGACCACTACACAAAACAGTACACACACGCATGCAAACACACATGACCACTACACAAAACAGTACACACATGCATGCAAACACACATGTCTACTACACAAAACAGTACACACATGCATGCAAACACACATGCCCACTACACAAATCAGTACACGCATGCAAACACACATGCCCACTACACAAAACAGCACACATATGCATGCAAACACACATGACCACTACACAAGACAGTACACGCATGCAAACACACATGACCACTACACAAAACAGTACACACACGCATGCAAACACACATGACCACTACACAAAACAGTACACACATGCATGCAAACACACATGTCTACTACACAAAACAGTACACACACGCATGCAAACACACATGCCCACTACACAAAACAGTACACACATGCATGCAAACACACATGCCCACTACACAAAACACTATACATATGCATGCAAACACACATGACCACTACACAAAACAGTACATGGCAGATCATACTTGACTGAAATAATAGACAAGATAGAGCCAGATATGGCACTACAGCAGTCTACACTACAGGGGACCCTAGTTCATGATACTGGAGCTCGCCAAGGGATGGATGTGAGGAACGGCCACAAGAAGGCATTGAAGGACCATCCGATTCCCTCAGTTTTGTGAGTGTATCTATGCAAGACAGTAATGAGTTGGTTTCTTTAGAGACCATTCATGTGGTCATAAGGGAAAACAAATAATAACAAAATCGATTTTACTTCTATGCTTATAATCATGTCTGAGCTGAACATCAAATACATAAAACAATGTTTACAAAATCATATATAGTCAATTTGCCCATCAGGTGTGATCATGGCACAGGAGCCTGTTTAGAGATTATCTATCTCTAGAAACATTTGCTATGATAAGATAAAAAGCAGGTAATCTGTAAAAAAAAGTGGTTGAGAAGTGTGTGTGTGTGAGAGAGAGAGAGTGTGTGTGTGAGAGAGAGTGAGTGAAGGGGATAACACTCTGTTTGTGTGTGGGTGTGGGTGTGTGTGTGTGTGTGTGTGTGTGTGAGAGAGAGAGCGAGTGAAGAGGATAACACACTGTGTGTGGGTGTGTGTGTGTGTGTGAAAGAGAGTGTGTGTGTGAGAGAGAGCGAGTGAAGGGGATAACACACTGTTTGTGTGTGGGTGTGTGTGAAAGGTGGGGGTAGACTGATAATGGAACGAAACATAGTGAACCACTTGACATATCTCCCAAGGTAACCAAGGCCTCTTCCTCCTCCTCTTTCTTTCTCCTCCTCCTCCCTACTGACTCCCCCCGCTGCTGTGCTCTGAGAGTCAACTTTTTCATTCTCTCTCTCTCTCACGCCCTCTCTCTTATTCTTTCTGTCTTTCTTTCTCTCTCTCTCTCTCTCTTTCCCCACAATGGCCTTGTACAGTCTTCCCCCTGCCTTCTTCTTTCATTTCCTTCCTTCATTTCTCTTCTCTCAGTGCCCCAACCTTGGTACAGCTAAATACAAAATACATCTCATTAGGGAATATTAGCCGCCGCTCGCTGGGCCACATTCATCAACGTCAGTGGGGAGGATTGTGCACAGTCAGCGGCTTCTCCCCCCCCCCCACCCCCCGACTCTTGCACCACACTGACTTGAGTTTACCTGTTCTCTGCTCTTCATTCTCCTGGCCTCTCTGTGGACAAGCTATCTGGGTCTGCCACTACCACCTTCTAAACGCAGAAGGAATTTCAATAGATTTGTATGCTATTGACATAATGTGATTTGTGTAAACGTTATAGGTTAATATTACAGGCCAAAAGACAGACTAAATCAAAAGCACATCAAAGGCGTTGCACCATCACACAGTTGTCACGGTTAACACTTACTAGTTTCTGGTCATCTAGTTTCCCATGTTGTTTCATCTGTCTATTTTATACAAATTCCTTAAAACTACTGTCCCACGTAACTTGCTGGAGCGGTATAGCATGTTTCTCGGCCTAACCTGCAACGTTTTGGAGATATCATTGCAGCACTGAAATGAATGGTAGTGAGACCAGATTATAAAAAAAGTCTCAAGCCTTCTGCAGGTGACGCAGGCAGTCAAAGAAAGACAGAGATGGAGCCTTATGGTAAACAGTTCTCATTTTGCGTGTTAATTAACGGGTAAACATGATCATCCTTAGTGAAGCAGAGGCCCAACCACCATCCCTAGGCTGGCCTACGCCTGGCTGTGAGGGCGAAGTTTCGACAGCGACGACCTTCTAACAAAACTCCTGAGGATAAGTGCTGTGCTGCCATTGCTCCCAGCCATGTGAAAACCTACGCACAGCAGCCAAAAGTCGGTTAATGCAATTTATACCACACATTCACACACACACACACACACACAAACACACACAATGAGTCACACACTCTCCTTGAGATGCCAATGTATAGAAGCATTGAGAATAGCACCTATCAAATCAGGTTCATCCATGCCCTTCTATTACAAAAGATTAATTAATGCCTTAGGTCTTGACATTATCTTACCAGTGTATGCCTTGTGCAACATTTGACTGGTTGGACAGCAGACATTTAAAAGTGTGTTTTGTAGATGATAAACTACAGAGAAAGAACACAAGTATGACTAAAATATGCATGGCAGCCTTAGAGCATATGCAAATCAGGCCTTAAGAGTCTCACGGACACGGGCTGACTTGTAGAGGGAACATGAAAGATGTAGAGGAACAGCAGGACGACATCCAGCATCCGCATGCATTTCACAGCCATTACGGCTCAAACAGCACTTAGAGGAACAGAACGCAGATCAGCCTGTTTCTGAGTCCAGCAAAATCAGCTCTCAAGTTTCAGTTGGACAACATCAAGTGTACTAGTACACGCCACTCACGCCTCTGCATTTCAGTTGAGACATATTGGAGTCTTTACTGAAGGTTTCTATATATAGCAAAAGCCGTCTTTGGTCTTTGACACTACACTTGCTTCTAATGTGATTGATCACGACGTTGTTTGACTGCTTACATATGCTCAGATACAATCCCCAAGGATCACTGCGATGCAGACTAATTGGGCATCAATGTGAGGGTTGTTAACTGCAAGAAGAATGGCCTGCACATTTATATTTATACATATACCATGTACTGACAAAATGCTTTCACTCAAAGTAACTTAAAGACAGCAAAAAATTGGCGATGCTGTACTGTTAACTTCTAATACTATACTGTTAGCAGCATGTAAATGGCCAATGAATGGCCAATGGTGTGTAAAAGCTGATGAAAGTATAGCCTACCAAAGAACCAATGCCTGACAGTGTGCACACCTGGAAATATCCTTAAGAGAAGTCTGCACACTTACAATCCTTTTGTGTCTTACATTTCTTCTTGGCAATGGAAGAGCAAAATGGGCGAAACGTCATTCAAAGTCAAGATCAAATATAACAAAAGATACAAAAGGATCACAAGCATGTATACTTTTCTCAAGAATAATTTGACACATTTTTCCTGCACCTGGGATGTGCACAATGATTTTCTTTCAACTACAACTAGAAATAAGCATCCAATTCTCTCAAAGCGTGTATATTATCATTGTTTGTATATAATGTGGCATGTGCTAAGTGCAGCAAGCAAGATGCCATCTCTCTGGTTTGTTCATCCCTGGGCTTCGCTGTCACCTTTAAGGCTGGTAACAGCAAATTGCCTCTGGTGACATCTCAGTAAGCACACTGAAGGTTGACCAAAGGTAATCTGGGCTGTTGTCAGCGAGACAGACCTCATCACGCTCGCTGTGACAGGTTCAGCGTAGCACGACGGCTTTCTTCCTCCTCTGCGCCAACGCTCCAGCGCCACAGCTGCTGATGCTGCCGCCGCATGCGCCTCGGAGGCCATTCCCACATGACAGTCACAATGCAGCAATCCCACATCCCTCCAAGAGTATTGATTGATTTCCCTTAAAGTAAAAATGAGAAAAGGGAATACATACACACACACACACACACAATCTAATGTCTTGAAAAAGACCATTTCAGTACAGCCACACACACAGGAAGACATCCATTTTAATCCTTTTTTTTAACATGAAATCATTTTGGTTCCTGCCTATTTGTTTGTTTGTTTGTTTGTTTTTCGATGTTTTGACATTTTTCCCTTATAGCCTAGATATTCAGGAACAGCTGCTATCAGCTGCTTTGACAGGCTTTGTTTTCATGTCAGATTAAATCCCAGTGACTGAGCCAACATCCACCGTCTTCCGGGCCACAAGGGCTTCGTCTCCACACCCTCTGGCCTCTTGCCAAAAAAAAAAAAAAAAAACCCAGCACCTAAAACTTTCAAAGGTATTGATGCAGCATCACACAACTCCTACTCCTTTGCATTCCAACACATTCCTCCTCCTGTGTGTACATATTTAATAGCACACGCAGGCCTCTGACTCACCGTGTTTTTGTCTTCCTCCTTGCTTCTCCAATGGCAGCGTGCGCAGCGATGCGGAGCACTTAGCTCCCCGGGGGAATTGCGATCATATGGCATAGCGCAACTGAAAGCATTTCAAGGATCCCCCACCGGAGCCGATTCAGCTCTGTCTCTGCATAATTACCCCAAAGTGATCACAGAAATCAATGCGACGCCTGTCCCATCAGTACCAACCGTGGTGCTTCGTAATCAAAGTGCACATACCTGTCCCGACGATGGGGGCCTAGAAGCTGTGAGAAGCACTTCCTAATATGCCAAGTCACCCCGCTTGCCAATAACAATGCCAAAGGGGCCTTGATATGGGTTTGCTCCAACACTGGTGCTGAATGTGACTTGGGCTCTGCTGCATTGTCTTTTGGTGCCAAAGTAGATCCGCATACAAAGTCAATTTCAATACTTTTTCTTCTTTTCCTTTTTTTCAAATATTCTGTTCACTGTGATTTTTACTTTTATTATGCACGCTACGGGTCAAAAGTTTTGGGTCACTTGGATTACCTTGTTTTTCATGGAAACACTCAATATTTTTTTGTCAATAGAAAACAAAGCAAATGAACAAGGCATACAGTTAGATGTGCTAGATTAATAATAAATGATTTTATTTGAAATGATGAATGTGTTTCTTAGACTTTGTGTACATTTAAAAGTTGCCTTTTGTGGCAATTATAGGCTGGAGGACATGAGGCCTTCCAGCCTCATACATTTTTTCTAACTAATCTGATGAGATTTCACCCCATGCTTTCAAGAGCTTTGCCCACAAGATAGATTAACTCACTGGATACTTCCTCCATGGCAAACAGTCAGGTTTCCCCAACAAAAGCCCCACAATGTTCATATAAAGAAACAGTTACGGCTACTCCATTCAGAATTCTGTCAGCTGTCAAAATTCAGATTGACCGATTTTCTTTAAATGTTGCATGCATATAATAGTTAGTAGGTGTGTATTGGGTTATTATTGTGTTGCAGGATTAATTTGGCCCAATCATGTGCTGTCCACACAGACATTGTATGGCTTTGTAAAATTTTATGATATTCTCCTTTCCCCCTTGAAATCTGTACAAATCTTCTCTTTTACCACCTCCAAAGCAACCTGAGATGGTTAAACCATGCTTGATTGACGACATTAAGAATAGTATCTTTTCATTCATTCTGTACCTCACAAATGAGATTTGCCTGTCTGTATCTAATTCCTGCAAGAAGTGACTTTTTAAATGGGAGCAAAGTTTGAAGAACACATTCATCATTTCAAACAAAATCATTAATTATACCTGTAACAAGGACATCATGTCTTGTTCCTTTGCAATATCTCCTATTCACATTAATTTCATAAGTGTTTTCTTGGAAAACAAGGAAATATCTAAGTGATCTAAAACGTTTGCCTGGTAGTATATATCGTATCATTACATTGGGGATTCTATTGAATAACCTCTAAATGAATGGACCTCACAAATCACGAAAGAGCATTTCCAGTAATGTCCCCTTCTGGTGCATTATTGCACCACTGTGGCCCATTACGGCAGCGCAGGTGGATTCGGAGAAAGGGGTCTTTTCATTGCTCACGTGACGCTAAGTGCCAGTCTCAAGGAGGAGACCGAGAGCCGTTCTCTATGAGTCTAAATCAAGAGTGACAGGAGGTAATGAAGACAAAGGGTATTATTCAAAGCCTCAATTTCACACCCTGTGACACCTCGCGACAGGGGTTCAGAAATACACGTGGTGGCGGAGGCTGACTCTTGCGTGGCACTGCCTCCGTTACAACCGAGTGAGGTCAAACCTCTAATTAATTTGCCCCCTTTTGGACCATGCAAGAGAGGCCCACACACAACAGTGCACCCATGGTGCCGTAACTTTACTCCAGTGCACACTTAGTGATTCCATACAAATGACTTTACATTAAAGAAATGCTGTTGCTCGTACCCTGTCAGAGGAATGCAGACTTTGAAATGAATCTTTCAAGACTGTGCTCAGTCTGCTGCGCCACAGAGGCTGTGGGCTTTGCTCCAGCTTGTCAAATGTCAGCCTAAAGCCATTAAGATTTACTACCCAATTCATTGGATATACACTAAATATTCCATTACATCTGCTGAAAAGTAATGATGATGTAAATGCATAATTTATACTAATTAGACGTGGCAGTGTGTGTGTGTGTGTGTGTGTATGTGTGTGTGTGTGTGTGTGTGTAAGAAGGGTGTCATGTCTGATTGCTTCACTGTTACCATGTATTGCCAGTATTAGCCACCCTTCCATACGACTCCAGGGGCCTTGAATGCTGCAGGAATGAGTGGATGAATGAATGAATGAATGAATGACTGAAAGAGTCTGAGTAGGTGGAGGAAGAAAGTGAATGAAAATAAAAAGACTGACCTGTGAGAGGAGAGCTTCCTATTCACTCAAATGGCAGTTCTGAATAAGTTTAAAACAGCTGTCTCAAAGCCTCTCTTCTCTGTGTCTAGGACTTTCTTTTCCGTGTGGCTTTTTTTGACATTTTTCTTTAAAAAAAAAGGGAAAAAAGTCTTTCCTGCAGAGAATCTGGGGACACCACTATCAGTTGTTTTGACAGGCTTTGTTTATAATGTCAGATTAAGGTGCAAGGTGTCCCGGATATCAAAGCCACGTCATCTTTAGGACTACTGAAGACTTTTTTTATTCCATTCTCCCTGGTTCCTTTGCCTAAAAGAGAAGCCCTAAACTTTTCAGGATATCAGCGCAACGATTATACATTTTTTGCACGTCCCCCTGAGCACTATTTTAGCACTGGGATTTTTTCACGGCCGAATTGCCTCCGTGTTGCCATTCCTTACGAGTATGACCTTACCATCATGACACCCTGTAGACCTCAAAGCAGATTGATAAGAGCAGGGGATTGAGAAACCAAATGGAGCTGTTTTGTTTTTGTTTGGATTTACTCACACTTAAATGGTCCTATCTAGTTTTCAGTTGAGTTGAGTCAATGTAAAGTTCTGCACATCTCGAAGACTGCAGTATAACTTACCTGCTCTTGCACGGGTGCTAAGAATTAGTCTCTGTTTTGTCATTCAATTTTAATATATTATTAGCTAGCGCAAGCTTTGAAATTCCCTTAGTGATCTGCTATACAAGTGAACAGTTCCTCTACACTGTCTTATTCACTGCCTGTGTCAGGAATGGTGGTGTAGGAGAGGCCATCAGACTGTGGTGCAATCAAGCACCATTTGTCAAACCCTCTAGCATGCTGATGCTCCCAGATCCCTTTTAATAACTATCAGAGTTAGTGGCTATTCAGGGTCTGACACGTGACCATGTTATCTGCCAGTTCGAGTGACAACGGCTGTTTTATTTGACACAGACAGTGATGTATGCGTCGCATTGGCCACGGTGATCAGCACGCTGATTGGGTCTCATTCTCATCCTCTGAGCCGAAGCCTGCACAAAATGAACTTTTTGGTCCTCAAGTTGACTGCTGGCATGTGCGGTCACATCAGTTGGGTCGGCACCGCGAGGCTGTACAGTTCCTATTTCTATGCGATTCTGATTCCTTGCTCCGCGGCCTTGGGTTCTGCTGATGCTGACGAGTGTCTTTTTCCCACCACAGGAGCCTTCTGCTGCAAATTGATTCCACGCATCATAGACTACGCTAACATCGTGTCGAGACACGGTAAAATGTTTTTAATGGACTCAAGAACACGAAGCTTACAGAAACGATTTTTTCTCTCTCTCTCTCTTTTTTTTTTTTTTTTTAATTAAGCGGCTAAATTCTGCTTAGTGAGGATTAGGTATGGAGTCGCTTACATTAAGTAAAGCACAAAGTGGAAAAGTGTCCCAGATGAACAACCTTTCCCCTCATTTTTTTTAAAGACAAATCATTCCTTGCATGTGCTGTTATAGCACACTGATACCAGTTTTACTGCCATTGTTGTAGTCCTGCGCATAATTCAAGGCCCATTCCTCCCTCAACCAAAGTGAGGCCTTGTATTTCTAAAGCACAACAGTCGCTAGTCAATTCCTCATTACTTATAGTACAGTAACAGTAACTGCAATCTGACATGAGGGTAGACATGACCTTGTGGAAGTTATCACAGAACAGTAATCATGTTTGCTCCAATCTTAACTCATAGATCTCATATTTTATATGACTACATGCTGTTTATGAATGTTCTTTTAGTCTTGATACATATTGTAGTGTCCAGGAGGTTTGCCTATCAGGACAGCCCCCAATCACGGAATGGCTGTGATTGATGTAGCCTAGGATACGCTGGTGGTTGGTGGCTGGGGAGAGATGGGCGGAGGATCGGGCAGGATTTGGAGGGCCTTTTGTTCTGAGAAATGATGCATCATTGTTCTGTTATTTTCCAATAAAACCAGATAAACTGTCCTTCTGATTTGCCTGTTGCGATAGACACATTACACTATGACGTCAATGGTTTGCTTGAGACAAATGCCAAGCAGTAATTTTTCATTACACTTTGTCATACAGTACACCCTGTGACAAACCTATTTGATACTTCTCTGTAAAAACATTGTTTATTGCTGTGTTTTACTTTGCTTATCATTCCCAAAGTAAGTTTATGTAAGGCTATGTTGTGTTGAAAACAATCACAGATAGCAGTTTGCTTTAAAATGTGCTGACATCAATCAACTTCAGTCTGAAACGCAACACCTGTGAAGCATATTGATAGTCCAGCATGGCTTTCCACACAGATAGGGTTTAACTATTAAGATATTGCAGCACTTTGTCAGTGGAGAGGTAAACAAAGATATCGGTTTGGCGGACATGAAGAAATATGCGTTGAGACATTGCCGAGTCACTGGTGCACAAAATATTTGTCAGGTCGTGAATCATCGGACTGCAGGCCCCTCGTGCATCGAGAGGCTCTCGTCAAAAATGCCGCAGTGAGTTTGATCTACGATAATGAGCCTGAGCTTGATTGTATTCAGCTTGTCAAGGTCTCTACTCACTTATAGCAAAGCCACAAACACATGGGTGCCATCTGACTAGAATTTAAGGAGTTGACAGTAGGTAAGCAAAGCTCCATGGTGATGGTTTGTTTGTGTTCAATGGAGGGATGAGGGGGGCACTCTCATTGAGAAAGAAATGTTCCTCTTTGGTCAACACAGAAAGCTTCTCCTGGGAAGAGAATAACTGCCACAACATTCAAATGCTCTACGTACCTGCTATCTAACAGAGGTGACCTTGAAAGTCCTATGAACTCCAACCCTGAGATTGCAGATCAACACAAACGCTCTCCCTGTTCACATTGTCATAGCATCACTAGAGTCTGGTTTAAGCTACTGTAGTGAGTTTTAAGACTTCTGCAGCATGAGAAAAGAGGCTGGACAGTACTTTCATTAATTACTATGTGTTGTGTGAAATGCAGTTAATAACATTTTATTATACGTCTCTCCAGAATGCTGCAGGAGGTTCCATTCACTTTGAATGGGCCTTCCCAACATTCTAAGGTCAGTTATTTCTGTATAATGACCACTGCGAAAGTATAATGCCCGCTGTCAATGGCAACAAGGTTTTCTGCTTATCATTCCGCGAGTAGTGACCATTCACTTGATCAGATCAATCACAATGGAACTTTGTTGAAAATGAAAGGATATCAGCTGTGTTCTAAAGAATGCGTTGCAAACTATTTGCTTTATCTGTCCCTGCTTTGGCAAGTAGCCATATAATAAGTGCGATAATGTATTGTCTGCCGGTCACTGTAGAAAATATTTCCCTTCAGGACGAATCAAGTTCCTGCTTGTCTTGTCGGGAAATATTTTCCTATAGGCCTAATGACTGGGGGACCATTATCCCTTACCTAACACCTTACAAATTGCGACACTAGAAAGGGTTACTGAGCAGAGTTATTAATCACTAATGGTTGAAGTTGGGGCCAGAGCCAAAGATGTGATCCGAATGCTACATTAATTTCAACAGGAGACTTCACGCAGCCAGGGGTCTTGTTGTCTTTGACTTGATACATTTTTCTCATTTATAATTTTGTATTTTATTTTTTTAATCAATTCAATTTGGTTCATGACCTCAATTTTCAATGAAAAAGCATGCTGTAACTATGCTTGACAATTGTGTTTTAGTTTAGTTCTTCTAGTCCATACCCTAAACTGATGTTAAACCACAGCAACCATTAACTGACATAAATATGCACTACTGTAGGTCTTCCTGATATGTCTTCACTGTTGGTAACAGACAGGTAATAGTGGTAATATTAATACTAAAGTGAAATAGTAACACTGTGCCGTAAGCCTCTGCATTTGTGTCTGCGGTTAATTGACTGGTATTTGTTTGATTTTTTCTTTCATATAAATAAGTGTTGGTAAGAGGGATGGCCTTTTTCCACTTTGGGTACCTGCATGTGCATGAACCTGTGTTTGGACATAATCACGCTTTTGTGGTGGTTTTACATCGTCCTGCACCAACATTGTGACTGTTATCTCTCACAGCACGCAACCTATTATTTTAGGCGAAGGGTATTAATTGAATCCATAGAAGGGCTAGGCCTACTCTTTGAAATGTGGAATATACCCCCCCCCTCTCCCTCCTCTTCTTCTCTTCTCCCCTTAAGCCAAATTATTAATAAGATTTAGCCCAGACGCTTGCACCATTTTTCTTCTGTAGACCACAGGCTGAGCTGGGCTGTGCTGAACGCATTACGTCCATCACGGGGTGAAGCTGTGAATGAACATCATAAATGCATTTAGCACTGTAACGTAATCAGTTGGTGTCTTGTGTGAAGTCTTGTTCTGGATTAGCACAAAGTGTAAAACCCTCCTTTGGAATTGATGATTGCCGCACATGCATATTCCTTTGCTTCTTTCTTGTTGCTGATAGGGGGATGGGAGAGAGATGGGAACACTGAGAAGAAGACCTGCATGGTAAATTTACAGAGGAGAGAATGTAACACAGTCACTGTTTTCTGTATAAATGTTGGTATGGCAACACAATGTTTTCACATGCAAGCAACTTTCTGTGTGACAGTAGCATCTCTATGGACTTAGCACCAAGGAGCAGAAAATTGCTTCTGTGGAGAGAGAGAGTCAGTTTCAGTAGCCGTGCCCTGTCTCTCCTTTTGATTTCTCTCAGACAAACAGTCTAACCTTGACTGAAGTGAATACATTTGGCCTCCACAGGTTCTGACCCATGGTCTGCTGACACAGGCTGTCACAGTTATAACCCATCCTGCATGAATATAGAGCTTTTATCTCATAAACCCCAGATGGTGGTTCCATTTCCCCTTGTTTGACTGACAGTGCCCTGTCGCGCGCAGGTATATTAAACTCTGTAATATCAACATGAATATTTTCATAAACAGTTTCCAGCATTCAGCAGAAGATTTCAAATATGCTCCGTCCTCTAAGGGGGATGCCTCTAAGAATTGAGCTAGTCATCCCTGTCAAAAATTCACTGGCCCAGAATTGACGTTGATTCTTTGACACCAGAATCAAAGGTGCCTGATGCATGCACTGACCACAGAAAATATCCACTTCTCATATCCATCAGAGTGCAATAAAAACACTCCTTACCTTGCCTCTTTGGCATGCACTAGAAGCATGAGTGTAGTTATGCAGTTACATGTGTAAATGGCAAGGCCCGTAACAATTTATTAGGCCATACATCACTCCACTCGCCCATGCAGATCGACACTTTATTACACTTATATTAAACTAGGAAACACATGGCATCATGCCTGGCACTGCAGACCCAATGACTTGCTCTGGGATTCTAGACCCAGGGTCACGAAAGCCCAGTGACACTGCATTAATTAAAAACAAGAAGAAAGAATGTCAGTAAATACCACTTACCACATGCCTCCAGCCCAGGGAAGGGGCTCATTGTAAAACATGCTAATGGGAGTGGCGAACCATGGGAGTTCATTAGGCGTTGCATGAAGGAAATTTTAAAAGGTGGATTTGATAATGGTGAATGCACTCTTGGATAAGACATGAATATAACAATTTCCTAGAGTGATGATAGTATCAGTATCTACCGCATTATAATTTTACATTCCGAACAACCTTTTTGTACCAATATTTTTTTTTTGTTGAATTTTCTAAGCCATTTGTGTAATGCAATGTGAAATTGCCTGGCAATGCTTGAATGTCTTAGTTTCAAATGTACTCAAAGGTACCTCTTAGTGGTCAAGCTTTTGAAAGTTTGTCTCATTGAAGAGCTTGGGCAGAATACATTATTACCCATTCCCTTCTGAAATTACTCAGTCTTTAACCAAACAGAGAAGCATGACCTCGGGATTGGGTTTCTATTATGCTAGTTATAACACAGACATGGCTTGGTGGTAAAAATAAGTGAGTAGTGGGAAGATTTCTGGTTAATATTAGCTTGTGAACATCTTTTGTCTTTATAGTATAATTGTATGTAGCTGGTTTTCCATCATGCTTTTATATGTAAATTCTGATGAGGAAACCCTGAGTAGAAATGCATAAAATCTTCCAAGTTGAATTATAAATTAATTCGCTTGAGGCGCTGGATTAACTCCCCATTCGCACTGACTATAATGCGATGGAAACGGGTTTATTAGCATCAAATCGTATTTGTTGAGCTTTCATTACGTGTTTCCATTACATTTGCCCTTTTGAACTCACAGCTGAGCTGTTCACAACTCTCCACTTGATTAAGAGGGTGTCCATATTCAATAGGCATAATACAGTGAGAGAACAGCAGAGACTTATAGCGAAATTTTCATTTGCTCCAAATATCAGTCCAATTATAACCCTGTTTGTGCTCATTGCATGCCCCTTATGAGTTGCATATGACGTCCCTTGTCCACCCCCAAGTATCATACTCCCCCCCCCCCCCCACACACACACACACACATACATTTATCCTCAGTGAAAAACAGAGGAGTCATGTATTATCTTAAAGGTGCATTTATCCATCTTGCAGGTTTGTTGATTTGCAGTTGATATCAGCTCAACTGTATTTCCATAACAATTAATATTGACGAGTTTAGTAGCCCATGGGTTCTCAAATTTTATTGGGTCGGGGACCCCTCATGGCGTGGAAATTTTTTCAAGGACCCCTCATAATCACAAAAATTTAGCCATATAAGATTATAGCCCTTTGCTCTTTCAGATGCTTTTGAACTCTTATTATAAAAACATGTTTGCCAATACCACAACAGTTTTAAATAGGCATGTTGTTGCAATAAGCAAAACTTGACAGTGTGGGAGCAGTATTTAGGATATATAAATATATATATATATATAAAGGATAGATTTTTTCTCAAATCTAGGCCTACAGTGTTAAATAAAAATACTGTTAGTTTTATATAACTAATAATAACTAATACAATTTTTCTTGCAGTTAACGTTACTGCCTCTAAGGAAAGTGTTTTGACAAATTGATGTAATGTATCATGTAGGCTAATTTGTCACCGATGTCATGCTGGTTGGAGTAATGAGCACAATGCGACTGAGATCTTGACTGATCTCTAGTATTTTTCTCCCCATAAGACAAGTTTATACAAAGTAAAATATGTACTATAGCAAGTTTTATATTTTTGCTACCTGGACCCCAGTTTGTGAACCAGTGTACTGGTCAACAGAGTTTAGAGCCTGAACCTTTGGGCACTTAGGCAAGGGTGGGAACATTTCCAGCCAGCACAAGAGGAGACTAATGTGTTAGACTAATGTGCTGACAGTTGGAAAGAGGGGATTGAGGCAGGAGGAAAGGGAGGAGGAGAAGAGAGAATCAGAAGCAGGCAGGTGAATTCTTGCACACATCAAGAGAATACGTTAGCATACACACAGTGTAAATATGCACAATATATATCAGAATCCAAGATACCTGAAGAGTAAAACCAGAAAGTTGTGTTGATCGTAGCCATGCTGAAGATGTATTCACATACTGGTACAAAACACATGAACTGGATTTTCATCCAGCTTTTTCTCATTATATTACATGCATTTTTTGGACACCAAACACACCAATCTGTGGGAAGCTGTAAGCACAGGGTTTCTCTGAGTGGGTCAGGTGGAAGAAAAGGAGTTCAAGACAAAGTGACTCTTACTTCTCCCTTCTGTGCTTTCAAAGCAATGTTGAAGTTAGAGCAGACTTTCTTAATCAGCTGCAACAGAGCATGCTTTGGTCCAAACCAATTCAATTCACTTTTACTGAGCCCAAACTGTGGACTAACACCAGCCTCGACATATACTGGGCAAACTTTAGAAAGCTGGAGGAACATTAGAGCAATTTTCTTGAATCTGATGAAAAGTGCACCAGATTAGACTAAAAGACTCACATTCGGTATCCTTACTCATCTCATCATCCTTCCACAGCATTACTCTTTATAAAGAACATTTCACATGCAACTAAAACAGAGGCAGCACCACTGAACATGATGCTTTCTAAGGGATACATCTGGGTTAAATCAAGCCATAGCCCTTTTGATCAAGGTCACAGGGTGCTGCTGTAAGGAAGAAGAATGAGAAAATTTGGCACAGGGCGAACAGCGAAACAGCAGCTAATACCGATAGAGACAAAGAAACTCCATTTCAGTTTTATTCCCCATTGCCTCAATAAATTAGTTCAGCTGCCAGTTTGCAAATTCTGTCCATGTTGTACCATATTTCTCATTCTTCTTCCTACCAACAGCACTCAGTGACCTCAAACAACAGGGCTAGGGGTTGTCACATGGAGAAGCCATGTCCTTTTGCTTCCCATCTCAGTGCAGGGCTAGGTCTCTTTGCCCCTGTCTTTCCAAGCAGTTTCTTGGGAGACTCTAGCCATGTTGACATCTACCACAAAGAGCAACAGCAGAGAAAGCACCTGCTGCCTGTGACTTTTCAAGCCAACACCGCAATTACTGAAGACAGACGCTTGTACATGAAATCCGGCTTCAAAGGCTGTACTGTCATGTCTTCGATTAAAGCTTCAAACATGCGCTGTGCAGCCTTTTTTAATCTGTCATGTCTTGCTGTCATGTGTGTATGTGTGTGTGTGTTTGTGATTTGTGTGTGTCTATTGCACGTGTATTTAGGCCAAACAAAACTGGTGGATATTTCATGGATATTTTGGGGTAACTGACAAGTTTACACTGGTAGTTTCCAGGATTCTTCCAGAGAGTTGGTTCTGTCAAGTATTGTGCAAGTCAGCGTTTTTCTCCCTGACACACCATTAGATAGTCTATCCATTTTAATTTGACAGCTTGCAGTGTCACCCAAGGAAGCTTCTATAATTCAGGAAAGCTATTTTTGGGGCACGTGTGGTATCTAGGTGGGTAATGAGGTCCTGGTTCACACTGAAACGTTACAATACAGACAGAAGTGGAAACAAGTTGAATGGCGCTATAACCAGAATTTTACGCAAAAACATGGCACAGACTTGACATGTTCTCGAGGCAACTGACACAAAAGCATTGTAAAATGTTTCATAGTCCAATGACAAAAGTGGATGTCCTTTCCTTAAAAGGAGTTGACCTTTCATTAAGAGAAGTTTGGCTGCCCAACAAGGGGTGTTTGTCCTACTGTAGGCCAAACTGAAAGTCTTTGGGAAGGGTTAAAAACTGGGCCATCTAAATGGGAGTACATGGTGCCAACAGCTATTAAACTTCTTGCTCACTAGGTGATTCCAAAAATGAGAGCTGAAATGCCACTGCTTTGTGTGTGTAAACTTCTATTGATAATACTTCAGTTGGCATTGACACCCAAAGTAATTGACTATAGAGCTGTTTGGATTTCTAAAATGATTTTGTTTGTTGTTAAACACATGTTATAACCTGGTAATAAATGATTATTAAACAAATTGTGTAAGTTTGCATAAAATATTTGCTGTTGGTGTTATTCCTATTACAAGTGTAACACGACTCTAAGCAAATTTGTGTTCTATGGATTGAAACATTTTACCATCCTACTAAGTGTAATTATAAGTATGCTGATATAGTTCACTGAAAGTTCAGATGCTAAGTGATTTAACATCTTAACACACCGTTCACTTGTTGGTTTTATGGGTGCTTTTAATCTGTAAAAGAATTATACATTTTTGCTGACCAAGAGGAAATATTTTCAGCAACCAACTTGAGTGCTTAGGATCTTAATAATCTACTCTCGCTCTTTAGTCTTTGGGCCACACACACACACACACAGAGAGAGAGAGAGAGAGAGAGATCTAGCCAATTTTCAAGCATCTTAAGTCCTTTTAATAAGATAGAAACAAAGCAGCATCAGCACAGT
The DNA here is from genome assembly GCA_015244755.2 of Tenualosa ilisha. Classification (NCBI taxonomy): domain Eukaryota; kingdom Metazoa; phylum Chordata; class Actinopteri; order Clupeiformes; family Clupeidae; genus Tenualosa; species Tenualosa ilisha. The sequence continues at coordinate 1,778,357 of PYXC01000045.1, forward strand.
GAAATATTCCAAGACTTGGCTAACTTGCACAATTTCCAAAAGCAAAGCAGATGCAAGTAAAACCTCTGGTACAACAAAGCATTTTCAGCACATTAGGAGCATTGATTTAACTCAGATGTTTCCCAATAATACATTAAGTTTAAGACTTAAAATGCTTCCAAAATCTTCCATCGTCAGTAGCTGAGAAATGTCTGTTCCACATATTTACATAAGTGTTTGCTCTGTCTGGTTAAGGAGTAATAACTGAATATTGATACTATATAATCTTCCAGTGTGAAATCCTAAGGGGGCTGAAAGCTTTGTATTCTGACTGCACAGGCATTCATTTCAAGGCTTCTGCCCAGTGCTATCATAGTCATATATCTGGTGATTAATCCTTGAAATTGGATGAGAACGACTCTTGGAATTAATTTTGATCATAGCATTCAGCTGCAACCCAATTATCATACTATGATACTTTGTTCTCATGCTGACATACCTAACCAGCATGGCTAAGAAAACACTTTTGTGCTCTCTGTAGTGCCATACATGCCAAAGTAAGAAATGACTGAATAGTTTTTGGAAGCATTACATCTGAGATATGTGTGATTTGTTGTGTATGTTTTGTGGTGGTGCTATGGTATTAATCCCATGCAGTTCAAGTTTATTGTTTTTATTTCTTTCTCTTTACACTTCCTGACAAAATCCCCAAATGCAATAAAAAAGATCAGCAAAACAAGCAAACTAAACCAATGCCCTGTAGAACATTATGTCATGCCAGAAACAACTTTTCTCAGACTCTCTGAGACCCTGACTGCTGTAAACATTAAGCACTGGGTGCAGACAAAAAAAGTGTTAATCATCTGATTGCTCAAAGTTTTCACTTTCAACACTCCAGGGGATTCAATAGGAACTTGTCTATACCTCTGTTAGGAGTTACTACAGTAGCATCTCAACCGATTCAAAACAAAGAAGCAGAAATGTGTGCAGTCATATTTTTTTAATCACTTACAGAAAATTCTGCAGCATTTCAAGCCCTGTTGTTCAAGTGTTGAGTCAGTAGAGAAACATTTGGTACTACATGGACAGAATAGCAAACTGTTGGGTAACGCTAACTGAATGGGGCAAGGGAAATAGAGTTTCTGTGCCCCTTTCAGTTCGAGTTGCTATTTGGTCTACATCAGGGGTTCTCAAAGTTTCTTGGAGCAAACATTTTTTCAAGGACCCCTCATAACTGCAACAAAAAATTAACAATATAAGATTATAGCCATGTGTGCTTTCATATGCTTTAAAGCTCTTATTCTAAAAACAGACTTTGCTAATACCACAACAGTTTTAAATATGCATGTTATAGCATTTGGCAAAACTTGACAGTGCAGGAGCCTTTTTGAAAAGGATTGATTCCTTTTTGTCAAATCTAGGCATACTGTTTGTTTCACATAACTAATAATAACTAATATTCATTTTCCTTGCAGTTAACGTTACTGCCTAAGGAAAATGTGTTGACAGTTTTGACTACTGATCTCTGGTATTTTTCTCCCTATAAGACAAGTTTGAGAACCAGTGGTCTACATTGCGCTTAATTATGCTGTTTTTCCTACCGACAGCACTCAGTGACTTCAAACAACAGGACTATGGGACAGGGTTGAAACACTCCAGTGTTATTTTGATCCCTAAAGGGAAATTTGTGCTCTGCATTTCATCCATCCATGATTCGTGATCACACACACTCAACACACAGTGAATAGTAGTGAACAAAGACTAACCCAGAGCAGAGGGCAGCCACTGATGCAGCACCCAGGGAGCTGCTCATAATACTGCAGTATACACAGAGAGAACTTAACTTTTATTTTGATCTTAATATGAATTGCGGGAAATAGGTTGAACTGTTGGCATACATAAAGTTTATACAGTAATTTCCCGAATATAAGCCGTACCATGTTTAAACCTCAGATCAGTGTTTTATGCAAACCTAAAAAAAAAAAATGTATTGACCTCACCCTTGTATTAACCTCACCTTTGCATTAACCTCACCCATGTATTAACCTCAGTTTACTAAACATAACCTACTGAATCAGAATCAGATCAGATTAAGCAGAATGATGAAAAGAAATGCAATCCTGTACAAAGCCCTCTCCTGACCTTATAGATGAAGACATTTAGCAAAATCAATATATCAACCTTGCTTAATAATCAGGAAATTACAGTATGACAGTTTCACACTAATGTCCTAATGGTAAGGATAAATGAATCATTGAAAGCACTTGTTATCTGCTGGCTGTGTTTGCTGAACAAGGCTAACAGGATTCCCTTTGGATTGACGTTTAAGCCATTTTCTGCATGACGTCAGTGCAGCTGTGTACTTGAGAACGGTCTTACAGGATCAAAAGTTCAATCGAACCAGAATTCTCCCCCTCCCGCATGGGAGACAGATTTTGGATTTGGTAATCATTAGGTCATTATTGTGCCGAGTCCTGAAGGCACCAGAGAGGAGGAGAGGCCATGCCTTCACCTTCAGCAGAACAACATGGAGCCATGCTATACATACTAATGTATCTGTTGTTCACTAGTGAACATATAAGACAGACCACTGCTTTACCAAAGATTTATCCTCAGGGAGACTACACTTGAACTACATCTACACAAAGAAATGCCCCAAAGTAGTCTTTATTTTTACACATTGCTCTTTTCTGAATTTAGAAAATGTTCTGAATTTAGGTAATATTATGCATCATTCCAAATGGTCTAAGAGCTAAAAAATGGTCAGATTTGCTCCCTGCCTGTTAAGGTGACAAACGGTGAATGCCTCTCGGTCAGTTCTATTTTTGTTTTTTCTCTCCCAGGTACTCAAGAGCTCAGTGGGCCAGATAGGTAATTGCGGTGTCATTATGTGCTCCCACACGACATTAAAAATGGCAGACCCAAGACAGAACCCAGCCTGAAGGAGAGACGGGCAGCCGACTTGTCACGCAACTGGAGCCGGAGCAGAGAGGGCAGAGAGTCTCGGGACAGTTTGTGAGTTTGGGGCTGCGGGGTAGGCCTGCAGAAGCCTCAGTGAGGTTACATCCATTCCATTAACCTCAGCATCTCGCCAAATGCAGCGGCTTATTTACTCTGTCAGAGAGGCTTTGTTTGTGGGAAACAAACCTATTGTCACCATCAGCACTGCTGACACTCCTCCTATGAATAATGTATCAAGCTAGCGGGAGTGAACAGACCAGCTATCCCTCCCTCATTCTCCCTCTATCACTACCTCTTTCTCTTTCTTTATCTCTCTACCGCTCTCTGTCATCCCTCTTTTTCTCTTTCGACTATCTCTTCTTCTCTCCCTTTCTCTGTTTCTCTCTTTCTTTCACATAAACACCCTCAATTTCATTATTTATTCCATTCTCCTCCTCTCTCTCCATCCTTTTCTGTTTTTCACTCTTTCCTTCACTTTCTCCCTCCCTCTCTTTCTCTGTCAATCTGCAGAAAAAGGCCCATTGAACAGGCATTAACCCTAATACTCAGCTTTGGCTGGCAGGTAAAAAGAAAATAAATCACAAGCGTCTCGCGTCAATCCAGCTTCCATCTCATTATTTCTCCACAGTCATTTAACCTCCATGGGGCTCGTCTGTCACGCGCATATTATAATCCTCCACGCCCGCGTGAACCGCTAGCATCTCTCCATTGGTTGCAATGCAGTAGAGTAGAGAGCTCCTCCTATAAGACATAGCACTGGCCTTTACCGGTCATTCACGATCCTCTACTCCCAACTCCAAAGGCCCCGCTCAATAATTCTCTGAAGAAGGGTCTCTCAAGATGGCTCCAATCAATATGATTTTTTTTACCCCCCTTTCCCATCCTCTCCAGCTACATTCATCTCCCAGCACACATTTGCCTCTTCAGCAATGGGGGAAATCGCTGCCTTTCTACATAGCTGTCATCACTGGGTAAGTAAAGAGCTAGACAGTTTGGAAATGTTAGTCTCGCTGCTTTATTAACCCTGCCACTTTGATAGCAGGGTGTGCTACATTGTCCGTCAGTCAAACTGACTGCACACGGCCCTTCTAGTATATATGCAAACAAACACACACACACACACACACACACACACACACACACACACACACACACATTTCAGGTTGTAATGGCCGATGTAAAGGCCTCATATATGCTTCTGGAAGAAGGGAAAGTGAACACACACGTAGAGGTCACTCGCCCATTTTATATGACTGGGGGCTGGGCATGTTTGATGATTAGATAACTGACCTTTGTCTTGAAAATTAACTCAGGCATGTAAGACCATATTTTTTCTTGCCAGCACACCATGGACCCTAATGCAAATGGAGGACAGAGTGCAAATTCTATCAAAGTCATCAATCATGAATATCTGTGATGTTGACTTAGCAAATGGATTTAGCTCGTTATTACATTATACTTAATAAGGCTTAAGATTTTGTTCCTTACCCATCATTCAAAGTAGGGCCCTACTTTGCACAAAGTGCCAAAGTTTTACTTTCTTGTTGCAATGCTCTACTGAAGGTCAGTTAGGAAACTTAGCAAGAAGACAAGTTCGCTACTTTTTCTGTCTTCTGCTTGAAAGGGAACAGTGATCACCACGCCTGGGAAGAGTGGACACTGTGCCAGGGACTGTTTCTTTGGCTTTCCCCCAGGCTGTGACTGTGTGGATGAGAGGAGTGGACAGACCTCATGCCTGGACTGGGACGCCCCAGCGCTTCCACTAATGAGAGCAGCAGACGCAGGTGTGCGGACCGGGAGAGCAGGATCGCAGGGGGGATACAGGAAACTGGAACCAGGTGGAGAGAATGACAGAGAATTCTCTTTCTCTCACACCGTCACTCTCTCTTTTACTGCCTGTTTACTTCCTTCTGTTTTTTACTTACTCTCATTTCCCCTCCTCCTCTCTGTTCTCCCTGTCTTTGTCTCCTTCACTATGTCTGTTTTGTGCTCTTTTTCTTTTCTTGTCTTTCTCTCTCACTACCACTTTCTCCACCTTTCTTTTTATAAAGTTCATTCTGTTGTCCTCTCATCCCTGTCTTTCCATTCATTCTTTCCTTCTTACACCATATCACCTTTCTATCATTACATTTCATTTCAGTCTTCCTTTCTCAATTCTCTCTTTCTCCTCTTCTCTTACCCCTCCCTTTTTTCCTCTCTTTCCTCTATTTTCCATCCTTGCCTCTATTTTCCCCATCTCTCTCTTTTTTCCCTGCCCTCCCTCTCTATCTTCTTGCCCTTCTTTTAGTCAGCTCTCTCTGGAGTGTGAGCTCGGAACGTGCAGCTGAATGGAAGCCTTTTTGGTACGCAGGTCACACTCACACACCCCTACATACACAGCTGCCCTGCAAACAACAAATCCATTTCTTCTCAGAATTAGCCAGCACATGCACATGATTTTCTATACGGTGAGTGCGTAATGGGATGTTTCAATCAATTTGCCACATGAAGCCATTTATTTTTACAGAGGCAGATTTATGAAAAGCTGGCAGAATAAGCATCTATATTAATTGATCCCCATAAGGAAATAATATGAGCGTGTTAAAGCAACAGTCTGGAGTATTTCCAGCCATAGTCCTGCTGTTTGAGCTCAGCAATTGCTGTTGGTAGAAAACAGAATGAGAGAATTTGATGAAATGTACATTGAAGTGAGCTTATTGTCCCATTCAGTTAGCATTAGTTATCTGTTGTACCAAATTCTCTTGTTCTGCTTCCTAAACCGACAGCACCTGGTGAGCTTGACTAACAGGGTACTCTAGACAACCAAAATGTTAACTTGGCCTCTCTCCAGAACCATTTGCATTTAGTAGATGCTTTTATCCGAAGTGACCTGTCACATTTTCAGGGCCAGTCTCCCTAGAGCAACTTAGGGTTAAGTGCCTTGCTCAACAGTGGCAGCTGGAATTTGAACCCACAACTTTTCAGGCTATTCTAGGCACGCTAGCCAGGTTCCTTAACCGCTAAACTACCACTGCCACCAAACTGTTTGGATTCTTTATTGTTGTTTTGTAGTACACACCTTGCAGTACAATGATTGCATATTCACACACATTGAGTCTTTGTTGTCATGTTTGTAAACAGGTTTCATGTTTTTGTGTGTTCTGGCTTTATACTTCATCTGTGTTGTTGTATGGAACCAAGTCTTGGTTGTGTGGTTGTTTGGAGGAAGGTTGACCTCCTGCAGTCTCAGGAGAATGAAAAGCTTGTTATTGTAATTGGTTTCTTGTAAGTGTGAAATTTGGTTCAGGAATCATATTCTCACCTCTGATTGATTGGAACGCCACCCTATCAACCCAAAGCAAAACACGCACGCAAGGTGATTAATGTGTGTTGTCAGCACAAACCAAACCACTCACTCACAAGATGCATGAAAACACATCCTTTCACACGCACTTTCCTCAACACACTCAAGCACACACAAACGTGGACACTGCTACACATGGCGCCGATACACACACATAGGCATATCCTCCAAAACACTTTCATGCAATATGCACATGGACAGACTCAGTCTATGTCTTTGAACCCCCCCCCCCCTTTCTTTCTGACACACACACACACACACACACACACACACACACACACACACAAAGTCATTCATGCGTGCTGCCACACATGGCAAACTGCTAGTAAAAAAAAAATAACCAAATGCTGATGAAATACACATGCAAGTAGCAGACAATTTCTTTTAAAAATAAACAATCAAATAAATAAATAAATAAAGGACTCTAGTTTAATTTGTCTTCCTATGCCTTGGCCTGCTCAGGGAGCAGGCATTTTAATGGAAAGTGTCAGATAGAGCAGGCGCTTCTCAAAAGCACAACAACAAATGCATCAGAACATGGGGCTTCTGATTGGAAGTGTCAAGGCTGAGAAGATAAAGGATAGGCTGTACTGATGATGAGGGTGGGGGATTGTTTTGTATAAGCCATGATTAAATGGGGAGACATAAAGAGAAGCACTATTTGTCAAGTTTAGGGATGCAAGCTTTATGCCATTTTTTTTTTTAAAGGTTTCTACGAGTTAATGTGTTAAACAGTTTACGGAAGCATTAATTAACTTACTTTTTCTGAGCATGTTTTCTTTCAGTGCCTTTCATTTGTACAACACACAGTTACAGTAATACTAAACAGCCTACTTCCTGTCATTACCCAACATTATTATTATTATTATTATTATTATTATTATTATTATTATTACCCAGCACAGTAACAGTATCTGTACTACACTCTTCTGTTGTGATCTCTGATTTGGAGGGATTGAATAAACGCAAAAAGTATGCAATGTAATACTGTATATAATTGTCAGATTAGAAAAAATGACAGCAAGAAGACCATTCATTTTGTTTTAGTCTCATACTTCAGAGCTAACATATATTCTCTCCCTATGTTCTATAGCTGTTCTCATTAAACAGTCTTCTTTTTTTAGGTGATGGGGATTGATCTTGCGTCATGTCAGATCAATCAGTGTCAACTGGTGGGAGATGCTCTTGGTCTTCACATGCGATTTCCCCGTAAGTATCATGCCAATTACTTGTGTCCTGGGAGAGCCATGGACACACAGGGAAGACATGACACCAGCAGACGACAGCTTGTTATCCCCCTCAAAATCCCAGTGCTGTTGCCACCACCGCTGCTGTTAATGCTGTTGAGGCTCATCGACTCAACAAGCGCCAGAGAGATAGGATCTCCGCAAAGGTCAGGCCTTGGTGGTGTTCAAGCGGCACTCACTCAAAGGCCCGTTTGTTTGCTGTAAGGGGGTGTTGGGGGTGGGAGAGAGAGGGAAAGAGAGAAAGAGAGAGAGTGATGCATATTTTAGGCTGACCGTGTACAGCGGACGCTTGGTCCCTGTAGGCAAGGAGATGACTGGGCTGTGATTGACGGCTCCCGTTCTACTGTTAGAGTGGTGGTGAAGAGGAGGAGAAGTCTGTATTCAATAATGCAAGCTCCACCCATGCACGCATGCACACACATACACACACACACACACACACACACACACACAGAGACACACAGACACATTCTCTGACCTAAGTGTACTGACACACTTGCAAAAACACATCCATACACATCCTCAGTGACACACAGTTATACTTTTGTACTTTTATTTGGACCTCAACACAGGGGAGGAATTACAGATCCAAACAGTAATGGAAATATGCTGCAGGTTTGGACAGACAAACTTTTTCGATGTATCAGTTCAGCACTACTGACTATGGGTAGATATGGCATCTTTGTTTCCAGATGGATAAACTAACTATTATGGCAGAGATTGAGCAGTACTTTACAAGTCTCTTTGGACTTGGTTTGCAAGTGCCCACACAGTTGCAATCCTCGCAGGACAAGTTTATGTACTTGCCCAAGGCAATGAAAACCAAGGTCTGTGATTGTCTCAACAAGTGGCTGATATTTTAACATCTTAGAGTTAAGCACAGCTACACTCATACACACACCATACTCTGGCCTGTTAATCAAGATATGGGCATGACTGTAATACAACTGTCTTTCTTCTTCTCTTTCTTCTTCTTCTTTTCTATCATCATTCATCATCATCTTCTTTTTCTTTCTTCTTCCACAAAACCTTTTCCATCTCTTTTTTCCTCTTCGTTTGTTTCTGTTCATTCTTGTCGTTCTTCTCGCTCATCCTCTTATAGTTGTTCCGGTGCTTTCCGGTTGGCTAGCCATTAGGCTACTGTAAGACAATTAGCTCATTTTCTGTCTCCTCTGCTTGTTCTTTTTCTTCTTCCTCCTCCTCCGCATTTCCGCTTGCTGCTTGAGTGCGTTTATGCTTTCAGCCTACAGTAAAACTTTGTTCAGGTACAGAAGTTATTTTTATTCTTTTCTCTTTTTTGTTTTCTTTTTTCCTCCTCTTCTACCTCTTTTAGCTCTTCAACTCACTTCTCTCTCTAACTCTCTCTCTCTCTCTCTCTTTCACTGTCTCTCTCTGTCTTTCTTTTCCTAGTGCTCTGTCCAGTGTGCTAAAGGCCTCTCGGCTGCTAATTGTAATTTCAAAAAGACATTATTGGAGTCGTTTCCAATTAGGCCATCCTCAATCAAACGGGTGATTTAACCCTAATGTCAAAGACTGTAGAGTGGCGGTCTAAATTAAACGGTGACTGTCCCCATATGCAACAAGGACATTGATTTGGGGTTCTTTGGCAGCTCAAAATGCAATCCATGCAAGCTGTAGGATGTACGCTTAAAAAATAAATAAATAAAAATAAAAAAAAATTCAGTTTTGAGAGCAAGTGATAAGCTTTAAGATTCTTATGAGTCCAATCAATCTAATCCAATCCAATCTTTCTCTTTTTTGCATCCTCTTTGGGTGACTCAGTTAAAGGTACCCACTATAAAATCTACCATAGTACCTATTTTATGCTGATGAAAGATTGGATTTTCATTGATTAACAATTTAGATATTGTAGTGAGACTCTTTGTGCCAATGTCCATTTTATGAGTAAATATGATGTTGGTATTTCAGGGAAAATGCCACAGTAATATTTCAGAAGATAACAAAAGAGACGTTTAATGCTCTGTTCTGTTTGTGAGTTTGATTTATGCTCTGCTTTAAAAGTTTGGAATCACAGATGAAGAAATAAAGACATACGTAAAGAATGAAAGAAAAACACAAGAAATAAAATTGTTAATAAATAGAATCTAAGAAATGTTTAATAAATGATCATAACTAACAGCTGATTTTAAAAGAAATATCTTCTTTGCCATGAAATGACAATTTTCTCCAACTGTCATTACTTCAGTGGTAGCCTATATTCTAATGGCTAATCCCTCGCCACCACATATAAAAGCCTTTGTCTATTTTGTTTGCATGGTTAAACACCATTCTGCCGTACTAACCAAATGAGCCTTAAAAATGTTGAGTTTAAGACTGGCTTAAAGAAAAGCAGAGACAAGCAAAACTGCAAAAACATAAAAACATCAGAATTTCTTATCTGAGAACTAGATGCCTTCCAGGTCCTCAGCTGGATTCTCTTTTATTAAATAGTAAAACACCAGTCTTGTCTTCAACAGTGAGGCTTTGCAATTCTATCGGAATAGAAACAGTTTCAAGGACTAAGACATATCTGAGCGAGGTAAATGACTGAAAAGAGCACATGGTCCCAGACACTCTGTGGAAAACTGAAGATTGACGACAGATAAAATCAAACTTGAGGTGTTCAGATAAGAAGATCACAGATAAGAAGCGTTGTGACGTACAAAAGAAATAAAACAGTACTGGGGGACTGCTGATGTCATCTATCACTCTTGACCGTCTCTTAAGCAAGGTCGAACTAATAGAATTGACTGGAAGCATTTGCGTAGGTAATTAGGTAGTGCAGAATTCAAAAATAAGGAAGCCTGTGTGTAATATGTAATAAGGTTAATGATATAATAGCATGCAATAAGAAAGCCTGTAACTCGATTTTACTATAATGGTGTCAAATGGTAATGGAGTCACCATGGACATATTGCGGTCAGAACCTGGCTTGAACTAATTTCTCCCTGCAGCATGGCATTAACTCCAAGCTTTGCTCCAAATTATGCCCAATCTGTTTAAGCAAGAAGGCAGCCTGTATAATGCCACAGTGTACACTTGCTGCAAATGGAGGGTTCTTTGCTAACATTTGACTCCAAATTTTTAAACCATGGTGCATAAATGTATGGCTCCGATGCATGGCCTAAAGATGGAAAATCTATGAGAGAGGAATCTTAAAGGAAGCTAAGATTGGAAAACTGCACTCCATATGAATGGATTTATTTTTTTCCCTTTTTTTCTTTGTCTTTTGTCAACCTACAAGCTCCAAGGTCTGAAAAGGCAATGGTGACTCATCTAGCAGAGAGCTATTCTGTAGAATAGATTTACAGAGGAAAAAGCTGGCTTTTTGCAGATGTGTGAATGCTATTGATCATGTCGTAACCTTTAAAAAGCCTGCAATGCCCATTCCCCCCACATCACCCACCCCACACCGCCACCCCAACACCCCACTACCCCTAAATCCATTTCCAAAATGCTGCTAATTGCTGTTTCGGCTGCTGCCTTCTTAAACGGACATATTTCTCCTGATACACTCTGTCTCCCAAGACCACTTATATCTAAATGTAGTACTACTACTTGTTAATCTCTCCATCTAATTTCCGTAATACACAGACACAGATTTGAAATGTCTTGTGTTAGTGGTTGTGAGGCCTAACACAGAGAGACGAATGTCCCTGTAAACACCCATATCTGCACTCCAATATAATGGTGGTAAATTAAACTAAACATTGCCTCTTTGCCTTTAATATTCACCCATTCAAATGGATTTTGTTGATACATTTCTTTTTTGTATTCAAATACAAATGATTATGTTTCCCCTATGAATTCACATTCCAAATTTGTCATAACAGAAGTAAGCAGAACATGTGTTCAGCAAGTCTCTATCACGGCCTGGAAGTGAAGTGCTATGCAGGGACTGTGCAGGAGTCAACTTCATCTGTGTCCCTGTGGGCGGTCAATGTGTTTAAATGTGTAATTTAAACACAAAGCACACACACACACACACACACACACCTGACCAAACAACCTTTTTTTAAGGTTTGGCTATGTTGAATGTGAATTTGAATATGTAACATTGAACATTTTGGATGCACCCATTTCAGCCCCGTCTATAGCTGTCCATTGGAAACTATGTGTTTTCGATTCGTTTAATACACTGTAAGCCTATCTTGCCTGCAGCTTACCATATATTAACCTGGTAATAAAACCAGACCCTCGTTCTATACTTTTGTTGCATACAGAGAGTCTGGACATTCGGTAGTGAGATTCAATTGCTTGTTTGAGGTGTTTAAGTTTAAAAAAGATTGGATCAGCCTCCGACTGATAGCTTGCCTTGACTGATAGCATTCTAGCTCTGCATTCACAACGCCTCCCTCTGTTCACCGATTGGACAGGTTGAAATGCCTCCTGAGACAACGAGCTCAATGGGATCAAATCCAGACTAGCACTGTGGGGAGATGATAATCAAGCAGAAGCGTTAGGCCAGGCAAGGCCAGGCTAACCATATGTACGGTAGTCTTATATTCTTATTATATCCACGTAACATGGGAGGTATGAGACAAGGTGGATGAGTTGGCAGTGAGTGCCCCAGTAAATTACACAGCTCTCATGGTTGGCTAGGAAAACGTTACCTCATGCAGTTTTATAGTAAAGGCTTCTCCCGCCATGCTTCTCTTGAACATTTGTCTCAGAATGCCATGTGTTGTTGGCATAATGCATTGTGTACTGTGTCACGTCGTAGGAGCTGAATATAAAGTGAGATGTAGCATCTACAGGAAGAGCAGCTAGTCACAGGAAGCATTCTAAATCAGACCAGTGCCCTGCATCTAAAAGAATGTCCAAAGGTGTTGCTGAAACTGATCGACTCATCTACTTTGAATTAGGCAGAAACAATAAGTCCCTGGAGAAGGTCAATGTGAGCTATGAGTGGACACACACAAAGATGTACACATCTAGATTGGAAGTACGCACATACACACACACACACGCAGACACACACACATACTCACACCAAAGAAACCTTTGTCCATTGGTATTAACAGTCTCTCTGCTGCCTTTTATGTGTCTTGTCTGGTTACATTTACAGCCTATTTCCCATCTTTTATCCTGTGTGCTGGCCCGCACAACTGTCACAGTAAGAAGATGCAAAATGATCGGACTCTGTGTGTGTGTGTGTGTATCTGTGTGTGTGTGAGTCTGTGCACGTGCAGCACAGTGCTGTGCAGTGCAGTGCAGGCCCTCAGCACACAAATGAGCTGCTAAAATATTAAAGACAGCAAGAAATCTTTTGGAGAAGTTCTCCTGGACACACGACTAATGGGCGACGCCCTGGATCCCTTTTTAAAATACGGGTCAGACCCACTGATTGTGGCTTAATGTTCACTCCTGTGCCATGCATAATGCATTTGTCTGCTAATTATGACAGGTCACAGAGAAGCCGTGGCTCACTGGGTTGAGCTCACACACACCCACAGGAAGCGTGATGGGTCAGAGGCAGGTCTCATTTAATCACACCGTAACCAAGACCAGATTAGAATCAAGACTTATGGAATCTCTATTGGCTCGAAGTCGCAATGTTTCTTTTCAAGGGGATATATTAAAGAGGCATTATAAAGTTGACTGACTCTAAGATTAGTGAGCTACCTTATTAAAAGCATTCAAAAGCAGAGCAAAACCCCCATGCCAGGCCAGGAAGCAGATGAAAGCTCACTATCATTGGAACAGGCATATTTTAGTGATATTCATCCTGTGAAAGATTTTTCTAGGTGCCTCAGACTTTAGAACGATAGTTGCTCATTAAAACATACCATACACAAAGGGACAAATAGTTGCATGTTGTTGCAACCATTTCCTCCTTTAATCCTTCCATGATTTAGAGACAAAGGCTGCGGTAGAGATGTGAGTTTGAGCTACTGATGCATTAGTTCGGCTCAGCAATCACTACTGCAGCTGTCTCACAAAACAGTTCAGGTCGTGGCCCTAAACTGGACCGGATCCATGCTGGACTCATTCAGCCGTCCTCATGTCTGGGGGGAGCTGAACCCATGACCATGTGACTGGCTCGCCATTGGCAGCACGTTCTGCAAGCTGAGCTCCCGCGGAACAAAGCGTCCCGTCTGTGTCGTTTTATATCCAGGGGGCAGCGCCAAAGAGGAAATAAAATCCGTCATTTGGTGAGACGCTTTGACTGCCTTTAAAACTAATGGTGACCTCCACCATCACCCCGGCTTTCGCTGTCTCTCCACCCGCTGCAGTGGCGTACGCTGCTGGAATTATGGATGATTCAGAAGTGACCTTGGGTAGAGGGGTGTAATAACATAGAGGTACAGTACAGAACAGCACAGTGTGTCCATTGAAGAGCCCCATAGCACAGAAACATGCTGATGCTGTTGCTTTGGAACACCGGTGCATTCCAATCGATCTTTGTCATAGCATGGCTGTTGCCATTGAGCACTGTCAATTCCTTTTGTGTCACGCCGGGGTTCTGAGGATGACTGCGTTACGGCTGAAGGGTTTTATTCCCTTGAGCGATGCATTTTGCAAGAGAAAAAAAGACACAAAGGTAGGAAAGGTTGCCTCATGGTCTGTGCTGAGAAGAGCTGTTATTCTCAGGTAAAGCAGACAGGTGAGCTGCACCTGTGCGAAGGATTAATTCTTGCCAAGTGACTTTATTAAAGCTAAAATATAATGAAACAGAGAAACCTCTTAGAGGTCACTGTGCTTTGGCTATCTTTAGAGAGCAATGAGAGAGAGTGCACTCCTCTTTCTTTAGCTTGCCTACACATATTAACCTGTGTCTATTTAGAACAAAAGTGTCACTGTATTCACTTTTTTCCATGTTAGGCATTCAGTCAGGCAGGCTGAAATCTCCTGAAAGTAAACCTTATTCACATGATATAAATTAGGAACTCTAGTGGTAGTGAATGATAAATTAGTTTAATCAAGAAAAGTCCCAAAGTACTATCTTTAGGAAGTAAATACTCCTCGTTTATGTTACAGGAAGACTTTTAAGTTCTAGTGTTTCAGGTCTAGTTTTTGTAAGATCCAAAACAGTGGATGGATGAAGTCTTTTGGAGAGATAACCTCTGCTCCTCGCCATGACACTTGGGGTTGTTGCAGAGAAGAGAAAAGGGGAGCAAGAGAGAGAAAGTAAGGGAGGACGGAGGGAGAGAGAAAGAGAGGGAGAATAGGGAAGAGAGAGAGATGAGGTTTCAATCGTCCTCCTCCAGCCATCGAATGACTGTGACGTTTTCGTCTGCGATACTGTCAGTCGTCCTGAGGCTGTGCATCCATCATGCGTCTTCCCTTCAACCTGCACATCCAGAGCAGCGGTGCCAATGCCACTGACATCTATATTTAGCTCTCTCAATGGCACTTAAGGGCGCCCGACACCAACAGTGTAAGCATAATATGCAAGTGAGCGGCGGCTGGGCAGGCAGACACAGTCAGAACAGAGATAGCCACTTTTTCCACAGTCTTTCTCTCAGCAGTTTGTGTTTAAAAATACACATTGACTTGGGCCGCCTGTCAGATGATCTCTCCCCCACCGAAGGGCACCTGAACCTGCCAGGTCACACAGGTCAGGTAGGTCTGGCTGTGCTGTTTGCCAAGACATCAGATGACTCAGCCTTTATTATTACAGTGCAATGGCAGCACTAACTACAGCATAGGACACAAATAGCCATTTTAAGCCTTCAAAGTAATAACGTGACACCTGTATTTAGCCTCTGTCAGATCTTATCATATTGGTAGTGTCTCTGCTCTGAAAATGTAACACCACAGTAATATACATAGAGAGACAGGCACAACAATGCAAACTAATCTAAATTTAAATGAATCTGAACTTCTATGTTTTTAAGCCCAGGCACACTCAAAATGACATAAAATTACATAAATGGATGATAATTATTTGATGCGGGTTGACTGTTGACTGTTCTGTTTAGCAGAAACATTTATGTAAAAGAAGTATACAACTGACACAACCGTATGCACAATTTAACATCAATTATAATGAGAATCTCACAGGTTATCTCTTGCCCTGCTGGGGTTAGTGAGGAGATTAACAAGGACACAAGAAAATTTATTGTCACATGCATATGGTTACTGAGTGTAAAAAACGCAGTGAAATTGCATCTCTTTCTCAGCCTATTTGTGCATGGAGGGGCGGGGGTGTAGGTTAAAGTGCATAACAAGTGAACTATCAGCCATTCTCCATTGAGTTACTTGCGCCGTTATTAGAAAACTGTGTGGTTCAGTTTGTTGTGTTTTTCTCCTTGATAGATATGGAGGCAAAATTAGCCCACCCCTAGGTCTCACAGCTCCTCACCATATCTCTTACTTCTTTGTGCTGGTAGTCTCATTTGTGCCAACAGCCTTGGACAGAGTAAGTGAATCATTACAGGTGTATAAGGATGACAAGTGGCACCGTTTTGGCGCTCGGGATTCAATTATATGTTCCTGGAAAGACTGCCTGTACCCATGCGCACTGTTATGTCATGGTTTCATTTAGATGATTCATTGACAAGCTTTGCACTGAGTCTATTTTCCGAGAGATATGACTGGTGGGTATTGGTCGATATGGGCAACAATGTTCTTTACAGAAATTATGTAGTGGTGTTTGATTTTTTTTTTTGTATTTTTGCTTACCTTCTCCTTTTTTATGCGGTAGTTTTCTTTTGGATTAATTTTTCTTTTTTGCCAGGCTTACCTCAGCAACAGAAACACAATCTTAGAAATGATCCTGAAATGATACAAAAACAGACAAGATGAACAGTACAGAAATTACAGAAAAAGAAGCAGAGAGGCTGAGAGAGTGTTTTATGACGTAAACAAACTCAGACTGTTTCTCACTCGCCTGGACTATCCACGGTACCACCAAGCACAGTTGATGGACGCAAATAGACATAAATTAGCCCCAAGTAGCTTCTATTGTCTCAAATCATTAAGCCCATCAGTAATGTGCCACATGGACTGAGAGTCAGGTGGAATGCTAATAAAAAAGGTTGCCAAAAGGTCTGTGTTTGTGTGTGTGTGTGTGTGTGTGTGTGTGTGTGCGTGTGTGTGCTTGTGGATGGATCAAGGCTTTGTGCTCTCTGTGCCAATTTACACAAATTACCTGCCTTTTCCTGAGAGAATGGCAGCTTTGTTTTGCACTCCTCGTCTATTTTTCTTATTTTTGATATGAAATCATTAAATATATTATTGATATCATATCATATTACTATTTTATCATATAAGTACTTTCTTTTTATATCAAACATAGCCGGTTATCGTCGGTATCACAGAGACACATTATTGGGCATAAAAGGCTCACTGACCGCTCGCTGACTCACTGGCTGGAGTTTCTACACTTGTACGCCCTGTTTACTCCTGCTTACTCAGGATGCATCCTGCACATCGTTGCCATGGAAGAGACACTGCCAGTGAAGGGGTAGGAGAGCCGGAGTATTGGTGAGACAGAGGCTAATCGGCTAACCGCTTCCAAGCATACTGCTAGCCAATATCCAGTCTTATAATGATAACAAGATGTACAAGCTACATGCAAGTATCTCCTTCCAGAGGGAAATGAGGGACTGTAATATCTTCTGTCTCACGGAAACCTGGCTGTCAGAAGATACACCAGACCATGGCATCATACCCACTGGGTTCTCTGCGTTAGAATATCTCAATCTTCTGTGTCATCCATTCTGGACCGGCATCTTGGTAGCCGTCCAATGCTTAAAAATGTACCTAATCCATGAGACAGATTACTAGTAGTAAGAAAAAGCAAATGTTAACGAATTCCAAGATTTACAATGAAGCATCTATTATGTGCACTACAGTTTTGATAACAACAACACAGGAAGTGACCTCTCCATTGAATCAGGCCTAACTGTCACAGAGGATGTACTGAAATCCTTCTAGCAAGTTAACATTCGCAAAGCAGCAGGGCCTGATGGGATACCAGGTTGTGTCATCAGAGCAGGTTAAGAGCAATTGGCTGGTGTGTTCACCGGCATATTCAACCTCTCTCTGTCCATATGTGCTGTGCTCAGTAGCTTCATGTCATCCAACATTGTTCCAGAGCCAAAGAAAAGCAAAATGACCAGCTTGAGTTGTTACTGGTAAGCAGTGAAATTGTGCTGCGTGGTGTCTTTGCACCTTGCAGCGGTGCTTTGCCTATGCTCCGCCTGTGAACACAGTCTATCTAAATGCCACTTGGTCAATCCTTTCATGTTAATTTCCTTTCATTTGTACTCGATCTGAATGCACAGGCCACGAGAAGTAATTAGAAAAAAAATTTGAGCGATTTGATTCACTTTTGCCACATTATGCTAGATGGCAACACTAGATTACAGCAACTATGCTAAGCTAAGCTAAAGTCAGTGCTGCCAGATTCGGACAATGACTGGGCCAGCTGGAAAACGATTCTGCTCACTTATCCAACTCTAGGGACTGCAGGGATAGACTCAGTTTCACCTGGGGATGGCGTATTCCTTTAAGGGAGTTCCACTTGTTGAAAACGGTGCCAAAGCTATTCTACCCTCTTGACTCACTTTTTTTGTTGCTCTTGCACTAATATTACTTTGCCAAGATCGCAAAATATACGGTCAGGGATTTTAATTTCCCCCCTTGTCACATCTTTTCTCAGCTGCATCTTTCCAAGCATTACACATGCAGTGCTGTAGCCTACGTGATGCCGAAAAATTCGGTCATTATTCATACGGCCATCTGGACACATGCATCCTACATAGGGCCTACTGACATTTCAACAAATCTCTTTTATTTGCATTATTTTCAATTCCTTCTCCACTGCTGCATTATATGTAGGCTATTTGTAGAAACAGTGAACATGAAGTTCGAGTAAGAAGACCATATGGCCCTCATAGACACATGCGCTGACAAATGAATGCCTATTAAACGACAAGCTTAAAAAAAACACAAGAAACAACATGGTTTGTTTTTCTATAGGCCATTACAAGAAAATATTTCATGGACATCCATCCGTTAATAATTTCAATTTGAGAGGAAGGAAATGTCACTTGGCCTATACTAGACATATGCTAGCCAAATCTGTCAATCTGTGATGTGTGCTCATAGCTATCATAACAGAATCAAGGAGGTGAAAACGTCTCTTGAAACAATAATTTATTTTATTAACCCAACATTCTAAGGCCAGAGGACTTTATGTTGGTGATGTGATAGCAAGTAACCCCCCTGCCTTCCTCAAACATTGTATTTTTACCATATCACTGATTAATGTTTTCAGTGTTTTGATTAAACTTTTAAGCTTAAGAATGAGAAGGGAACTCAGTGGTGCCCTGGAGGGTATTTACACACACGATTAGGACTAAGTTTGTCAATTATCAAGCAAATACCAAACAGCTGAATAAATCAATATAGGCCAATTATCAGTTATGATTATCGATTCACCACAAAAGGCTGCTCATAATGCCGAAGCATGCCGCTGAGACAGGTTTAAATTTGCTCACATTGAAAAAAATTAGAGGGAACGTTGATGATCAGTATTTGTGGACCCTGATTGACTCTGATGTGACATGATCAGGTAACAGGTTTAAACCACAAACAGGATGCTTTGAGACCACTGGACTGGATCAAACATAATTTGAATGTTTTATAAAAAATCATGCTTGCTCCAGTCCAACAGACACATCAAAGCCAATGGGCAAGATCAGTGTCAAAGAGACAGATCATGGGCAAGCATGTAATTTTAATCTTTCATAAAAAATTTCATGTAACCTTTGCAGGTAATTGTCAGTGGTTTTCCTCCCAGTATTAAACTCATAAGTGATTATGAATTCTTCACAACTCGGGTAGTGAAGTGACATTTGAAGTAGACTTCATAAGATATTCATGAAATATTTAGATGTGACCTGATCAGGTAACAGGTTTAAAATGAAAACAATTCTGTTTTGAGACCGTTGGACATTTATTTAGATAAATTATTGCCATTCTGTCTTCCACATTTTTGAAAGGTTGAGTGTGAATGTTGAGTCATGTCTTATGAAATAGTCATGAGTGCTTTGTGAACAATGTATGACAGCTGCTATGAAAGTGTTATGCACTCCCACATCAAGTAAAATGTTACCAGAATCACTAATGACCCCAACGATCCTAGTCATGGACTGTTTCAGCTGCGACCATCTGGCAAGTGATATCGCAGTCTTAAGGCTAGAACCACCAGACTCCAGAAGAGCTTTTTCCATACAACTATAAAGCTTCTGAACACCGGTACAACAATGGCAGCCTAAACCTGTGCCTGCCACATAAACACACACACACACACACACACACACACACACACTCACACATATACTCTTAATACTCAACACACTGATTATTTTTTTATTTTTTGAGGAGCAAAAAACACAAGGATTTTACTCTCTTATACTAGTATCTTGAATCTTGAATGTTAAGTCTAAAATAGAACCCTGAACGTATTGCCTCAGTTTAAAAGGGAACAATAGAGTCGAAATGTTACTGTTACTGTAAATGTTCTCATTCTAGCCTTTTGCAATTAGCATGCAATATATTACAGTAATTTTGCGATTATTAACTAAGGTTAAGACATTGATTTTCTAAAAATGTCTTCATCTATGAGTTTACACATAGGTGAGGGCTATATACAGGATTTCATTTCTTTTCATCATTCTTCTGGAACTGATCTGATTGTGATTCAATAGGTAATGTTTAGTTAACTGAGGTCAATACGTGGCTTGTTTTTTTTAATTTTCATAAAACACTGACCTGAGGTCAATACATGGTCTGGCTTATATTCTGAAAATGACTGTCGCTCTCTGTTACTTTGGCCACCCTTAGCATCAATAGACACTTAATGGAGGCCAGCTGTAGGCAAACACTATAAAGATCTGTGTGAAAGAAAAAGAAAAAAAAACATTTGAATCAATGCTACAGGGCAGGTTAGTGAGTGTTATGTGAGAAGTTAATTAACCAGGGAAGCCATTAATCAAAATCATTCCCCAAATGGACAGAATCATTGAGACAAGGATCTGTAGCACTTGTGCAGGCAAGCATTCGGAGGACACGACAACAGCCATACCTTAACAAGACAAGCCTAAAACTCAGCTGTACACCACAATCCTAATCTGTCTTTGCACTTCTCATGCAAAATCAGGTTCAAGGACACAACACAAACTAAACATGTACATGATGACGGATTCTTCTGAAAGACAACAATTGGTATCTAAAGCTTATGTTAGTCTGTTAGTCCTCCAGTAGCCTGGATTGGGAAACTTTTCAGGGGCTGATATTTTATCTGCACCCAAAAACCTTTTTTTTTTTTTTTTTTTTTTTTTTTACTAAGCCAGTGTTTTAGCTCCTTTGGCTCTGCCAATAACAAACCGATGTCAGTCAGCTGTAATGGGTAGGAGCGGGATGCTGCAAAATTGTATCGCATATATTCTCCATACGCCACAGGCAACACATGAGTCAGTCCAGAATTGTAAAACAGGACTGATACTTAAGCAGTTTGGACGGGCCTCTCTGCATGCAGCCATATTTGGAGTGCATACACCATGCACTTATCTCTCATGATATAAAAGTGAGAGACTGTAGCAGGCAGCAGCTCTTCATTTAGGCAATCAGGGGCCATTAGAATCAACTGGTCTTTACTAAGCTTAGTCTAAAACTGCTTTAAGTTTAAGAGTTAAGATTTAGGTACATGCCCCTAATTACCAGGTATTTACCTGGTAGGAATGTGTTAAATTGAAGAAATGACATGGCAACTTACCAAGATTTATGCCAGGTCTTAGTGAGAGGAAGACTTTTGCCTACATAGTGTGACTGAAATAACTGTCAGATTAGACTTTGAGTTAATGTTGAGTTATGGCCGTTAGCTCAAGACCAGGCTCAAGACCGGCCGGTGCCACTGGCCCCTAGTATAGACCTTTGTGAGAGGTGAAGGTGAAGACAGTCGATGAAGAACCCTCTCATCATATCCACACTGTACTGGCTCCCTTATCAGTTATATTTTCCAGTGTTTATATTGAAATCTTTCAACCCTGTGTATATTTTCCAGTTTTCATATTGAAATCTTTAAATCCTGTGTCTTGAGATGGGAAGAAAGTGGGAGGAAGAAATGAATTCAACTCAATAAATACACACACACATACACACACACACACACACACACTGCTCACTGCTCTTCCCACAAACGACAGACCTCCTCACAATCCATTCATACACATTGCCTCTGATGGACAACTATTGATTTCCATCCACTTGAAGACATTTAGTTGGATCCAGAAAGCTTCTCCATATGGAGTCCATGGGCATCACATGTCTGTCCCAATCATCCAATCTTGCTCACATATGCTCCCATGCTACAGTCCTATTGTCATTTACTTAAAATCTGCAAATGAATGTGTGTGTGTGTGTTTGTTTGGGGGGTAAAAAAAGGTTATGATACACAGTAATAAACCTGGTGTGTTATAAGGTGCTGTTTTATGTGTGTCTGGTAGCAAATGAAAACATATGTGCAGCATGATGAGATGGGGGTTGGGAGCAGAGTGTTATGTGTGTATGCGTGTTACGTTACACCTTCTTGTCCACTCACTCATCACATTTCACACTGCAGGGAACGTGTATTTGAGGACATGTCGAAAAGCATTCCGTCCGAAAAAAGAGAGTGGCAGAGAGGGAGAGTGAGAGAGGCAGAGAGAGAGAATTTTCCATTACATAGGTTATCTGCAGGTTTTCATTTTTGTCCTTTTTTTTCATCCAGTGTTGTGAGTCATTTGGGTGAAATCGTTTTCAAACATAGGGCTCTGTTTGAAGGTCATATTCTGTGCTATGTATGGGGAGATTGCACATGAGTGTCTGTGTGTGTTTCTGTATATACTTGTGTGTGTCTATATACGTGTGTGTGTGTGTGTGTGTGTGTCAGTTGCCTGGACTTTGTAGTGGGCTTTCATTGGCTTCAAGGGCAGCAGTAGCAGAAACAGCAATAGCGGAAGTCTCCCATCACATCAGCTCCACTGACTGACCAGCTCTTCGCTCTGTTTCTTCTTGATCTCCAGATAGCCTCTGTTAGAGCTCAAATGAGAACCATGCCTTGCAGGCTCTGCCTTCAGATTGCACTCTTTAAGGTTAATGGCTTGGCATAAGGAAGGTGGGAGAAGAGATTTTTATGGGTAGGAAGCCAATGAGCATGAAATGCTAATGCATTGCCAACCCCCAACCCCCTCTGCAAAGGCATATGATCTGTACTGGCCCTTACACATGACTCCCAGTAGAAAATGATTCACTTGCCACTTTCACACTTCATATGAACACACATTCCTCCATAATGATCAATGCTGACCCTGTACTGATCTACACTAGCTGAACACATGATAATGTTTCTCAAATACAGTTTGAGAGGAGAGGGTTGGAGAGGGTAAATGATGGACAGCCATCACTCAACCCACTTTCCAGTTTTACAAGATTTAACGGTAACACTTTAGATGAGGGTACACATATTCACCATTAACTAGCAGCTTAATAACATGCAAATTAGTAACATACTAGCCATTTGTTAGTCATTACAAGTTAATTATTAATACCTTATTCTGCATGAGCTTATTCTACCCATAGTAAACCATTAACAGAATTTCTCCAATATAAACTCCTAATTACTGCTTATCCATAGTAAGCAAGTTAGTTGTTGTACATGAATTATGAATTAATATGCTTTGATTAGTATGGGGCTTATAAGGCATTAGTATAGGAGGAACATTTATTCTCCTTCAGTAATATTTAGAAAAGATGGTTTATTCATAGGAACAAAACCCAAAACTACAAGTGCCTAACAGTGTCTAATAGTGCCTAAAAGTTCTAATTATGTCTTTTTGATTGAGAATAGCATCCTGAGAATTACTGTTCCTGTTGCATTACCACCTTATAAGCCCCTTATTGAGCAATTTTGGATCCTAATTCATTTACAACAACTAGCTTACTTTCTATGAACAAGCAGTAATTAGCAGTTTATATTGGAGAAATTCTGGTTAATGGTCTACTATGGGTAGAATAAACTCATATAGAATAAAGTATTAATAAGTGACTCGTAATGACACGTAGTTACACGCTCCAGCATTGCAAAGCCTCTCTCCTCCTCCCATCTTTTCCCTTAGCCATAGGGATGTGCCAGTGAAAACCACTTGCACATAATCTGGGCTGTTACCATGGCTAGCTACCAAAGCAAACATCCTTATCCTCAGTGCTCAATATCAAGCAATCTGATGGGTGAACTCATAGCTGGAGATTATCAATAGTTCTAATATTCATACACACAGTCACAGGTGATTCATACTATTTATGTTCATATTTTCAGTCTCAGGTGATCTGTACTAGGTCTGTTCATACACACAGTCACAGATGATTCATACTAGTTTCATTTATACTATCCATACTATCTCTATACATCCATACTGTCGGTGTTCATACTCACAGTAGCAGAAGATCATTTCACTCCTACCCACTAGACCATGTCTACTCAGATAGCCTATGAAATTGCATAATGTCTCGCCACAAGGTAAGTAATGGTATGGTAAGGTATGGTTTAACATGGTGTGTTATGGCAATGTAAAGTACCCTGTGATATGAGATGATTTGGTATGACACATTAGTCCAATGTAACATGATTCATTCTGGATGATGTGATGGATATTCCCAATGCCTGTCAATGAGATGAGAAATTGTTTAGCAAATGCTTTGATTTTAGTTGTCACGCTAATAATAAACCTGTGATGCACACAGGCTGTCCAATTCAGTCGGGGAAACCATTTCGCCATCTCAAATGTCACCGCGTTGGAAGTCGGAGACCTCACAGCGCACCCTCATTCTAAGGGGGATCAGGTGTTAAGCTGGCTCTTTTTCTCTCTCTCTCTCTCCTCGGTGGTGAGAATTAATCACTATTTTGTCATTTACTTTTTATTGTGTTTGCAGTCGGAGGGAAATGTCAGCGGCTCTGACTAATTCACTGTTAGACAAAATTTAACATTTCGGCGACGCGAGTAAAAAGTCACCCTCAGCGGCTTCCCGTCAGGCGGCTTCCATCCCTCTTTATGACGGATGTAAATCTGCAAGTCTACCAGAGCTTAATCATGGGATCTAATATGCTTGTTTTTCTTCTGATTTAGCGTATCCTTTCTCTTGCCCAACCTGAGTCACGCATCAAAAGAACAAAAAAAAGGCACAAAAGCTGAAATCATACAAGCGAAACAACTGGCCATGTTCCCGGGCTTGAGGAACCCAATCCCTTACATTTTTCAGTAAGCTTCGCTCCTTTCACAGAAGGACAAAGTAATGATGTTGTGCAGGTTTCACAGCAGAACATGAAAGCAAGTCCCTCATCTTATTCATATGACTTCTACTGTTTTTGTTCTCAGGTGAAGATATCCAAGGCTTTGATCAGCTTTCATCTCTGACAAAATATGGAAATATAATTTGATGTTTGTCGGGAGAGAGCGATATGTGTTATTGACATTCGGACAGTTTTAGACATCAGTGCTGCAGAGTCTTGACAACCAATGCGCAAAAATCTCAGCTCCGGTCTTCCCAGGTTGAGTTTGTGCTCTGGGCTGTTTGCTACCTGTGTGCCAGGATAACACTACGGGAAGAGAGAAAAAAAAAACTTTGACAGGAAGATTAGCATTCATGTGTGGAGTCTTATTTGTACGAATGCCAAGCGTGCACGTGTGTGTGTGTGTTATAAAGAGAGAGATTGTGTGTGTGTGTGTGTGTGTGTGTGTGTGTGTGTGTGTGTGTGTGTGTGTCTGAGTGTGAGTGTGTATTTTCTTTCCACATTTTGTAGACGAGCGTCTTTCTTTTATGGTGAATCAGACATCGCTGCAACAGTAATCCCTGCCACGGATACTAACAAATAGCCTTAAAATAAAGCATCTGAAATGCAGCATCAGTGTCAGGAGAGACTATTCAGATGAGGTATCTCCTCACAGTGCTCCAGGCTGAGCAGAAAGTCATAGGCCCATTCAAATTCAAATTCAAACATTAAACTTAAGTGTTTCGGGAAACATGCCATTTATGTAAACAAAAACAAAAGGTTTAAAACATTGGCATGGGCATTACCATCCAACATGTCTTTATTTGGCAAGATAAGACTTATGGACTAATCGGCTTCTGTTGACCATGCATCCCAATGGGATGAGGAAATATGGAGCTACTATACTGTAGGAATTGATATGGGCATTCCAGTGCATATATACACCATAGTGTATAGAAACAGTCACAAACTGTTTTAGTTTTTGCAAGCATACTGGGAGCAGGAGGGAGTGTTAAACATTGAAATGAAACAATCACTCAAATTTAACAGTTCAACGGAAACTGTTTGCCACAAATAGTCATGTCTATTGAAAGAACTTTAATACACCTTTGGTATGTCTTGCTGTAACTGATCCTATCACATTCATTTACCATTGCCCATATGAACTTTGAAAATATTAAACATGAAAGTGCCCGTAAAAAATAATTTATACGAATTGCAGTTTGTTAATTTGCATAATGCAAGAGCTAATTTCAGAAATGAATGAAATATATGTTATACACAGTAAGAACCAACCCAGCGTGTTGAAGGACTTGAAAGATTATGCTCCTTATTACGGATTTATTATGCAAGCACTGTTGACACATGACACATATGATTCCTGTGTTCCTACATGTTTTTCAGTCAGATTCCATATGAGTATTCATAGATGCTCTGTGCAATTCCGTCATCAAATACTCATAACAGAAGCCTGGTTATAAATGACTTGGGGCTCAAGCCTCCTCTAAATCCTCCACTAAATGCACACATATATTTGGCTCTGCTCTAGTCTGATGTTGATTTCAAATACACCAGAGAGCCTAGGAAGATAGCACAGCTTTAGACTTTATTCTGAGATAACTCAGTGCGCAGTGCTGTTTGTGGGGCAAAGGGGGCCATTTCGGGTCAATCTTTTTTATTCAAGCATTATTAACAGTGAAAAGCTGCCCCCCACACACAGTTTTGCCATCTCGTTCAATTACTGATGAATTATTTAGGCACCAATCACCAAGTTTGGCTCAGAGAGCCCTCCCACACCAACCATGCTCATTATTTATTCAATTAAGTGCTCATTTGTACACTGACTTGACTTTGGTTAATAGGAACTGTCCAAGGACAGATTGCCGGATCAGAGCTTGTCTCCTGAGGAATGGCTGCCAACAGTGTGTCCAGATAGCGCATGAGCTCAGACTCACACTCTCACACGCACAAACACACAGACACACACACACACACACATACACACACACACATTTATACAGATACACACACACATTTGTACAGATACACAAAAAACACATCAAATACTCACATACGCATACACAACATATCAAGTCTCTCTCTCTCTCACTCTCTCTCTCTCACACACACACACACACACATACAGAAACATACATCCATACATACATACACACACACACTCACACTAGGGACCCCAAACTGACCCAGATCTCTGGGTCTGTTGATCAGAGAGACTGCGCTAGTGTTCCGGGTTGTGTTCGTTTCAGTGTGACGGCAGTGGTTGCTTTCTGAGTTGTTTCCTCTCATCTTCCTCTTTGTGGTGGTAAGAAAGCCCATTTGATCTTGATCTTGTAACTAAAACTTTAAACAGCCTACAGGACTACAGGGAAGGCAGATGAGAAAAGAACTTGCGCTATAAAGCAAACACTGTTTGTTTACAGTAAAAAAGAAGACAAGGGTGGGAAAAAAGCCCTGACAGTGTGGATGTTCACACCAGAGTTCAGTGTGAGTTCAAGGGTGAGCAGTCGTGAGCCCCCTGCCAGTTCAGTTTGTTTTCTGTGCACAGAGAGGCTGAGTGCTCTCTGGCCTCTGCCATGTTAGAGAGCAATCTATCTAAGATCTTGCTAAAGATGCACACACAATCAGTCACTCACTCACTCTCTCTCTCTCTCATTCTCTCCCTCTCCGTCTCACAAACACATACACACACACATGCAAGAATGCACACACACAAGCACTCACACACACATGCAAGAATGTACACACACACTCCCTCTCTCACACGCTCACATAATCTCACACACATACACACGCAGAGCTCATATGCCTCAGACATGGTGTAGCCTCAGCTCAGCTTGTGCCAATGCTTGTTTAATGTTTTATTCATCAGGGCCCTCAGAGGCCTGTCATATATTGCACAATTCTGTTTGACAGACTTAGCGCCAACGCGCTGCAGAAAATAAATTGTGTCAGTCTTTACCCAATTCATTAGGAACTACATCTCTCTTACTGTACATAAAGCTCCCTCATTTGTGGGTAAGAGGTAAGATCATTTTAGTTTGCGTGAACACATGTCCTTGCTCTAATTGTAACCATGGTCTTAATTCAAACGAATAAATTAATTTCCAATTAGATGTTCAATTATTAATGTATTACATATAACATGTTTACACAGTACATTCATTTAAATATTATTCCGTATACAGTGCAACCACTGATGTGTTTCTTCATGCAGTATTTTACAGCAAAATCATATCCAGTGTTTACTGAAGTAACATGATTGTGCGTGCAAGATCTGCTGAACTCCTACAGTAAACATGCTGTGATCTCACCACTCGTTTACTGTTTATAATTACTTTCAAAGTCACACTATGGTTTGTGTAAAAGTAATTGTATAAAATCGATGACCTACCATTTTCTATATTATGCCAACTTTACTTGTTTCACAGTAAGCCACCATATCTTCTTCATACCGAGAAGCACTGATTTCCATTCTCTAATCTCACTTGATGTGGCATTAAACCCTCATTCAAAAGAAAGGTGTTTTATTTGATTAATATTTATTATTTTAGATTATTATTTATTATTATTTATTATTATTCATTATTAGTGCATAATACCTTTGGCTTACTGTCCCAAAGACAAAAAAACATGTCTTACATTTTACGCACACCATTGCCAGTGTTGTGTGTTACTGTTACAAAATAACGCGTTTCAGTAATGTATTTACTTTTTTCTATATGTACATATGTGTACAAGAGCATGCGTGCGTGTGTAGTTGTGTGTGTGAGTGCGTGTGTGAGTGGGTGAGTGAATCTGTGTAGTCCCGCAATAGTGTATGTAGGCACTATTATGTATCTGTCTTGTCCATACTGTGTCTTAACAGTTACGTGTATCACCGATTGTTCCCGATGAAACATTGTCTCGTCTCACTATGTACTGTGTATATGGCTGAAACGACAATAAATACCTACTTGACTTGACTTGACTTCAAAAGTAGTGTAAGGCGCTACTACTGAAATTTTGTTAACGAAACATAGTTCCTTTTTCAATTTGGCGTCATTGAACAATTGAACAGATTTTACAATGACACTGTCCTCTCAGCAGCCCGCTTGTGCAGTAGTAACCTGTGTGCAGTCATGTGCAAGCGAGAAGCACCAACGTTAACTTTTGAGGGATGGAGGCAGGCACGGACTGACAATCTGTGCACTCTGGAAAAGTCCAGAACGACTGCCCAATCCGACGTCTTTTGGCCAGGCTTCCTTATCTGTCCAGCTCTATAAAAACATAAATCACTTAAGCCCAATCAAACCTATGAATATGTACAAGTTTACATAATCTACAAGATCAGCTATCAACCTCCACTGTCATTAAAAACTAAAAACACTTGTCTATTCCCATCAGACATTTGTCTGTTCTTATTTCTGTTTTCAACAATGTAGGACAAGCACAAGGAACAATGAAATGACAAAAAACTCACTCATTTATGTAACATTTCATCCTTCAATGCAGCCTATTTGTGTAGTTTTAATTGAGTAAGAGATTCATGCATAAAGGAATGAGGTCACTAGAATATGCAAGTGTTGGCAGCTATGCTTATGCTACAGTAGGTCAATGTGACGACAGTGAAAATAGGCGTTATTTTATTATGCTTGTGGGCTGTGCTGCACAGCACAACTGGCCGTCATACAGGTGCTACTGGAATTTTTTTTTTCCTTTCTCAGGATTATTTGGTTGACAAATCCTGGAGAAGAAAGGGCCTTTGAAAATAGGAGGGGAAAAAACAGGAGATGGTAAAAGATATGCAGCCAGACATAGAAAGCCTGATATATGCTCTGCAAAAACATGCAGATCAGGGCTTTTTAAAGCAGGGCTTATGATGCGTACACAGGATACTGGGAAATGGGGAGTTTCTGGGAGATCAGTGGTCAATAAGAGTATAAGGCTACAAAATAAGCCCTTAGTTTATGTAGTTTGTGTTCACCTATATGCCCATAAGTATCGATGCTATGTTATTTGATATTGTTTCATAGGGCCATCTAATTATCTTAAGAATCTAAGTTGGTGGTTTCGAATTTGGGAGAAAGAGCAATTTTTGCAATGTTAACCAATGTTCTGTTACGTGAAAACACCCTATGGTTTTTCTTTTTTAATTATAGACATAATGCATACAGCACACTTGACCATTTAACACACAGCATTAAGGACATTTATTGAGTTTAGCTAAAGAATTAAGAATAAAGAAGATGTTTGGAAACTGAACCTGGGTCCATCGATTGTCAGTGCTTATCATTGTCACTGTTCCACCACCATTTCCACCCAGTGACTATTTAGGCATGCCACCCAATGTCACTCTCTGATGTAGAGTAATGTAGAGTAGGCTTATAATACATTATGACTACTAACAATAACATAACATAATTACTAACAACAATAACATAATAACAACTGGGTTAAAAGGGCTCATAAGTTGCTATAATGTTCCATGTGGGGTCATAAGTTGTCAGTAAACCATCTTTTCTAAGTATTACTGAAGGAGAATAACTGTTCCTAATGTATCACTGTCTTATAAGCCCCATAATAACTAAGGCATATTAAGATCATAATTCATATACAACTACTAACTTGCTAACTACGTATCAACAGTAATTAGGAGTTTATATTGGAAAAAGTCTTAGTTAATGTCTGTTATGGGTAGAATAAATTCATGTAGAATATGGTATTAATAAGTGATTTGTAATGGCTAAGAAATGGCTAGTATGTTTCTAATTTGCATATTAATAAGATGTTAATTAATGGTGAATATGTGTACCCTAATCTAAAGTGTTCAGAGTACTGATAAGGCTTAACTAACTGTTAGTTAATACATAGTTAAACCTTCACAAAATTTCGCATTTGTGAAGTTTTTACAAATGTTTATTTTGTTTGATGTTTACCATTTCTTTTATGTTTACTTCTATTACGTCTGAAAATGGTTTCAGAGGTTTTGACATTTTTGAAAATAAACCAACTTGAGAACATAGATTTTGTCTTTTTCTTACTTAAAATGTATCATTTATGTTTTATGCCATAACGTTAGCAGACCGATCTTGATGTAATTCTGTAGTATCTGACATCATGACTTGCCACATATGCATGCAAATGTGTTACACTTTACTTAACCCCAACAATGAAACATTATGATGAGGTGTGCTGCATTATAGATGCATCCATATGAACTTTACTTTACTTAAAGCACACATTGACAGCTTATGATCCCACATGGAACATTATAGCAACTTATGAGCCCTTACAACAGTTGATCACCCAGGTGTGTGCATAGAGGGGTATTAGTAGTCATAATGTATTATAAGCCCCATCAGCCAGCCTGTAGTTTATAACCAGTCATGAACACTCATAACACCCTTGGATTTATAAGGCATTATAAGATAGATTTATAGTTATTTATAACTGTTGATATAATGCATCATGAAGCATTATGAGTGTAGTCATAATGCATTTTGAGTAATTATGATGCGCATTATAGTTTGTTATAAATGCGCTCATAATGCGCTATAGATATGGTCTTCATAGAAAGTGTTACCATAGGAGTAGGCTTTATGCCCCTCTCATTTTTTTCCTGAAGAACATTAGCCTGCAGCTAATGTTTTTGCATCAAAAA
The DNA here is from genome assembly GCA_015244755.2 of Tenualosa ilisha. Classification (NCBI taxonomy): domain Eukaryota; kingdom Metazoa; phylum Chordata; class Actinopteri; order Clupeiformes; family Clupeidae; genus Tenualosa; species Tenualosa ilisha. Next base: position 1,809,811 of record PYXC01000045.1, read on the forward strand.
ATAGTCTTCCTGTTTTGTGTGCACCTGATTGGCACACAGTACAAACAGTTTTTTTACATACTGCCACCAACAGCAACTACCAAGAAGTAACGAACAATGCTGTCACCTGGCTGGAAAGACTCCTCTCTGGAAGTCGTTCCAAGTACCAAACTTTCCGAGCATGTTTGTGAATTATCGTTAGAACAAGCATTTGTAAAACACTAAATCTGTTAACGGCGGCTCAAACGATCAAGATTACGATCGTTGTCAATTACAAATGAAAGTGGCCAGTTGGCCATTGACCGTTCAGTGTAATCTGTAATCTGTAAGACATTAAACAGGGATATTGACTTCTGGACTTAGTACACAACAAATCCATTCAAAAACCTTGAAATACACAGTGAGCAAAGAATAAAGGCACTGCACAATTTGCTATGCCCTTTTAGAATTACACAAATACTTTTGGACAACAAAAACTACCTACCACCTTGAAGGCCAATGCATCCCATGTGAGCTGTATTAAATTGTGGTGTGTGTGTGTGTACGCGTGTGCGTGTGCAGGTGTGCGTGTATGTGTGTGTGTGAGCATATGTGAGTGTGTGCCTGAGCAAGTGGGGAGACTGGACAATAATTGTGCTGGACATAGTCTCCACAGGTGCTAACAAAGCAAGCCCCCTGGGCCCCATGATGCCTTATGCAGTTGGGGGGAAAGAGTTCTCCACCAGCAAGGGGAGTGCAGGCAGACTGTCTGCCTCTTTGGCCCAGAGGAAGGCATCATCTCTGGACATCCAGAGCTAGCATCATTGGATGTCGGGGTGAGACAGCATCTCTGGGTGTCATGAAACAGCATCTCTGGGCGTCTGGGTGAGACAGCATCTCTGGAAGTCACAGAAACAGTATCTCAGGGCATCTGGGAGACAGACAGCATGTCTAGGCATCATGGAACAGCATCTCTGGGCATCTGGGAGACAGTATCCTTCCCTGGGCACATGTAAGATCATGTCTAGGCACAGCAGCATCTTAGGGCATCTGGGGACAGTGTGTCTGGATATCTGGTAGGCAGAATTTGTGGGCATCTTGCAGACGGCACTTCTGGGCATGTGCAGATGGCATCTTTGGGCATTTGCCTTTCTTCAAATGTAGAAAACTGTTATGTCATGAATGCTTCCTTTGTTGCCCCTCAGTTGGGCCTATCTGTGCCTATGCTTGTGTATACAGTATAATTTTGTAATGTTTAATGGTAGAGCTGTATTTGGTCTGTGTCTGTGTGTGTGTGTGGTGAGAGAGAGAGAGAGGTAGAGAGAGAGACAGACAGATAGACAGACAGAGAGAGAGAGAGAGAGAGGGCATATGTGTTTGTGTGTAGACGAGTGTAGATTGTTCCCATTTCAATATAAAGCAGTACACACTGACTCTGACTGACTAACACCATAACACAGGGAGAAGCCTGGCATTGATCACCAGACTCTCTAACTGACCCCGACCATCAGGGAAACCACACAAACTCTCATTGACAGTTCTTATTGTTTGTGTTTCTGTCAGACCTCCACACTGAGTATTCAGATATTTGGCCAGAGGAGCTTTATCTGTGTGCAAGGATGGAAAATAACTGCATGTTTACACATTGAATTTTCATCCCCATCGCTCAGTCTAGCTATTGCTAAAGTTAAAGCCAGGCTTCAGTGCTCACCTACCTCTCCTTTGGTGTGAGCCATAACCTGAATGATCACCTCCATTATTTGTTCAATTATGGGAAAATAATGACTGACACCGATTCCTCTGAATGGGGAATATCAATAATTCTGTTGGTGCTCATAGGAAAGTTCATTAATCTCATTCATGTCTTGTTCCTAGCCTGACTCATGTGGCTGCATTTTTTATTATAAATTTCAGTTGGCTCAAATACCAATCTGGCCTCTGAGCTGACTGAGCTGACTAACCCAAGGCTAGTGATAGATGCTGGGGAGCGATACTGTGTGTTGCTCTTAAATTCAGCTGGATAAGTCCAAGAGCTACTTCAAAAGCACTTTTATATTTAATCATGGAGAGCCTCTGCACGTTTCGAACAGATGAGTTGGCATAACCTAGCCTGGCTTTCGCAACCAATTACCTTAGTCTGAGATTGAGCTTGGTCTGGAAACTCACTTGTCATCTCCCACCTCTCTGAGGTGGGAATAATGAATGTAGATCAAAATTCCTCTGTTGGTTGTGTCTTGATTTCAGTTAGGGTGTTAAACCCTCCTCTGTCGTGTCAGGGGAAAAGCCTTTTTTTGACTGGTTCCCTAATGAAGTGCATACAGGCCTGGTTGCCATACTCTGCAGAGTGAAATCAAATCACTCGCAAATCACAATGATTTGTCCAAGACTGGGCATGAACTGCTTTCTGTGGCTTGATTTACCATTACTTTTTGCAAAGAATATATGGTTGTGGTGTTGAAACAGAATAAGAAAGATCCTATGAAGACTTCCAACTGCACATACACAATCTTTTCATAAAACCGAATTTTTGTTGCAGTGCTTGACTGAGGTTATATTAACCTAATCTAACCAAATCTGACGATCTGGTGATAGAGATCTGATCTGTCTGTGTTTGTCTGAGCATACATGTGTTTGTTTGAATGTGTGTGTATGTGTGCATGCATGTGTGCATGTAGGAGGGGGTGGTGTGTTTGCATGCTTGCATGTGTGTGTTTGCTAATCAGTTTAGCCTGAGGTGTGTGCCTATGTTTCTGTATTCAACCTGAAGCCGAGGTGAAGAGTGTGTGTGTGATAATGAGCTATGCTCGCTAGGTACGATGAGACCAGAGAAGGGGAGAGGAGTGAAATGCGAACAGAAGAAGGTTTGGGGGGGAGATGAGATGACTCACACTAACAATGCCTCATATTAAGAGTGAATGACTCATTCACTCTCTGTCTGTCTGTCTCTGCTCCTCTGTGTTTGAGGCCAGCTTCCTTTTAATGGGAGATTGCCATTCAGGCATGCAAAGAACACATCACCTCTGCTGGCCTCAAGTTCTAATGCCGCAGCTGCTCAAAAGCATCTTTTTTTTTGAGGGGGTTGGGGGGGTCTGTTACTCACCCATTAAGAAGAGACCTGCACTCGAGTGGATATTTTGTCTTAGTCTGTGACCTGGATCACTGTTCAGTCGCACTGACTTACTCTTACTCACTCTGTCTCCATGGGACTGAAATCTATTGCACTTTGTAGTTGCATGCTGTGGACACACACACGCATACACACGTGCACACACACACACACACACGCGCAAGCACATATCATTATGCCTGGGGCTTATTAAATGCATGGGGGACCAATTTATATACGTATACAGACAAATCCTCCCAGACCATCCTCCCACACAAACTGGTCAAGCTGCATGTGGATCAGCACCTTCCTCTCTGGCCACAGACAGTGTGAGAGTTGGCCATCACACGTCCACAGCCCTAAGCCTCAGCACTGGCTCCCCCCCAGGGCTGTGTGCTCAGTCCCCTCCTCTACTCTCACTATACACACGACTGCACCCCTGTCCATCAGAGCAACACCATTGTGAAGTTTGCAGATGACACAGCCGTGGTGGAGCTCATCTCCAGGGGTGATGAGTCGGCCTACAGAGACAAGGTGGAGCAGCTGTCGTCATGGTGTATGGGCAAAAATCTCCTCCTTAACACTTCAAAGACCAAAGAACTCCTAATAGACTACAGAAGGAAAAAGACAGAAATCCCACCACTAATCATCAGCGGGGACTGTGTGGAGAGGGTGGCAGACTTTCGCTTCCTGGAAGTCAACATAGAGGAGACACTATCTTGGAGCGTGAACACCTCTGAGCTGCTGAAAAAAAGGCTGAACAGAGACTGTACTTCCTCAGAATACTCAGGAGGACTGACATCACACAGAGCGCTGGTGTCCTTCTACAGAGCCTCCATCGAAAGCATACTAACATACTGCATCTGGTACACTAGCTGTACAGTAGCTCAGAGGAAAGCTCTCCAGAAGGTCATCAACACCACCCAAAGGATTGTTGGCTGCCCTCTCCCCACGCTACACAGCCCCCACTGTCTCAAAAAAGCCCAGTACATTATAATATTTCACACCCAGGCCACTCCCTATTCGAACTGTTGCCTTTGGGCTTGGATTGACGGTACAGATCGACCAGTGCAAGGGCAAATAAACTCAACCACAGCTTTTACCCAACTGCAATAAACTGTCTTAATGCTGCTAAAAAATAACACTGTGCAATCTGTTTTTACAAAGGACACTGCAATAATGAAGCAATGTATTAACTGTGTTTGTATTACAGCTGCAATAACAAATTCTTAAGCTGTCACAATAAGGAGTCACACTTACAATGAAATTTGCACTGACTCAAGTATGTGTGTGTGTGGGTGAATATATGTGAATGCTTGTTCATACTGTTCTTGTAACGAACTGGGTATGATGTCAGGGTGCATGTGGGCTCAGGCATAAATATTAAGTGTATTTATTCTTATTTATTCTTTCAGAAACTATAGCACTTTAACTATTTAACTATTTTTTTATGGATGATGCACTGACCAAAGAGCACTTTCAATTTTGTCGTACCTGTGACAATGACAATAAAGACTATTCATGACAATATAGTCTATTCTATATTCTATTCAGTGGATATCTGGACTGACTACAGATGCTGTACTGTGATTTGATGCAGTAGCAGTGAAGCATAGAGACTGACGTCACATGTTGAAGTGGCTTGACCGGATTCACAATGTCAGGGGAGTATTAGCAAGTTGCCCCAGGGGTAAAGACTCTGCCTGTTCACTTGTTGTTTTTGTTTTTTTTTTAATGTGTTTTTTTAGAGACAGTCACACACACAGAGGGAGAATGAGAGAGAACATCAAGACAAATAAGTGGGATGAATCATTTGTGTCTGTGTCATTATATACACATGACTCAGATCCAACCCCAGCATTTTTTTATGGAGAAGTTCGTTTATGCATTTTTATGTGTTGGATAGAGTGTGTGTGTGTGTGTGTGTGTGTGTGTGTGTGAGTGCATGCGTGTGTTTGTGTCTGTCTTTCTGTCTGTCCGGTCTATCTAACAGTCTGTGGCATCCCATCTTGGAGAGGAGAGGATGCTCAAGCCTCTCTCTGGAGCTGCTGAGCCTTTCCAATTTGTCTGTGTAGTGTGGATGCCGTCTGACAGGAGACAGAGTTCCGGCTGCGGAAGAAACAGATAATGATGCGCGGGAGCATTTCCATCTTTCAACCAGGAAATAGACTCAGCAGCTTCACACCAACACCACACTGCCACTTCTTATTCCAGACCATTCACTCTTATTCAACTTTTTCCCCATTAGGCTGTATTTTTTTTAACATAGTTTCTCTTTTCCTTATTTTTCAATACCGAACAAATAGCTGGAGATGTTAGATTAATAGGTTGCCATAGCCTCTTGTAATCTTGTGGCTCCAGTCCTTACATTTGTGTTCAGAACATGTCATGGGTGATCCTATCACAAAAGGTTAGCCGAGACACATCGCTGTTTTCACATGCATCAAGGGTGTGCACCCAGTTACTGATTGCTTGTGCATTGCTTGTACAACTGCTAATATCCACTTCATCAGAACTCCAATTGTCTGCCACATGCATGAAAACACATTACAGTTTAGAAAACAAATCTGGTCAAAAAAATCTCAGACCAAACGATACGATGAGTTTAATGACTGAATCACAATTTTGTTCAATTCTAATCGGACCACCCAAGAAACATTAAAAAAGTGAATGCAAACAGAATCCTAGTGTCATTCACAAGTCAAAATGTTTATCCTCTGAGCATCACAGCTTGTGTTTTAGTTCACTTATAATGTTGTAATGAGTCTCTGTATGTAATAATGTGAAAAAAGCTGTGTAATATACAAGCAAATCATGTAAGGTCTATAGAGTGACTGCAATAAGTGTTTTAAGCTCTGAAGTGGAACTTTATTTCATGTCAGGGTTCCAGAGGAAATTAGCCAAATTAGTTCAACAATCCCAACACTTAGATGACACAAATACCACCCACATATAAAGTTCCTTTCACGGGCTTACTGAGCATTGCATTGTGATTTGTTAATCTACTCCAACCTGCTGTCAGCGCAAGTGTGTGCGCATGTGTGTGCGCATATGTGCGCGCGCGTAATCTGACACTGAGGTTTCCACAGAATGGGTTCAACAGCAGCATGGCACACAGCGTAGCATAGAACAGCCCAGCACAGCAGTGTGCCGAGTCGAGGTTTAAGGCGCTCAGTCAGTCTTGCCTGGTGCACTGTGGGCATTTAATATGCATGGGCTCGCTAATTAAGCTCATCTAATTCTAATGAGGTGGCCTTGAGATTTCCTTGGCAGCCAGGAGCGAAGGTAGGTATGCAGAACTGTACCAACCAGACCAGCCTTCATGCAGTCTGAGACAAAACAACAGCCTTTGTGGAGGGTTGTGGGGGTGACACATGAACATGATTAAAGAGGCAGAGAAATTGTGCAAAGATCATTGGAATATTTGCACAGCAAGCAGATTCTTTTGTGCCTGCACCCTCATCTTATAATTTTGTAGACAACACAAGTTTTTTGATATTTTTTTTTTTTTACTGTCCTTGAACTACAGATTGAGTGTCAGATCAGTGAATGGTTGTTTGATCTATACCACATACAAGATACATATATTTTTAACTTCACAGAATAAGAGCAGTGTTACTTAGAGAGAGAGATGCAAGTCTCATCAAGAGTGTTACTGTGTCTCTGCAGCTGACCAACCAGCTTTTCTGTCAAATCAGCTCACTGTACCATTATGCAGAGCAGCACATATGGTTTCGTACAGCATGTCTTGGTGACCCAGGCAAATAAATAAATAAAATAAAATAAAATAAAATGGAATAAAATAAATGACACCAAACACCATCCCTCCACTCTGCACAGGCAGGCAGTTTTAGAGAAATGTGTGTGTGTGTGTGTGTGTGTGTGTGTGTGTGTGTGCGCTGTGTCTCTTGTTTCACAATCATCTATGGATGAGGCTGTTCCTGCTCAGCCTGAAACTAGTGGGGAGGGTAATAAATCCACATAGAGGAACACTGCCAGTGCTGCTGCCTTTGAGGAAATCCTGTGCACTGAGCAGTGGTTTAGTGCGGTGTGTGTGTGTGTGTGTGGTGTGTGTTCATTTATGTGTATGTGTATGTGTATGTGTATGTGTATGTGTATGTGTGTGTGGTGTGTGTGTGTGTTTATTTATGTGTATGTGTATGTGTATGTGTATGTGTGTGTATATTTATGTGTGTGTGTGGGTGTATGTGTGTATGTGAAGCGTGGTGGAATGTCACCTGTGTCACTGAGTAATCTGCCACCCACCCTGGCTCTAATCAACCACTTATTATGGTGCTGTCCAACGCTCGAGGAATGCGCTGCCACCTCGCTGATGCATGGCACAGATTTCCTCTCCGCGTTATTATTTATCTTTCCGTTTCCTGGAGACCCGAGAGTCAGCACCACTGCGGCCCGCAGGAGGGCCCTGAAAAAGCAGGACCTGCAGCTCAAAACAAGGGTGGCATTTGAATAATTGTTTACCCCTCCAAATCCCAACATTCAAATGCAAGCGGTGTATTTATATGCTTTTAACATATTTGTGAATAGCTATAAGCACTTATGCAACCCATAAGCAGTTACACTTGAAAGAGGATAAGGCATGCTTCTAGCTGTGACCCTGAATTTGGAGTAGGTTTTTACTTTTAAAATATCTAGTGTTGAAAATATTACGGTGTAACTATTGTACGTGCATGTTTTAGGTTCGACACAAGATACTGAGGAGGGAATTGTACATCACTGTCGTTGAAAGCATACCTTATCTCCATTCAAAAGGAGTTTCTTCACTAGCAAATTAATCAAGTGTTCAGTTCTGAGAAGCGCGTAATGATCTTGTCTGTCTCTCCATGACAATTAATTGCTCTAGTCATTTTGAGCAGCTGCAGTTGCTTCTGACACATCTCCACTGTAGCTGAGTGATCTACATCGCAAGGTTTTATCAACACCTCTGGGAGACACAAAGCCTCTTTAAACTCCATATGTTGCCAATAGTGCCTTGCCGTTTGTGGTATGATGCAACGCATAGGCTACCCAGCACAGCGCAGCGCAACGTCTGTTGCCATCATGATAAATTATAATGTATGTGCATAATTAGGTGTTAACACAGATCCGCGTAGCACAAATAAATGCTCACAAGCACAGCTGACCTAATTGAGTTACTATTATATTTCAGACAAAATTAAACAGCTCAAACTGCCCAGTGGCTACAGTTGTTGTGGAAGACGAGCAGGAAGACGCTCATTTAATTGGAGAATTTTCGGGACTGCACAACTGAGGTTACTCTCAGTGCGAACAAACAAACAAACAAACAAACAAACAAACAAATAAATAAAACACAAGCATGCATGGATATTAATAACAGCAACCCTGGCGTATGATGGGTATTGCATTATTTCACTTTAAGGAAATGATGTCCACTCCACTCAGCTCTGCCTGTTGTCCATGCCGCAGATAAGAGAGTAAATCACTGGGCACGAGCAGAGGTGACATACCTTCCCCTCTCTCTGACATTGACGTGTGTAGCGCAGTGCCATTAGTCTTGTGTGAGAACTACGGCACTTTTGTGGTTGCAGGGAAACCAGATGCAGAGCAGGAGGAGCCATCCATCGTGTGCCGGCCTCCCAGAGAGAGGGACAAGGGCTTCACTGTGCTTCAGGTGAGATCCAGCTCAGCAAAGTGGTGCACATGGAGTCTACACACACGCACACACACACACACACTCACACACATACAGCCTTGGCCTGGGTCAAGGACTCTGCTGGTCTGGCAGTTCTTGGCAGCCTAGTAAAAGACTCAAGGAAGAGGATGATGTATTCATTCTTGTGGTGATGGTAGAGGGTCACAGAAAGCTCATCAGCAGATGTTTTCTATTGACGTACATCAAGTTATTCTAGGTACAGTCAGAGGGCCAATGAGAAAGGGTTTGATGTGTGGAGCTGTGAGAGAGCAACAAAAAAGAGAGAGAGCAATGGAGAGAAAGAAAGAGAGAGAGAGGTGAGATATACCAGGTTAAGTCAAGAAGGGCCAAGCGAGAAAGAGAGAGGTGAAAAAAGATGCACATCATGCTTTGTAAAAAATAATGCCCCTATGAACTAAGAAAAATAAGTAACCTGGTTGCCTGAAATTTCTAAGTTAATGCAACAGAATGAAACATATAATTAGTTACATCCAATGAAGACAGTTGACTTAAGTTGACTTACAGTTGATGTAATCTATATTAATGTAATTAATAATTTAGAAATTTCAGGCAACCAGGTTACTTATTTTTCTTAGTTTATAGGGGCATTATTTTTTACAGTGTGAGAGGGGGGCTGGTTGTCATTAGATCAATATGGACAAAAGAAATGAGTCTTAAAAAAGGTCAGACTTGAAACAGAAAGACAAATAAAAAAGAAAGACAGATAAAGGGGAAAAGAGATGAAAGGAAAAAGTGGTGGGTAGAATAAGAGGAGAAAAAAAAAAGATACCGGAAGCTGGCTTGAAAGGGCTGTCACCATGGTAAATTGACATTTGTGCAGCCTAGCTCCAAAAAAAAACAGAACAAATGCTTTCGAGAAACATTTCCAAGACTAAACCACAGCTCTGCCAAGTCTTGCCTGAAGACCTTTTCTTTATCTCAACTCGACGCCCTCTTCATGTTGATTTAGCCTTTAGCCACCAGATTGTTTCCCTGCATCAAGTCAGATGCGAGCAGCACACACACACACACACACACACACACACACACACACACACACACACACACACAGACGTTGCTGTTTCCTATGGCTTTCTCTATAAGACATCAGCCCACAGTAACTCAGCAGGTTTGTTTGTTTATGAGTTAAGCACTTTAATTAGGGAGCCAAGCACTTGATGACCGGTGTAGATCACGCCTGGGTGACCTCATCTGAGCAAGGCAGGCTGCATCACAATTGGTCATGGGATGTCTATTGCATTGCCTGCCTGAAAAACATACATACCTTCCACTGAATGCATTCATCTAGTGACAGGCAATAAGATGGTCACACTCACCCATGCCCTGAGAAAACCTGGCATCACACACCTCAGCCACACAGACAACCTACTCCAGAGCAGCCCTCTTGAATGTTTGCATAACCTGCCTGCAGGTTGAGGAAGGCATACGTAAATATCCATATAAACTCTGTCAAAATAAGACCAAACACTTCTGACTTTAGTTTGGACTATTGCATTGGCAGGTGATTGGATGTATAAACAGGACCCAGCGTAGATGTTCCATCTGCATCTTCAGATCACCACTGGTTTCACAGATAAGAGGAAGACTCCTCCGAGATTTCACTTCCACTCAGCTATGACTCAGCACTTAAAACCTTGTCTCCAAATACAGAGCCACACAACTCATACACACAGAGAGGTTTGACACACACACAGTTGAATTCATGCAGAGGTTCCTCGCAGACTTCAAAAAACAGCATGCACTTGTTTCAGGAGGAGAAACAGCAGATGCTGACACTAAAAGTCATGCCAGTGCCCCAGAACAAAATAGAGCTCATGCAATCCCACGGGCATGTTTCTCCTTTTTTAAAAAAGAAAAGAGCTTTGGGTTTAGTGGTGTGAAGGTAAACAAATTTGTTTTCAGTTAAGTGCAATGAGTCTAAAAGGGCAATTGAGGGAAATGATTTGTATCTATTTATAGTGTATTAGTGTGTGTTGGTTATGTGTGTGTGTGTGTGTGTGTGTGTGTGTGTGTGTGTGTGTGTGTGCATTTATGTGTTCACTGCTAGCTCAAACAGCGGCTTACAGAATTCAACCTCCACAAAAGCCACAGTCCGACAGCATGTGTACCTGGGGGACACTGAGCGGGTACAGCATATTATATAAGCTATACAGTAATGTCATTTGGCATAGCTCTCATTTCTCTTTCCCCTCTTTCTCTTCCACACACCTGCAAAAAAAGAAGATGGAGGGGATGAGAGATAAAAGACAAGGATGGGAAGGATGTAAAAACTAAGATCCCCTGAAGGTGTTCTTTGGTGGTGTAGTAAGAGTTTGCAAAAAAGACAGAAGAGTTTGCTACTGAAATAGTTTATATCTCCGGCGCCTCCTAAAATACTCCTGACACTCAAGGTTTTTTTTATTGTTACCTTTAACTTCCTTCAAACCTAAAAAAAAGAAAAAGAATGACAGGTAGACAGACAAAAAGAGGAGACGAGGGGGAAAGTGAATAGTGCTCAGGTGTTCAGGGGGAAAAAAAATGAATGAAAGGATACAAAATGACATAAGAGAAAGAGAGAGACAGAGAGTAAGGGGGATGGTAACCACAAATGAAAAAAGAGACTACATTCTCCTCTCTCTCTCTCTCTCTCTCTCTTTCTCTCTCTCCTCAGCTGAGAGAAGCTCACCAGAATGCAGCAGAGCCATCTGCTCCCACCGGTCTGCTGCCAGCCAGGCTTCTGCTCATTTCGCTAAACACCTTGGCCATGCTTTCTGACGCTCCGCTGTCAGCGCTCACTTCCCAATCCACCATGCGCACACATAGTCAGCTGTACCCCAACAGATAGGCTACTGTACTACAGTGCTAAAGCTAACGCTATATCACTAGCAATGCATCTCACAGTTTGCAGCACTTCCTTTAAAGCATAGCTTAATCGCCGCATGCTTAATTAATAATTAGGACTTTTCCTTTTAACACCATGCATTAAGGTTAAGGGATGGATTTGTTTGGGATTTAGTGATGTGTAGAGGAGGTATTCTGACAAAAAGCATAATCGTAACGGTGATTGTTCAGTGATTTAGCTATTAGCTAGGAACTGGTTTGCAGTTTAAGAATGAAATACATAGCCAAGTTATGCAAAGGGTTTGTAATTAATCTCTGCTTAAAAAAAAATAGTTTTCTCTTCTTTGAAGTCAACAAATGTTTTGTCATGCAAAACCCATCTCCAACTCTGTTTTGAAATGCACTTCCAACTAATTAGTCACTTAAAAGGCTCACAGCGGGGTTAATTTATTTCATTGTTTCCTTTTCATTAACTTGCCATTATACTTGAGAGCTGCAATGGTAGAAGAGGGTTCTGCCACAATGAGGAAGTCTCAGTACATAAACAATTACACAGACAAGAGAGATGCGGCTGGTGGAGATATGAGCCTCGTGTTTCATAAAAAACAAAAAACAAAAAAAACTAAACAAAAAAAAGGGAAAATAACATTGAGCAGACCATGTCGGTTTGAATTATTTAAACACCATATTGCAACATTTTGATTGAGCTCATTATTCAAGCATGTGTCCATATGCCACCCTGGTTGGACGTATGTTTAATTCAGTACTGTCAGTCTCTTTTTGCTCATTATTGAGCGTAATTAGTAGATTGTAGTACAATGAAATCACTTGGATGGCTGACCTATTCATAAAATATGTGGAGCAGCTATCACATTCATATCACACTGCTAATCACAAAGCAACTGTGAGACATAACAGTTTAGTGTGCAGAGCCTATTTTTAGTAGCATTTTGTGTCCTTGTGAAAGTTTCAGACATTCTTAAAAGTGCATGCTCATATCCTTGTATACCATGTAATTACAACATAAGAAAACCTTATTAAACGTATACCCCTAAACAATTACAACATTGTTTAATTATGGTGAGAAATAACCCTTTTATACATAATTATTTATGTTTTATTTTGTAACCATCATACGACAATCACCTGATATCATAAATTACAGTAAACCAATGCTAGCAATCAAGCACATACTAAACTCACATAAAAAGCACTGGTGTGTCCCTAAACAAGATTGTCCCTTATGCACTAACATGATAATCTAATTAGGCCAGTTATGCTGCTGTGCTGGCTTGAGTCCTGACCAGGTGTTGAATGCACATGTCACATACCACACTATACTCTTTCCTTCTCATTCCATGACAGTTTGAACTGTAATGAACAGCTCTGTTCAATCACACAGGCCAATCTCAAGCTTCTCGTTCCTTTAGCCTTCAGGCAAATTGCCAGTCCCTTAAATGGGAGTTTTTATTTTAAAGGCATTATTGTGAGTGACCACACCATGTAGTTCCCCGTCACACAGTCCTTAAATGCTATCATCAGAGAGCATATGCCACTCCTAGCCTAGCAGCATGGCCATTTTATTTTCTGGAATGTCATCCAGCTCACCAAATTGGTGGCCAGAGTGCCCTAATGACAGGCCGGAAAGGCTGTCGCTGTGTGTGTTTGTATGTGTGTGTGTGTGTGTGTATGCGTCTAATGCTTGCCTTTTGAGCGTGCTTGTGTGTGTTTGTGTGTGTATGAGAGAGAGGAGAGAGAGAGAGAAAGAGAGACAGAGAGAGTCTATTTGTGTGCCTATTCAATTACGTAGCGTATGTATGTGTCTATTTCTGTGTGTCCAATAATGTATGTATTCTAATGTAGATGTGTCTGTGTGGACATGCTTTTTTCTGTGTCACAGCAGTTCTGTGACTGTAACTGAGGGATACTCAGGGTCTGTCCTCCATCCCCTCCCATCCCACCTTAAAGGGCAGGCCAACACCCTCCCCATGGTTGCGGGCAGAAAATGGCTGTTTTCCCTGGCGGTGGTGGTATGGGCGGGGGCATGCAGCTTTGCCTGGCACTGTGTGGTACGGTTTGGTGCCATGTGGCATGGCCCATGAAGTCACAGTCTCTGCAGTCAGTTGCGCTACCCCCACCACACACACACACACACACACCTCCCACCATGGCGCTAATGAGGTCAAGTGATGAATTACAGAGCCAATTAGATGCCAGGGCTGGTTGGTCGGCTGCAGGAAGAACCAGGCGAGTGGCTGGGTACCGCTTCAACCCAGCGGTCACAACACCCCAGACTGTGACCGAGCATGGGGACTTTAAAGAGTGCCAACAAAAAAAAAAGAAAAGAAAGAGAAATAAAAATAAAAATAAATAAATAAATGAGAGAAAAAGGGAGAGAGAGACACAGAGAGGAAGAGATGGAGTGAGGATGGGAGGAAAAAGTACTTCTGGCCCTAACCAGCCTTTAATGTAATTCACAGCAGGAGATAAGAAACGATGGAGAGAGAGAGAGAGAGAGAGAGAGAGAGAGGAGAGAGAGAGAGAGAAAGAGAGTGTAGAGGGAAGCTGTACAAGGAGAGAAAAAGAGATAAGAAATTCTGGCTCAAGTTGGCATTACCATTTTTCTTTTGTAGAGAAGAGAATGGCTAGAGAGAGAGAGAGAGAGAGAGAGAGAAAGAGAGAGAGAGGAAGCAGAGAGTGTTTTGAGAGGAAAAATGGGAAAGTGAGCTTTACTGTAATATCTTGGCCTCTGACAGCAGACAGCTGACAAGACATGACATCATATCAAAAGCTTTTTTAAACACCTGATCTTTATACTGTATGTGGTCTAGCAAATATCAGAGTCTCAAAGATGGCGAGTGTTTTGCTGTGTTTTGATCGTCTGATGAGACATGAGTAACAGTAGCCAGCGGGTGCAGTACAGTGCAGGGAGGAATTATCACATACCTACACCTTTAGAGATGTTAATGACAAAAGTTAGCACTCTTGCTAACTTGCTGCCATGCCCACGTCCCATTCCCAAGGCTGTGAGTTTGTTCATAAAGTGCATGTGTTTCATTGGAGCCATATAGACCCCAGAATAGTGATGGGGTTTTGGGAGATGAGTGTGACACTAGCCACTGGCCACAGCACTTTAAAAGATTTACTAGTGCTAGTAACAGACCTCCTACACCTCAGTCTTCATGTCTGCTGTGGAACTATGCCTGTGTTCACAAAATACAAGTTCCACTGGACATAGCCCTGAAATTATATCACAGATAGAGCTATAAAACATGTGGTTAGAAAACCCGTATGTGCTGTATAAATACATAGCATCATATATATATATATATATATATATATATATGATAGCATGTAAATATAAACCTTGTAATTACCTTCCTTTCTAGCATGCCTAAAGTTGTGTGTTTGCACCCATAGAACAGTCCTTGTCTACACAATGTTGGTAACACACAGGCTGAAAGATTGATCTGAAGGTTAACAGGGAGGACTGAGAAGTGTAATTATGAGGTGTCGAATGTAAACAGGAGTGCACTCCTGCCTACCTCGCCTAAGACCCTGGAGCTCCCCTCTGTGTGTGTATTATCTTTGCTGCCTCTTGAAGTCTTGTAAGGCCAAATGTCATATTGAGGAGAATTGTTTGAAACAGATGAACAGGAATTAAACATGATCCAAGGAGTGAAGTTGAGAAAAAAGTTGAAAGTCAACACCGTGACCGCAAAACTGTTGTAAGAAAAATAGGTGCATGTCATCATACAATCACATACATGCAGGTGCGCATGTGCACACACACACACGCACACACACACACACATATAACACACACACAGAGTGCACACAAACACACACAAACAAAACAAATGCATACACACAAAGACTTACACACATACACAAAGAAAGAGAGAGAAAAAAAGAAAGCAGCAGGGAAATGCTTTCTCTCCCCAACCCGAACGCTCCATAAAAAAATATTACACGCCTCAGGTGTAAAGACAGATAGAGCGAGCCAAAATGCGTAACATGGCCGCCGGCTAATGTAGCATGACGACAACCTCAAATATTTGTTCATGGCCAGAGTGGTGCATTCTCTTGAAAGTGTTGTTTAATGAAGTACAAGCTTGCTGAATGACAAACAGATGGTGCTTCTTTTGCCCAACAAACTCCCCTCTGCATCCTTAATGAGGTTAATCTGAGACCCAGGGGGCCAGTGTGCATTAGACTCCTCTATTTCCACCCTCACAGATAAAACCCAGGTAGCAATGAAAATATGTCACTTTCCACTTAATGGATGTGACAAAGTTGTGATGGATTGTCTTGCGTATTTGGTGTCAACCAAAGTCGCCATTATTAGTCATTTTGAAAAGATGAGTAACAATCAAATAATAATCTTTTTTTTTCTTTTCCAGACTTGTTGCTTTTTACTGGTTGCAATTTCCGAGCAACTGTTTTTATCGGTAGCCAGTGGAATTGCTCCATGGCCCCATCCTCTCAACACCATCATTGTTCCTAAATTTCATCATCCCAAAAACACCCTTACATCATGGGGGCAAACCCTTGCCCTGAGCCCTCTGTACTAACACACAACCATAACCTCGGCTATATAGCCAAGTCTTGGCCTATGCCATGTACTACTTCTATTTTCTTTTATTTCAGATGACGTGAGTGTCATATTATCAGTTTTGGTAATTAATATGACAACTCTAATCATGTTTGATGCTATGTCATCTTAGCAAGATGAGGCATTAGTTTGGGTGTGACATGTAATATGCTTCAAGTTGTCATGGCAACTATGACTACTCTAACAGGGTGATATTACATCATCTGGCACAAGCCATGATGGCTAAGGACAGGAGGTGTCATGCACTATGATACGTTTGTGACATCATGACTTTGGCAATCCGAGGCATCTGACTGAGGGTTCTTCAAGTGTTAAGCTAGACTTTGCGTGTGGAGAGGAGGTCCTTGAACTCAACCCAGTGTCTGCTGGATTGACACACAATTGTGCTAGAGCACTATGCTGTATGCTCAAAGACATCTGCAATAGTTCCCACTGGATGGGACTGTCGACTGACTCGACATTTTCCTTTTATTGTAGTGATGATTTATTCATGGATGCACATATTTATTGCAGTGTGATACATGGTTTGGGTGCGGCGTTCTCCCTCTGAATACCTATAATTACAAATTTACTGAGCCGTGTCATGCAGCTTATCGCCTTTCCATTGATAGAGATTGTATTTTTTAATTAAAATGGCACTTCTGCAAGAATCCAAATATGAGTCATTTCTTTGAGAGATTTAGTTCCTTGACATTTTCTTGAAAAAAAAAAGTATTTTTTCCTGTTTTTTTTTTTTTTTTTTTTTCACGTGCTGCAAAGCTAAGCTATGCTGGAGGCTGCTCAAGGTTTTGGATCTGGTATTGCACACAGTAAGCCAGATAAGCCTTCATTTAAATAATTCTCATGTCGCGATTATGCATCACTCAACCTACCAACCTATTTTTTTCACTTTTTTTAGCCACTCGACACTTGCAGAGTAAGGGATTAAATATTCTCAGAGTTTCTCAACTTTGATGTAACATGACGGTATATTGCAATGAAGTTGACTTTCCATAAGAAATTGTTAACATTCTGGGCTCAACTTTATCAATGACCTCAGGCTTCAGTCAGCCCATGTTTGTTTTTCTCCTCTTAAAATAGCTTCAGATAGCATCAATGAAATACAGCTCCTCATATAACCTGATGTGAGGTTGCTCTGTTATTATACAGGAAATACGTTGTGTTATTATAAAGGGAATTCATCTTTTGTGTATGTCTGTGTGTGCGTGTGTGTATGTGTGTGTGGCTGTATGCATAGCCATGTGTGTAGCGAAATGACACTGTGGAGAACTATGGAGTCAATGTGTTTAGCTATTTCAACACAAACAAAAGCTCACTCCCGCTCTCCCCATCATTGTTTTTGGCCATTTTGAAAAGCAATAACAGCATAGCCCATCAGCAGTGTTGGGCATGTGCGCTCTCAAAGTCATTTCAGCAGGGCCTGCATCTGTGCGATACATTATCACAGAGGGGAGAGGAGAGGAGAGGAGAGAGCAGTGTCCTATTAACGGGCCTGTACCATCCACAGCTGCTGAGTGAGAGGACAACCAGGGCAGTGTGTACCTTCCAGTTTGATTCATTCAGCGTTTACACACCCCACCCCACTCCACAACCGAAACCACCACCCCCCCTACAAACCACCACCACCACCACCACCCACCCAGATGACGACTAATTGTGGGACAAGATGAGGGGGCGGGCTACATCAGTCACACCCTACCCGTCACCTGTCCCCCACCATCCAATGTACTTATAGTCCATATAATACAATGTGCACAGATGTGCCTGTGTGCATGTATGTGTGTGTGTGTGTGTGGCAGGAATGCAAATCCCCCAATGTTTAGCATGCGTGAAGGGTAGCTGCAGCCAAAGACAAGATGAAGCTTCAGCAATCTACACTTGTCTCTTTTTTTTTTCTCTCTCTCTCTCTTTAATATGGAATGCGTCCGGTGGCTGCCAAGAACATTTTACTGTAGGCCTTCCTGCCCAGCCACCAACTATTCGTCCCTGAGTCACTTTCATCAGCTGTGTCATCAACTGTGACGATGACTAAACAGCTCTGAGATGGACTTGGAGGTGGTCTGATGAGGGGAGGGGAGGGGGGGGGGGATTAAACACCTGAGACCAAATGAGTATCTCCCCTTCAGGCTAAGCTACACGACCCACGACATGGAGATCTCTAAACGGAGTTGGCTGGCTGATTCCAATCCCCTGTGAGAATCAAAAGGATGACACAACTAGTTAGGCCATAATATAATGTGAGGTGTGTGATTGTGTGTGTGCCTATGTGTGGGAGCAAGCATGTAAGCATAGGTGTCTGTATGAACATTTGAGTGTGAATGATCTGCTTGTGTGTGAGTGCTAGTGTGCATCTGTGTGTGCATGTGCAAGTGTGTGTGTGAGAGAGAGTGTGTGTTTCTGTTTGCTGAGTGGTTGCTGGGTTGGATCCTATGAGAGGATTGGTAGGTAGATGCTTTGAGGGGACTTAACATGGTTCAAGTCATCACCGATTCAGCACTTTCCCAGAGAAAATTTCATTTTGCCCCCACCGCTTGTGCCATTACCTCAGCAGCAGTGTTTGCTCATTAATGCATATGGACAGCAGGTTATTAGCCTTGTACTGACAATCCAAGCCCATCAAGAGCTTATTGTACTGAGTGGGGGAGGTGCATCACTGCAGAGAATCAGAGATCTTGTGTGTGTGTGTGTTTGCAGGACAAAGCTGAAGTGCATGTAGGTCTATGTGCCATAGCTGATCTAAATGGTGAAAAAGATCAGTCAGATGCCATAAGTTATGACAGAGAAAATTCATTCAGATTGAAGATTAAATGATTGCCCTTTTTCTTTAGCACGCGGCAATAGAATCACCCCAAAAGCATAAATCTACACACCTATGGAACCTATAACAGTAAAATGCATGTATTCGAAAAATATAAGAATACCCTGATTCAATGAAAATATCGTCAAGAAGAGAAATATGAAGAATTTGTTTACAGTGGTGCTTGCGAAAGTACTCAATGATTTCTATGCGCCACGACATCGTATGAATAACTGATGAATGAAGTTACTACTCAATCCGCGCATGTAAGGCGAAGATTGACTCCGAAGGTATTGGGTGACTGATGTGACCCCGGAACCGCTGAATGAATATGCCGTATCTTCGTGCTCCACTACTTTCTATTCCAGCTTCATTCCCCGCCATGTTCGCAAACTGCAGATTGTCCTCGTCAAGTCCACGCTGCAGGTGCTAGATCTTAGTGCGCCTGATCGCCAAGCGTCTCCTGACATCCATCTCCTTTGCGTGCTTTCTTCCATTTCCTCACGGAGTGCGTTTTCTGCTTACCTTTTACATTTTGCTGTTCTGCCGCCGTCTGAGGTGCTAGATCCCGCAGTCTGCCTTGCTTTGCAGTACCTCTTAAAGCAACATCTACTTTTTCACTATTTCATCGTGGTACGTCGTTTCTGGAGGATAAGATTTTTGGTCTTGATTTTTGGTGGTTGCTTTGCACCACATCGTAGTATTATGGCAGTTATATCAACTCTCAGCATTAGAGGAACAACTACTGCTGGGAAGCAATAATTTATGTTAACTCTTTGTTGTTGAAGGGGCTAACGAACTGACCACAGCAACGTTTTTCCCACCGCTTTTCGCAGAGGATGCAGAAAGCATGAGATAAACAAAATATTCTCACGAGTTTTGTTGTCGAAGTTGGGTGTGCTCTGTGGGTTCAAACAAGTGAAACAGACAATGTTCTGGTGATGGATATACGACGGTTTTGTGGATTTTCCTCCAGAATGGATTGAAGAAGACTTGAGATATTGCTTCTTTATGAATCTTTTCATCGTAAGATTGCAAAGGTGGAGCGGTTAGAAAGGGCTAATGACGGACCGATTAAACCTTACTGTGCATCAAAAGCACCAAGGGGTATTGGAAACGTTTGGATGGAAATCTGGCAAATGTTTAGACCTGTTTTTGGTTTTGTATGAAACTGGTGATTAGTAGTTGCTATCTTCTGTGGAATTTGTATATTTCTCAATCAACAATTGTAAGAAAAAAATGGGATTTTTTCTCTGGGTTGTACGTCAGGCGATTGGTCTATGCATTTTGTAACCCTCAGATATATCGATAAATTCCACTTGAAGTATTCCTTTATCTAAATGGAATTAGTTCAGATCGAAGCCCCTTGTAAAAGGAACAGACATGGTACATGGGCATATATTCCTTTACGGTAAGTCGTTTCATTCATTTTTAATAGGCTACTTCATACTACAAATATTTCGGGGTGTAAGTTGCTCCCGCTTGTCATCGCCCCCGTAGTAATGAGAAGAGATTTGACTGATAAAATATCGAGGCACGCTTGAAATGCCGAGCGCGATGCCCTTAAAAAGGCGCGTGGAGTGCACTTTCAGTAATGCCTATATTTCTATGTTACAGAAACCAGCATCTATGCACTTTCTATAAAACCTAATGCGCAAAACATGGTAAAGTCGCCACTAGCAAGCATCTGTCAGTTCCTTCTCCAGTTATGAAACTTACTACGCATCACCCTTATTATGTGATGATTTCATATAATGAAGAAGTGCATTTACATTCCCAAAGCATCAGTGGGCCTCGAACTGCGTTTATGCGCCCACTTAAATTGTTGAACTATTCAGAATCTTTGCTGATTAATTTTTGTCATGCGAACTGACTGCTGACAGTCTGCAGCTTACGCATGTCTGAACTGTTGAAGGATTTTCAAAGAGAATAGGGACATTATTACAGCTGAATACATCATACTTGTTATGAGTGACAGAGAACTTTGAATGAGCTGCTCTGTGGTGTCAGATCTCTTTAAATGATATCCAGCACAGCCTGTCCTGGTTATACACAAAACTGTGAGAAGTTAATTCATTTGGATCACTGCCTGTTAATATTGCAACGTCTCTTATTGCAGTTGCAAGTCTCCTAATGCTTGGGTTGTCTGGGGCAACAAAGAAAGAAGCAGGTAATGGCTTTTGTCACATGGGATCAGCACAAGCAAGTGCAGGCACACACCTTCAAATGTGCTTGCACACACACACACACACACACACAAACACATGCACACACACACACACACACACACACTCACAGAGTTTTCATGTTCTTGCTTGTCATTCAAGATGTCTATTTCTCTAGTGAAAAACAACTCAGGAGTGCAGCCAGCAGGGCAGTGTGGCACCTGGGTGAAAGAGGCCGAAGGGGGGAGGTTCACCTCGCCAAATTACCCCAACAAATACCCCCCAGAGAGAGAGTGCATCTACATCATCGAAGGTAAGTGCCTATCATAAGAATCACCTTTTACAGGTTCCCCGAAACAGAGCAGTGTGACCTACCAAACGATGAATGAAGTTCATCCCCAGGGATCTGACACACAGTCATAGCTGCAAGAGCCATGTTTTCTTTGAACGCAGTCAAACAGCCATACAGACACATGTTATGTATGAGTTTCTGTGTGAACTAAAGAGCAACAGGTCCACCAGGTTATGTGTAATAGTGAGACATCTTTACCCAAATACCAGTAAAACCTACATCAGGCAGTCATGTGGCTTGGCTCATGTAATGAGCACCCCAAAGTCATCTAAGTGTTTGTCCTTGCTGTCATTAAAGTAGCAGAGAATGTCAAGCATTTGGTGGTGCTTTTCAGACTAGACATTGAAACCTCAAGTAAGTTGTAGGGAGCAATTCCTGATCATGCAATCATATCTACTAAAATGCAGGTGTAGTACACCTCCCCTACAGTGATATGTCTTTTGGACTGGTATTTTTCTCAGTAGACAAAGTCAGACATGTAAATTTAATGCACTGAAATCCAGCTAGTAAATGACCTAATGCTGGAAACAGGGAAGAAAGAAATTCTGAGCTGGTATTTGTTTATTTTACAGGCAGGCAAATCAATCATTTGTGATGCTAAATAACTGATGAAACTGGCTTATTCAGAGAGTTTTCATCTATTTTTTTTTTCAGCAAAACAATATATTTTTTTCCCGATCAGCTTGTGTCATATGTTTATGAACATCAATTTCAGTAATCCTAAAGAGTATGTTTTATTTTATTTTTTTTACTTAAAACTGCATTTACATATTTACCCCCTTGGCTTGTTGTTTTTTTTTTTTTTTTGTAGCTCCCCCAAGACAATGTATTGATCTTTTCTTTGAAAAGTATTCAATAGAGCCTTCGTGGGAATGTAAATTTGACCATATTGAAGTACGAGATGGGCCATTTGGCTTTTCTCCAATAATTGGACGCTACTGTGGCCAGCAAAGCCCACTGTATATCAGGTCCAGCGGCCGATACCTTTGGATAAAATTTGTGGCCGACGGTGAACTCGAAGCCAAGGGATTCTCGGCGAGCTACAACTTCACTGCAGGTAACACATACATTTTTATTCTCCCTGATCAATCTCTGCCATTGATTGCTGTCTTTAAGCTCTAGAGTCTGTTGTGCAGACCTGTAATTTATATTTGTTTTGATGGGGTTTATGGTCAAAGCCTCTCCCTGCCAAATCCATTGATAAACATGTCATATATAACAGCATGTCCAGCTGTCTCAGCTATATGGATTTATATTGTATTTCAGCCCAAAAAAGGCATCTTTTGTTATCTCTTTGTAAATACCCATAGTTCAAATGGCTGTGTCCACCATGTTGCTATTAGTAGTGTCATAATTCAGATGATGTGAAGTCGTGTTGAAGTTATTTAGTCATGTCTCTCACTGTGTGACTTTGATGCCAGAGGGGGAAGGCTTTTGTGATAATAGATTTTTACAGATCACTGAAATGAGTGTGAAGTTTACTGACATTGCCGAGACTAGCTAATCAGAATTGTTAAACACAGTCAGTCCAATTACTTGTGCCATCCAAGGGCCTGCCATTGCTCATTTGCATCTCATCCTGGCTGTTGTCCCATCTGCGTGAGTGAGGACTCTATTCTGAGGCATGATTTGAAATCGATTTCCTTTAGCGCATTTTGCCCTCTCTCCATTTAATGTCTCTTTTAGCCCTCATAATAGTTCATATACAGTAGGCACAAATGAAATGTCAATAATTGCTGATCCAGATTCCCAATACACACAAAGAAGTGGCAATAGGTGCTTGATTAGCTTGCATTAGCATGTGCATTTCACATATATTCAACTTATACTTGAGTTTTTACACATTGTGGAGAAGAGTATTACAAGTACCAATTACAGAAGATGGCGGAGGAAAGAATTGCACTAAAGATCCCAGAAATAATGTTTTATTGTATGTTTATTTATTAAACCCTTATAGAATTTAATAATAGAATATAGAATATAGAATAACAGATTGGATCTATTAGCTGGTGCAGATGCTACAGCTAGTCTTCCTGGGGTCCTAAACGATTCCCTCTGAGTATTGGGTGCTGACAGATATTCTGTGTTGGTTCTATTTGTTCGAGAGAAATGAGAAGATGTACTGGCTTGAGAATGTGCCGGCATTTTAGCATTTTAATGAACAGACATCAGAGAGTGGCCAAGGTCTAAGTTTTCTTTTGACAAATGCTGAACCTTCATGGTGCTGGTGGAACGAATGTGGAGCATCTCAATTTGGCCGACCCCTTCCATACACACTCTTTCTCTCTCTCTTTATGAGTTGATAAGAAGTATCTGAGTGTCTGTGGCATGTGATTTGCATAATTACAGAGATTAAAGTGCCGAATTCACTTGACTCAGTGCTCCAAAAAGTCGAGAGAGGACGTCTGCTTTGGTGGACGCCCATGGAAACACATGTCTGTGCAGATGGCAGAGCAGATGAGTGAAAAAACAGGATTGTGGAAGAACGTCAATTACTCCAGATGAAGAGCACCTAAACCTTTCACATTCCATCAACACCTTACATATAAACATAATTTGGTGATTCTGTCAGGTTTGCTCAGATGGTTTGATGTTCTAGTCACTCATTTTACATTTCAGAGACACACACACACACACACCCAAAAAAAAATTGTCCTTATGGCATTCGTTCAGACGTTCTGTTGCTTGCACCCGTCAGTCAAAGTAGTTCACTGACGGTTGTCACTAGAATGCTCACAGATAGTGATTAAGGCAGTGCTCTGGTGTGAGTTTAGTGCTCGGGTTGACGATTGTGCATATTTCCTCAGAGTAATTTGCAGCCCGGATGGCACATGAATCAGATGGCACAGAGAGAGAAAAAAGAGACAGAGAGAGGGAGAGAGAGAGAGACAGTTGGAAAGCAGGATGCTGCTGAGATACATGAGTCATTTTTACGGTTGACTCAAGGTACTGCCACCAGCTTAATTTGTTTCCTGTTTAGTACAGGCAAACAAATCAAAAGACTCGTAAGTGACAGGAAATGTGCCCTCCGACTGTTGCCAGAGCTTCTATGAATCAGCAGGTCACATGACCCCTCCCAGCTCCCCCACAACTCCCTCTGCCACCTCCTCATAATGGCGAGCAGCTGAAAAGGGGCATCGGGGAGAAAAAGGGGCCTTCGGTCGTTGTCGGTACTTGGAGTGAAATATAACTCGGCTGCCTGCATAGTCACCAAGTGTCGTAAATCCGGCACGTTGCCTGTGAGCAGTCGCGGCACTTGGCCCTTGTTTGCTCACTGTAACTGCCTGGCTGTCATCAGCACCACTGTCCCGACCACCGGACCCTGTCATGAATCTCCGGACGCGTGTAGCTATAAGTGGCAACCGACGGGCCTTGCGTAACAGGATGGGGTGAGCAGGGGTGTGTGCGTGTGTGTTGGTGTGCGAGTGCAGTGGTGATGTGATGCAGGACCCAGTGAGGTGAGGGACGCGATGTTGGTGACTGGCCTGTCACGCCGAGCCCTCCAGCGTTCACACCTGTCTCCTTACACCAGCACCTCTGCTCCCGATGCACTCGTTTCTCTCATACACACATTTATACACAAACATACACACACACACACACAAACATACACATAATCACACAAACATGCACACAATCACACAAACATGCACACAATCATGCAAACAAACTTACAGAGACATAATACAGACATAATACAGAGAAAATACAGAGACACACAAACACACACACACACACACACACACACACACACACACACTTCCTCTCATGCTCACATAGTCCCTCACACTCACACTTTCAGCACACACACACACACACACACACACAAGCATTTGTCTTTCTCGCTCTCATTCTGCACTCACGCACGTTCACTCCATTCCCACAGATAAAGTGGTGACTGGTGACAATATCTATCCAGGCTAAACAAAGGCGAAGAGCAAGAGAGAAGGGGAAAAAGCCACAGTACTTCTGTTCCCTTCACGCCGGCTTGCACCGCTGCCTGGCTGGCTGTTTGAAGGGCCACTCCTCTGTAAATAGACAGGGAAGTACAGTCCCAGGCTGCATCAGCGTTGCCCTGATGCAGCAGCCATTTAATAGTCCCGTTTCCAAGGAAGAGAAAACCCTCCTGTGGCTGATTCGGCTATTCAATTGCTTTTGAGGGAACAAGGGGAAAAATACACTCTTGTGGAGACAGCTGGGCAGAGGGAGAGAAGAGAGAGACGAGAGAGAGAGAGAGAGAGAGAGAGAGAGATAAGGCTCTGTACAAGTTGTTAACAAATACAGAGAACCGGCGGTGATACCGATGTTATCTTGTACACTTAACTATGTATAGTAAATGTGGTGAAAAGGAGTCTAAAAGCCCTTCTAGACAGGAAGGTCACTCAGGTTCTCGAATCCATTTAGAGGTGTTCATTTGTAAGCCTCATCTGCGATATGTGTAGACCAACCCTGACAGCGCATCACACAGATGAACTGTGGTTTGGTTACAGAGATGAAATGGTGCAGTTGATGTGCGGTGTTTATGTCCTTACTACCTTCCTTACTTACTGCTCTTCATCCCCTATGGGACAGAGGGCTTCAGTGAGCTCTCTCTAGTGCATACGCTTCTTGGAAGCATATTTGTGCTTCTCAGCAGTTATACGGCTGCTGTTACTTGTGACAGTAATAATTCCCCATATGAAGGTGCAGAGTTCCAGTGGAAAGAGAGGGAGAAAGCAGTTGTGATAAGCAGTTGAGTCACCTCCATGGCTCCATTACAGGACGACTGTGATGAAATTGGATTCATGTTTAATAGCCTGTTCAGTATAGCCTTAGGCAACTTGATTTAGAATTTTTTGTACGCCACCTTCAGACATGAGTCAAACACTGTAGCTTAATTATATGATTGAGCTCCTGGAATGTGCACTGTCATATCATGCTTTTCATCTGAAAACAGTTCGACTGCTACAGTATTTGCGGAGTAAGGGCTGGTCAGAAAATTACATCTTTTATAACACTGTTATGTCAAACACTAACTTACAAACTAAATATATGGTGAATAGAATTATAGCTCTAACTGTATTTGTTTGCATAACCTTGAGTACTCTCTGTGGTACGGGCTTCAAAGTATTAATTGTAGTCACAAAGTGCTAAATGCATGCATGACTAGGTCAGAGCAAACACCTGTCATATTTAATGCCAGCAGAGTAACCTTCAAACACAGCATTTTTTGTGGCACTCTAGGTATACTAATTGTGATGGTGGAGCCTTTTACCATAGTTTTTGCATCGGATACCATGTTATTTCAGCCAGTAGCAATATAGAGCATTTGTATAAACATCAATTCTTTTAAAACAGTTTATTAAAAATATAGAACAGCTTATTACAATGAAATGACTACAATGCAACATGCTTTTCAGTTTGCGCCTCACGTAAAGGGAACTGTAAGTACACTCATTCATTATAATTGAGAGAAGACTTTGACTGAGTGAGACCATTTACATTTAAACTCCCACTTGTGGATTGGTAAGTATTGGATTTGGAGCTCTGTAATGGTTTTGAGATTAAGACTGGAGTGAAGTATAGGGTCTTATGGCCACAATATGTGGCTATTCCATAATATTGAACAAGAAGAGGATCTGTGAGAAAATTGAAAATTGAGCCATTGCAAGGCACCCTAGCAGTTTTAGGGGAGCCCTATATCAATGGCTGTGCATTGATTGTGTGAACTGAGGAGGAAGACTACCCAGAGACTTTCCCCAACTTTGCACACATAGAGATAAGACCAGGAAGACGAGAAATCTAAAGACATTGCTACCTGACATTTCAGGGTCTTAGAAGTTCTAATAAACAGTCAGAGTTGGAGTTGGTGACATTCTGAAGTTTGTCAGAGGCTTGTGTGTAATCAGTCTCTATTACTTCAAGATGGCTGATCACCACAGGCCAGGGCCCTTGGTAATTCTAGAGATGGGAAACGGCTCTCTGCAGCTCTGATAAACAGACATGTAAATACAGGCGCTGGACCATGATGTAGCCTAATTTTGCTTCTCGGTAGACACAGGGTGGGATTTGGTGCATATATTACTCGCTCCCACTGACAGTACTAAAGCTAGATATTTGATTTCAATTTCTGGTTAGTCTTATTTTAAGTTATGCTGTCAAGTCAGTGTATGCACAAGCTCATCACTGAAAACATTTGTGGAAAGACAGTAGAATAAACCACAGTGCACATAAAATAGTGTCGTTTTACATTTGTCTGCCAGTTGGCACAAGGCGGAGACAAGCACAGCATTTGCAGTTCACAGAAGAAAGTTGACTTTTTTGACCCATTTTGTTTGACTGACATCATTACTTGAAAAACCACAACACATACGTAGCAGCCCTGGGTTAAGTGGAGCACATCAGCGAACTGACAGTGATGTTACTACCTACAGCTACTGCATGTATGAAATAGTGGAATATGGCTTGCCAGTTCTGCCTGACCTCAGGGAGCAGAATGGTCTCTTGGTAGCGGCACAGGTGCTGGGTTTATGGTCCACGAGAAAAAAACACCAGGAAATTCAGAAAGAAGCTATTTCAACTCAGTGTATCCCTTCAACAGATTCTCACTCAGGACAAGTGTGTGTCTGTGTGTATGTGCTTGAGTGTGTGTTTGAGTATGTATGTGTGTGTGTGTGTGTGTCTGTGTGTGTGTGTGTGTATATGTGTCTGAGTATGTATGTGTGTGTTGTGTGTGTGCATGTGTATGTATGTCTGTGTGTATGGCATCTCTCTGCAGGGTGTGCGTAACCTCAAATCTCTCTGAAGCTGGGTCTGTTTATCCCCATAAATGTTATCAGTACAGCCCTTATGGGTCTCGTCGAAGGCCTATCAATAGAAGCCACATGTGTTTGCCCCCCTGTTCTGAATTGACTTAAAGCCTCCCTCATGTGTGTCTCTGCGTGTGTGGTTAAAGGTGATTTCATTACCCGACGGCGCGTGAAGTGAGACGTTCACCCTTGTGCGTCTTCTCTGTGTAGTCAGTCCATCAGTCACTGGCCTCAGACAGCAGATGTGGCGGTGAGCCTGATCGCGCCTGGTCAGATTCACTATGGAGGCACTCAATGATAAATCCGGTTTTATGGCTCGTCGTTGTGATGGGGAGAATAACATGGGTGAGTGTGAATGAGGAGGGTGAAAATAAGCGCTAGACCGCCGTGACAAAAAGAAGAAGAAGAAGAAAAAAAAAAAAAAAAACTCAGGGGCAGTGTGAGCGTGGCTTTTGAATATAACTGACTCGGGCAGAGAGTGGTGTCTGCCTTCAAAATGTGTGTGTGTGTGTGTGTGTGACTCAACACACAGATGGATCTAAATTGCTAGCATTGTGAAAATCGAAGGAAGTTGTTGCAAAAGGTATGGAGCGGTTTTTCTTTGGGTTTCAAAAGAGCTAGAAAAATACTATCACAAATTAACTCAGTGGCCTATCCAACAAAATAACCTCAGCACATCGGCACCAGCAGTGTTAAATCGGAAGTTTTACTTATATGTGTGTTTTTTGTGACCTGAAAGCTTTTGTGTCTTATACCTGTGCTCACAGCGCTACATTTCCCTTTGACTCGTTCTCTCTCATTCTTTTCCCCTGTTCTGGTCATGAAAAATGCAGGTGTTCCACGCAGCGGAGTTATGTAGAGGAGTAAATCTAATCATCTAAAGTAATGCTATCAGTCTAAAATGTTTTGGCACCAACCAAAGCTGCCAAGGTTGGAAAAGGTACACTTGCTCTCCTGTTTCTCACTGCTTGTCTCCTGGCAACTATTTTTGTCTTTGCATCATTTGCAGGGAGGCGGTGAAGCAGGTGCAGTCTAGACAGTCAAATGGACCATTGAATTGGTTAAGGAAAAAAAAAGAAAGAAAGAAAGAGAGGGAGAGAGAGAGAGAGAGAGAGAGGAGGGGTGAAAGACAAAGAGTTTGATTTGTTATTCTTTTATCCACATAGCATTGCAAATCATATCAGTCATTGTGTCATATCTATAGTTTAAATGCCTCTGTGGTCATTAGTGATCAAAAATCTCCCATACAAACATCACTGTAAATATGTGATGATTGTGAGAGAGAAAGATGCTTCATTCATTATATGGACAAACCCCATCATCCACTCCAATGGTCCTTGATTAGATTTATTTGTAACTTCTGTTCTGCCACCCCCTACCCCTCATTTACACACATGTGTGTGAGGTTTGTGTATGAGTGTGTGTGTGTATGTGTGTGTGTTTGTGTGTGTGTGTGTGTGTGTATGTGTGTGTGTGTGTGTGTGAATTGTCTCAGGCTACAGCACCATTTAACTTGGCGCTAGCAGCAAAGTTTTCCATATGTTGATGTAATAGTCAAAGTGGAAATGTTAAAGTCACAAGCCCAAGCAAGAAGGGTAATGAAAGTGAAAACCAAGAGCTGGTATGTTAAGACAGAGAAAAAAGAGAGATTTAAAGAAAGAGAGAAAAGATGAGAGAGAAGTGAATGAATGAGTGAGTGAATGATATTGTTAAATAGAAGGGTAGCGAGATGAAGAAAGAGAGTGAGAAGGATAGAAATAGAGAGAAAGAGGTCAACTGATTCAGTTCCCCTTGTAGTGTGGGGCTGGTTTGCAAGTGGTGAATGCACACACACAGTCTTACTGGCAGCAGCCCCCATCCTTGGGAGAGACCAACACGCCTTTATCACTGCACTTACCTTAAAGAATTCACTCAGAGGATTTTCATTTGTGTTCCGGCTTGTTTTCCACCATCTTCCCGACCTACAACACACACACACACACACACACACAAACACACTCCTACACGCAACAACAACCTTGGCACCCACATACAGTACACACAAAAACACTAGTTACCTTTCCAGAATCAATCTGCTAGGCTTGTAGTAGGGCCCCCTTTCAGCTGCTTTTCTTTTTTCTTTTTCTTCCTTTTTTCTTCCTTCCTTCTTTTAGTGTAGAGCTGTAAGGGACTCAGCTGAGAGCCAGTGTCTCTGCCTCATCTCATCTCTCCTTGTTGTCGCCCGGCGTATTCAGTTAGTTTGAATTGCCTCGGCGACAAGCATTTGTTTGGTGGCTCTCCTGTTCTGCCTGAATCTTGTCCTTGTTGTCCGTGCATGCTGTATTGTCTGACTGTGTGTCCGAAAAGACACATGTAGCAACAACCTTTTCTTCTTACTATTTTAAAGTGAATCCCTCTACCTACTCACCCATCCCACCCTGTTTATGGGTAATAGCTTGCCTATGGGGCTCCGAGGTATTATCCTCCTCCTGTAGATGGAGTGCTAAGTTGTCACACTGCGAGACAGTCTGAAGTCATTACGCTGTGCGAAGCAGCACTTACAATGCACCTGTTCTTTCCCAACGCAGAACCCTCACTTAAGCGTACAAAAACAACCGTCTGCTCACAACTCACAGTAAGTTTGTTTGCGCTGGTCTGACGTGACTGCTTTATCTGTTCTTCTGGAGGAGTTGTAGCTTTTCCCTATCACTCTGAGCAGCACGTCTCTAATGAGTGCCATGTTGTAATTGATTGAATTGACAAAGCACTGCCTTCTTCCCTAAGTGATTATGTGAGGTTTGCCATGTCGTCTCTCAGCCTAGTGCATGTTTTGCATCGGCATTGTTGTGCTAAATCTCTTTTCTAAGTTAGAATACTCTGCAGCTACGTTGATGTGGATTTCCTGTCTGAAAGAACTAAATGGTATTTGCTTTATCCAATGTGTTGTGCAAAACTCTATCATGGCCATAGGTTGTTATATAGATTAGTGAAATCTCTTTGACAAAGCTTACAAATGCCATCTGAATGATATAGTGCAGTTGATCCTTTTTTGACTGTAGTAAAGCATACGCTGCACACAGGGTCGTGTCATCTTAAAGAAAATCATATTTCAAAGCTACATTTGCAATGAGGAGAAGTCAGAGGGAGATTATATTGTCAAAAGTGTAAAGTAAAATCCAACAACAATGGCCTGATCCGGATTATTTGACAGCTTCTTAAATGTGGGTAGGGCGCTTAAAAAAATCTGTGGCATTTTTGTTGCAGTAGCTTTTGGTGCATAGAGTATTGGCATTTTGTCACAGATTGATTACAGTTCTTAAGAGGTTAACATAGTACTTGCACACTGTTGTCCCTGGGTAATAAACAGGCTTGCGTAGAGTTTCAGGACACATCAATGAAAAGTCAATCTAAAGCGCTGCTGGAGATCTTTTGACACATGCAAAAAGTGTTAAAATACCTTGATATGCCTTTCTTTCACTTTCTCTAAAAAACTGCTGCATAAACAAAAACGAAACATAAATCAACAATGGAACCTTCTGGTTAAAATATGAAATAAATAATTCATTGAACTACCACCAGGAGTGTTAAGTGAGATACAGTACAGAAGGGTATTTTGTCTTTGTGTGAGCATATGCAGGCATTCACATTGTGGCAATCCATAAAAACCATTATGCAAACAAAGGAGAGTGAAATGTTCAGTGTTCTCTTTAAGAAAATACCAACCCGCAGTCCAGGGTTTTATGTCTTTGGCTTTGAGCAAAACTCAGAGGAAGGTGCAGAAACTCAGGATGTCTGGCCAAAGCAACACCCCATATATAATTGTCATGGCCGTCTGCCCAGGTAAGGTTAGGGCCTTCCTAAAATATTATCCAGAAGGGCCAGACTTGTTTCACCGTCTGCCGGGTAGCATAGCTGAAACCTACCGCATGCACTGAAGTGCTTCAGGCCATGAAGCTAGCATGACTATATTATAGCTCAGAGAATGACTTTATTACTGTTAAGAATATGCATGATTGTAGAAGACTCTCTCTGTGGCCTCTTCTTCGGTAGTTGCAAAGTTACAGTTTCTAGCTGCTTCTTTTAAAAATATGAAGGAATGCTTTTTTAAAGAATATATACGTACGTATATAAAATGTATACGTACATGTATTCTTTCAATACTACAACAGGAGCTGACAATCAGATATAATTTTCATAAAATAATTTTTATTTCTTTTAAAAAATACTTCTTCTTTGAGGATGTCATAAATTTGAGTTTGTACTGTGTTCTCTTGGCTTATTACCCTCTTGTCTACCGGTTAAGTGAAGAGATCTTAGAAAATCAATTAAGTCGAAGTTCCTGATTGCAAAGAGGGAAAATAGATGTGACTCTCCCCAAGGGTACATTAACTCGGATGATGCGAATTGCTTGGTGCACAGACCTGGAAAGTCACCTACAGTATCATGTGTGCTTGTCTCGGTTGTGCGCTCAAACAAGGGAAGGGAACAAGATGGCTTTCTGGCCATTCCACTTTCTCTTTGCCAAGCTCAATTAATCGGAGCACACGTGCATCTCCTGTTTGCGTTATTATTTTTGGTCCCGTGAAAATACAGGGCCGATTTGAACGAGAGAAAAGGAAGCATGACAGTGTGGAGTGAGAGAGCTTGATAACGGTTCCAGGCCAGTGTTGCTCCCTAAGGCTCTTGATATCTGCATTTGCATTGCAGAATAAACGCTCACTCACTCGCGTCTCTCTGGCGTGACTTTTCTCTCTTTTTTTCTCCTTTTTTTTCTTCCTCCCCTGCCTTTTTTTTTCCGGGGACAGCTATCAGTTTTTAACATGTGGGAAGTAAATGGGCCTGCCTGTTTGCACAATGGAACATGAATGGAAATGGGGGAGTTGTCTACTTTGTGGGAGAAAATTGCTGCGATAGCTGTTGTGGAATGCAGCTCTGAACGCCACAACCGATTCTGTCAAAGACACATTCTTGGTCTCTGTCTCGAGCGAATACAACAGTGTAGCGTGTGTACAGTTTATTTATTCATGGACAGTTATTCGCAGAATGTTACAATCTCAACCAATTCCCCCTGTCTACACACAAATGCAGTATAGTATGTTCAATTTATTTATTTATGGGCAATCATTCACCAAATACTGCAGTTGTGACCCGTATATTGTCTGCATTATGACCTTGTTATTGACAGGCTCTGAGCATAAATGTACAGTTTAGCTTCACCACATCACTTCAACAGGAAAAAGGTGTTACTACTGTAATGTTGTAGACGTTATCATAAAATAATGGAATAGAATGGATGCTTTTATTATGAAAGTAACATGTGAATGTTTTATTAAGCCACTACTGTATGTTAATTATTAGTAATTATTTTGTAAGTTGAATATGTTCACACTCATGAATATTGATGTAGGGCCAGCTTTGTCTTTCTTCTGAGCAGTCCGCAGTAGAGTTTGCCAAATCCCCCTTTAATTTAAAAAAAAGTTCCCCTTCAAAATGAAACCATCACAAATGAAATCTCTCTTTTACTTAATTAGGCAGAATTCCGTAAGAACGAGTCAGGAGGATTTGGATGCATGCATTCATGCATGGATGCAGCCTGCAGACTCGCAGCCTTAAGGTTAGACATGGGCACCCAAGCTGTCTTTTCAACTAGGGGCATGGTCAGGATGAAGCGTCAAACAAATTCACTCACAAACACACACACACACCCAAGGGAGTAGGCAGAGCTGCAGTCAATTTAAGCCGAGTGTTAAGTCAACCTGCCAGCTGCCTGTAGCAAGAATCCCCTGGTCTCCTGCTGAGAGCGAACATTCAGCAGTCTCAACGCTACAAACTTCAAACAACTGCACAGCCATTCAACACGTGCCCATGTCTAGCCTCGGAGTGCTTAGCCTGCTCTCTGTGTGTGTGTGTGTGTGTGTGTGTGTGTGTGTTTGTGTGACAAAGAGAGATAGAAAGCGAGCGAGAGAGAGAGAGAGTGTGTGTGTGTGTGTGTGTGTGTGTGTGTGTGTGTGTGTGTGTGTTTGTGTGACAAAGAGAGATAGAAAGCGAGCGAGAGAGAGAGAGAGAGTGTGTGTGTGTGTGTGTGTGTGTGTGTGTGTGTTTGTGTGACAAAGAGAGATAGAAAGTGAGAGAGAGAGAGAGAGAGACAGTGTGTGTGTGTGTGAGTGTGAGTGTGTGAAAGATTTTTTTTTAAATACCCCATGTTCCCATGTATTTTTAAAAGCTTTATATTTTGCCATAATGCATCATAGATTGGTTTGCAGTAGTAGTTGGTGCAAAAGAATTTATAGTAGCTGGTCTGGACATTCCCATCTCGTTAGAAGCCTTGGTGGTTATTACATTTGCCATAATCAATTTCCCCTTCAATCATTAGTTGCACAA
The DNA here is from genome assembly GCA_015244755.2 of Tenualosa ilisha. NCBI lineage: Eukaryota > Metazoa > Chordata > Actinopteri > Clupeiformes > Clupeidae > Tenualosa > Tenualosa ilisha. Next base: position 1,844,467 of record PYXC01000045.1, read on the forward strand.
ATTGGATTGGGGGGGTTGGAACGGGTAAGTGGCGGCCTCCCGAGTGCGGTGTGATGTTTCATTCTCCCGCGAGTTAGAGCCCAGGTTGTGGTTAATGTATTCCACCCTTGTGGAAATGGGTGTGTGTGTGTGTGTGTGTGTGTGTGTGTGTGTGTGCACGGTGACGTCAGAAGCCAGATGAATCCATCTTTTCATGAGTCCAATCCCTGTTGAATTAAAGAGGAAAGAGAGACAGATGAGCTGGCACCTGCAGAGCTGGGAGTCAGTACTTCATCCACACTCTCTGAGAGGGACAGAGCGAGGTGGAGAGAAAGAGTGTCTGGGAGGGAGGGAGAGAAAAAGAGAGAGAGAGAGAGACTATGCGAGGAAAAATGGAAGAGAGGAAGGGAATGATAGAGAGAGCAAGTGAAGGAGGAGGATGAGAAAGGGAGAGAGACAGGCAAACACTGATGGAGAGAGACAGTAGGGTGGCCATAGAAAGGGAGAGAGAAAGACAGAGAATGATAGAGACAGCAAAAGAGGATGACAAAGAAAGAGAAAGAGAGAGAGAGAGAGAGAGAGAGAATGACAGAGAGCCTTGCAGTGCTTGTTTTACTCTGCAAGTTTGTTTTGTCATGTCCTGCCTTCGCCGTACCAGTCACCTAATCATAAACGTTTGTGCTGTTTGATTTGAGAGAAAGTAGAGTTGTGCTGTCCCTGTCCAATTCTATCTGGATTTCGGGCTGATAATAGGATAATATTCATGATGTTTGCTTAATTACATTCATCTTTCATTCCAAGCACAGATTAAGTTAAATTAATGAACCTGCGCTCCAGCAACTTCAGTGCTTGTAACTAATTTTGATAGAGAAAATGTTGGCATCAAAAATTGTTTATCCAAAGCCTGTTTTCAGTGAAAAAAATGTGCTCCCAACCAGCAAAAGGAAGCATCCGCTATGACAAGGAGAAAACAGCCTTCTGCCTCTTTGACATCTCCATGTCAATGGAGAAATTGAAATGGGTTGTGGGAAAGAAAACATTGACTCGGAAGCAGTTTGAATTTCATAACCGCATACCGAATGAACCTTGAATAACTGTCCCCCATGGCTGTGCCTGATTAAATGAAAGATATGGCATGAAGACAGTCAGTTACCTGTCCAGCAGTCTCCTGGCATGGAAGCTAGGGGATGTTACAAATCCTCAGTCAGCCCCGGCGGATCTTAAAGTAGAAAAAGATGTTTCAAAACCAGCGCCATTAAACCATTTTTATTTGATCCAAAGGAACTGTAGTGTCTCAAGTGTGAACTTGACCTGTTAGATTTATGATGCAGCCTTATACCCAATCCACCCTATTCCCCAGATTAGAGAGTGACACTGGGCCATGTTTGGGCCAGATCTGGCCCTCGTCCAGTCCCGATGCTGTGTGTGATGCGGAGCCTGCTGGAGATTTTTATTTGTCCATTGAGAAACTGTGGCTGTGTTGGCCGGTGTTAATCTCAGCACGCTCGATTGCAGGAGTCAGCAAAAGCAGAACACTTGGCCACACTGAAGGTCTTCTTAGAACAAACTGTACTGTTCATCTTGTAGAGTGGCCAAGAAGGTTGTCACCGAGTAGGAAAAAAAAAGGCTTGCCAACCCACAGCTGGCCAGTGTTTTGTAACGAGTGGAAGTGTGGAAACGATCCTTTCCTGATCCTGTTTGATCTTTGGTGATCTCTTTACACAGAGTTTATTTTTCATTTTTACTTGATCTCTAGATGTGTGCAGAACCAAAGAGCAGAAGGAGAGGGGAAAAAAATAAAAGGTCTTAAAATAAAAAAAAAAAAAACGTGTTAATCTCTAATTTCCTCAGAACTGTTTTTACGTAACCCGACTGATGCATGACTACTTTCATTAACCTCGGCTTCAATTCAGGACTCTTTCCAATTTAGATAAAGTGGGATATCAGTAGCGGACGCATGACGGGGGGAGTGAAGCATTGACCTCGATGGCCTCCTCTCCATCCTCCACCCCTCCTCTTCTCCTCCTCTTCTCCTCTCTGTGTGTATCTCTTCTCTGCCCTCTATGACAGTTGAGACCTCTCTGTCGCAATGCTAAAAGATGGCTCAGAAATAGAATCAAAGGGCAGGTCATTCATGCCCCACCTGCCAGTCACACACACTCACATACAAACACACACACACAAACAGGCATGTATGTGCACGGAGACAGTCGGATATACTCCACATACTCCAAACTCTCTGGCAGACACATGTCAGAATCCTTGTGTGGGCCTGCTAATGACAGCCTGAGAATGAGTCTCTTGGGGGAAGCACCCTGACATGTTTTTCATTCTTCATTTCTCTGTCTTTTGTCTGTGAGGGCTGTCTTGCTTTTCTTTTTTTTTTTTTTTTTCATTCTTTTCCTTTGTGGCTGTCAGTGGCCGGTCAGAGTATCAGCCCGGTATGGAGGGAATACTGCACACCGTACCTTCACTCCTTTTCTTCTCCTCCCTTTGTCTCTCATTTCATGCCTTTTTGTCTTCCTGTATGCCTCTCTCTTTATCTATCTATCTATCTCTTTGTACTTCTCTAGTTTCCTCTTCCTCATCTCTCTCTCCCTCTCTCTCTCTCTCTAGTCCGTATTTCCAGTCTCTGTCTTTCACTCTCACTCTCTCACCAACATAAGCTCTCTCTCTCTTTCTCTCTCTCTCTCTCACACATACACAGATACACACCCACAATTTCTCTCTCACTCTCTCTCTCTATGTCTCCACTGATTTGAGCAGTTAGGTCTGTATGCCATGTGCAAACAGTGCCCGGTTTCTCCTCAGTCCTCTGCGGAGCTGACAGAGCGGTGCATGAAGTGGAAGTACACACACGCACACACACTCACACACACACACACACACACACACACATACACACTAGCGGAGTGCATCAAAGTCAACCTGAATACACCAACCGTCTGGGCCACACTTCAAAGGCCCGGCCCCGGCACCGCCAATTGTTCCCGCCGTCCATCACCGGCACTAACGAGGGGAAGGCCCAAATTGGATTTAATGGGATGATGTATGTTTATGCATAGTAACACTGGGATAAATGTGCTCTATCCCCCTGAGCAGATAGAAACAGACACACAGAAAGAGAAAGGCGAAAAAAAGTGAGATAGAGGAAGTGAAGGAGAGAGAGAGAGAGAGAGAGAGAGAGGATGAGTCACTTGTTGTGTCTTGAAATTGTAATGATAAATTCAGTGAAATGTCCTCTCTCCCTCTATCTCTCTCTCTCTCTCTCTCTCTCTCTCCCTCCTCGGTGTCACTGTATTGATCCAGAAGATGATAAGGGAGCAACAAAGCGGCAATGTGTGTGTGTTGTCACACTACTGAAGACCTGTTCCTTTGAAGAGAGCACCAGCCATGCTGGTGACAGAGGTGACCACTAGACTGACCTAGCCACTCTTGTTTATCGCTGTGTGCTGGGCCCGCATGAGAATGGAGAGCAACGCTACTCCACACTGACAAACAGACAGACTACTGACAGACGAGAGACAGACAGACAGACAGACAGACAGACTCTGTGTGTTGGCTCTGCCTTGATAAGCAGCACAAGCCCACTTCTGCACCCCACTGATAGACTCCACTTATTTGTCTGTGGGCTTATCCCACGTTGGGTATATGTGAGTGTGTCTGTCTGTGTGTGTGTGTGTGTGTGTGTGTGCGCGCACGTTTGTGTGTGTGTGTGTATTTGTGTGTGTGTGTGCGCGCATACGCGTGTGCATATCTGGAACTAGAGTGAGTGTGTATCTGTGTGTGTGTCTGTGTGTGTGTGTCTGTATGTGTGTGTTTGTGTGTGTGTGCGCGCACATACATATGCGTGTGCATATCTGGCACCAGCGTGAGTGCGTGAGTGTGTATGTGCTTGCACTATATTTACAGACTAACAGAGTTTGTCCTCCTTCTGTGTAAATATGTTACATGCAGGTCACGCACTATGGCGACGATCCCATCTCCCTGCATAGGCACACAATGAAGTAAGCGGGTGTGAATTCTGATCCTGGTTCCCCTTTCAAATCAGAGCCGAGCTTGGTGCCTCATTTGCAGACGTCGTCATTTTCTATTTCAGAGAGCGAGACACTGGTTTTCTATTATTAAAACACCAAATTACCTCTGATGACAAGCTTCTTTTTCCAGGCATCAGGATGATAACTGTCAGGATGGAGACTGAGAGTGAAATGGAAGTGTGGAGGACTGCATACATTTTGGATTAATAATCTATTTTTTTTCACCCAGTGTGAAATTATTGGGCGATGTAATCAATGATGTTCACATGAAATTTCTCTGTGCCGGCACAAGTGGAAGGTTAAGATCTGAAGTGGTTTAAGGATAGGTTCAAGCACTGTTGCGCTGGGGTAGAGAAATGCACATACTTGCACGTGTCTGCACACACACACACACACACACACACACACACACACACACACACACACACAGAGTATTGATTGGTGCCCTTGTGTTGCTTAGATAGCAGATGGACCAGTACCTACTCTGTGCTCGACTGGAGCAGAGCATCTCTTCCCGCTCTCTCAGTTTTGTTCTCTCCTCTCTCTCTCCCTCTCTCTCTCTCTCTCTTTCCCTCTCCTCTTTCTCTCTATGCCTGTGAATGTTCTATTCCCTTTTTCTTCCCTGTTTTCTCTTTTGTCTTTTTCCTCTCTCTCTCCTTTATTTCCATCTCCCCCCTCCTTCATGCGCTCTCCCTTTCACTCTCTCTCTGTTCTTTCTCTCTCTATCTCCTCCCTATCTACTCCCTCCTAATTCTCCATCCCCATCCTCCCTTTCTCCCCCTTACACACACACACACACACACACACACACACACACACACACACACACACACACACACACACAATTTCTCCCCCATCTCCCATGTTCCCCATCTCACTCCTGGTCCATGCGTGTGTGTCTTGAAAACCAAACCTGTCCTTGTTTAGCACCTGTCAATGCTCTCCCATGCTCTCCTGAACTCTGACAGTGCCGGTAGTCACCGCCTGTCTCTCTCCTTGCCACTGCCCCTTCTCTCTGCTCTCCCCACCAATTATCACCCAGCAAGGCGCCCGACGGGACCCCATCGCCTGCTGCCAGCTCTGCTCAGGCCGGGAGAGAGCAGCCAGTCACGAAGCAGCCTCTCGCTGGACTTTATAGTCACGCACAGATAAGGGCATGCACCTCCTCCAAACACAAACACACACACACACACGCACACACACACACACACACACACACACACACACACACATATTTACCACACACACACACACACACACACACATACATGCATGCACCACATGCACACGCCACTTGCATGCACATATGGATGTGCATAAGCTTATTATAAGATTCTTACTCACTCGCACACGCACACACACAAACACACACACACACACACACACACACACACACAGAAAAATAATAAGTACTGTGGATTTATAATATGGGGACTTTTTTGCTTTTTGTGTGCCTGTTTACTTTTTGGATGTTTAGTTTTTTTGCTCCTTCCTTATTTATCTTAGTGTTCCATCATTTATCTTAATTATGAAAGAGTTTTGGGTGGATATAGAGTATGGGAATCTGTGCTCATTTTCTGATTTCATCAGCCTTATTTTTGTAGAACTTGGTAAGAATGAATGATGTGTAGAGAATGGGGCTGAGCGTAGAATGTCTTGTTTACTCAGTTTGTTTGTTTGTTTGTTTACTGATTTCATCCATTCACCTTGTTTGAGCTCTTGTAGGATTGCAGCTTTATCGAGGATGAGACTGAATCTGTTCCTTAAGTGTTTTTTATTTGGCAGCTAGCAGAGTTGATATAGAGTAAGTTGAGCGAGGCTTGTTTGCACAGGCTCTGTGCTATCAGTGAGTGACACTGACTCGGAGATGTCCCCATCTCGGCTGCTGCTTGCACTCAGCCCTCATGCCAACACTGTGTATCCTCCAGACCTTACAAGTCCAGCAAAATTCCAGCAGCCACACAGCCACTCAGATTGGGGAATGACCATATTGTGTGTGTGTTATTGTGTGTTTCACTGCCATATATTGACGCATACTAATTTCTGATTTTACCATTGCAACATCATTACATTACCACAAGCTGCGAAAAATAAGCCTTAAAGAATAGTGATTCATTCGCTCTCATGCTCTCATGTCACAGGCCTGGCAGGGGAGTCAGGGTTAGCTTTATAGCATCTCTTACATTTGACCTGACCTGACACTTAGTATTGGCCTGTGGAGAACGTCATGAAGCTAGGCAACTGACCTGCTTTAAGGTCTCGCCTCTCATCTGTGAGTGTGTGTGTGAGTGTGTGTGTGTGTGTGAGTGTGTGTGTGTGCGTGCACATGAGTGTGCACCCATGCATGAGCGTGTTAGTGGTCGTGTGTGCGTGTGTGTGTGTGTGTGTGTGTGTGTGTGTGTGTGCGCACGCGTGTGTGTGTGTGTGGTAAACAGGAAGGAACTGTACTCTGTGACTGAGGTATAGAATAAAAGCAGCAGGCTTCTGGCAAACACACCCACACACAGAAGAAGGAGTGGCTCCTGTCAGATCAGTGTGTGCTGCCAGGCTGAACAGTGACGGGTATTTGCTGAGCTGTGTATTAATAATATCATCATGTTTCCGTCTGCGGGGAGAGGTGTAATGGTATTTAACTTCAAAAGCTGGGGAATTTCAGAGGGATCATTCAGACAGACTGTTTCTCAAAGCGGAAGGATAACAAGCTTGGTGAGGACATCCCACTCGTCTGGCTGGGGGTTAGCTCCTCATACATGGAGAGCTATGGACAAAAAGTGTGTGTGTGTGTGTGTGTGTGTGAAAGAGAGAGAGAGAGAAAGAGAGAGGCAGAGAGAGGCAAACAAATATTGCTTGCACTCATTGCAAATTTAGACCGTGTCTGAAATGTACAGGTGCAGATGTATAGAGACTCCTCTGTCACATTGCTGCTTCAACACACATGCATACATGCATTTAAATAATCTTTATGTAAAACTTCTTGGGAGGAGAGGATCTTTCCCCTTAAATGACAAGTTTTTAAAACCCTGAATTTAATACAGTTTTAACAAACTCCAAAAAAATCACAGTTGAACTTTTAACTTTTAACATTTAATTTAAGCAAACGAATGCATGCCAATAACTTCCTCCAGAAATCAACAGTTGAAAGCAAACCCTTATCACAATTTTTGTGTTTACATCCCATAGGATATTTTTTTCTGCTCTGGAACCAGCATCTCACAAACCTCAGTTTCTATGTACTGCTATCATGGGAGAGTCATTCAAACAGCATCAAAATGCTCACAGACCAATGACTTCAAAGGGCTATAGATCGTTCCATGCATTATGGACTGACAGAGATAATTGGTTTTGGAATCAAATGAGGCCTTGGAAATGGGAAATGGTCGGGAATCGGCAGTTGCAGATTTAAACGGCTATAAGTTCCTAATGCCTCTAAAGATACACACAAGACAAGACAAGAGAGACAGCAACAGAGAGAGAGAGAGAGAGAGAGAGAGAGGGGGGCTTAAAGACTAGAACATTTCAAACATATAAGATATAGCATATAGCAAAAATGCAATCACTTAAAATGGCATTTGACTTTGCAACCAGAGCAGTCACATCTTAAAGACTAGAACGTTTCACACATAGAGGATATAGCATATAGCAAAAATGCAATGATTTAAAATGGCATTTAGCTTTGTAACCAGAGCAGCGACATCTTTTTTCCCCAGTGCTATCTATAATTTTGCACCAAAGTGTGAGAAAATCCCCTGTTTGTAACATACTATCAAAAGTTTTCAGAAATTGGGCATCCACCCACATGTGCACTTTCATGAAAAATTTACTTTAACAAGGTGTGAATTAAAAAATTCTCCCTCATCTCTGTCTACAAGTCCCATATTCACTGGTGGTGATTAAGGGCACTTCATGTTCAGACATAGTTATGACATGCCAGAGTCAGGGACTCTAATTATGTGTTGATGGTATATGCCATGGAAGGGGATAGTGTCCTAACATGACCATCATTACAGCACTAGGAAAAGATGATGTGAGAAATTATATACGGAAGAATTCTCTCTCTCTCTCTATTGCTCTCTCTCTCTCTCACACACACACACACACACTCTCTCTCTCTCTCTCTCTCTCTCTCTCTCTCTCTATCTGTCTCTTTCTCTCTCTCCACACACACACACTCTCTCTCTCTCATCTCACTCCATGACCAAGTTCTGTATATTCTGTGTGTTGGAGTCTTGCTGCTTCTTTCCTTCTTTCTTCTTCTTCTCTCTCTCTCTGTCTATCTATCTCTATCCAAATATTATAAATGTAGTGGCCTTGATAGGCCTTCTTGGCAGCTTTAAGAATTGGATAAGGTATTGATCAGAGATTTGAGTGGACTTGTCCACAGCATCTGAACCCAATATAGTACGCTGAACAAAGCACGGTATGTTTGTGTAAGTTTACCGCATGGATGGGTTCTGGGATCCTTTCATAGTGTGTGCCCTTTAATACATGTAAAGGAGGCCATCTTTTCTTGGGTCTAATAAAGGGAAAGAGGATTGAGCCATCTCAAGCTGTGGCTACCGCACAGCTGGCTCCAGCGAGTCTGTGTGCGGATTACACAGGATCCGGTCGCTGCCACGCGCCACAAAACCACGGCGCGTGATTGAGCGAGACCAGAGAGTTGGCCAGCCACACAGAGAGATTTCACTTTGCAGTAATTCCACTTTGACTCAGCAGAGGCTGTGTGGATCTATCACTACCCACTGTTTCTCCCTGAATAGAGCTACGAGAACGAGAAGGAAAAAAATGGCCAAACATAAAAAAGAAATGTGAACATAGCGTTCTTTTTAGTTTTGGAGTGGTCTTAACATCAGGGCTGAGCTTAAAGTGCATTAGCACATCAGGAGAACGAGTGGGTTTCACCTTATTTGACTGACCTTCTTATACTCAGAGATCTTTCACACACACACACACACACACACAGCCAAACACACGCAAACACAATCTCACACAAACACACACACACATGAACTTACAGACATGCGAAGGCAGGTGTGTCCTCATACACACACAGAGACACACACAAACAAACACACACACACACACACACACACAGCCCACCTCCAGACAGCATCTGGCTCTGCTAAAGATCTGGCTGCGGTCTGGCACTGGTCTGTTCCCCAGCGACTTTGGGCCTGCACCCTCAGTGGGAGTCTGTCCAGACCATGGGTGGGGTGGAAGGGCCGACCGCGGAGCATATGCTCCTGCTGATAAACAGGCAGGCCTGTGATTCTGCAACCTGTGAACCAGATTGGACCTTGGTGAAAAGAGCAGGCACACATATGAATGAGACTCTAGGATGGGGTGAAGAGTGTGTCTGTGTGTGTCTCAGTCTGTCTGTGTGTCTGGTTTGTCTGTGTGTCTGTATTCATGTGGATTTGTGTGTGTGTGTGTCTTTGTGTATGGATTTGTATGCAGGTGTGTGAAAGCAGACCTGTGTGTCTACACAAATGTCTGCACGTCTTTGAACACACACCGATATATAAAAATCCCACACACACACATAAACAGAATGCTGGTGATGTGCTTTTGTGTGTGTGTGTGTGTGTGTGTGTGTGTTTGCAAGTGTTTAAGCGTCTGTGTCTTGGCTTCCATGGTGGTTGCAGTATGTGCTTTAAATTGTGTTGAGTTGGTTTGTGTGTCTCTGTGTGAGTATGTGTGTGTGACCGTGTGTGTGTTCTGGCACATGTTTGAGGTGGACCCTGGCGCTCCTCTGGCCTGGGCACAGGCGGGAACAGTGGGCACAGTGGGCCACGTGGAGGCAGGATGACCCCTGCAGTGACCCCCTTCTCCATGCCCATTTTGCTGCCCCATATGTCTGTGCCCTTGCCAGTGCATGCCCACCTGGCAGGAGAGGTCAGTCCAAAGACAATGAGCACTGGACCGTAAATGTGTGTGCGCTTTTGTGTGTGCACTTCTGTGTCTGTGTTTGGGTGTGTGTGTGAGTGTGTGTCTGTGTATGTGTGTGTGTGCGTGCTTGTGAAAAGGACCATGTCTGCCTGGAGCGAGGACGCCTTGAATTCATTTACTCTGCGATGCTGGGAGTGTTGTTTTGTTTTTGTTGTTGTTGTTATTGTTGCTTTCTGTTTAGAGTTATTACAGTTTTGCCTTCATTTGTTGATGCTGGCGTGAGGTGGCATCTCTGCATTAATGACGCCGTTAGATGAGTGCGACTCACATTACAAGGCCACGTTTGTCTCAAACTGTGTGTTTCGTTTTAAAGCAACTGTTTAACAAAACACAGCTAAGCTCTTAATTCCACACCATCAAACATTCATGAGTCTTCGCAGTCCCGCCGAAATCTCTCGATCTTAAAAGTTAAATAAGAATAATCTTCCCCCAGACTCGATAGCGGGTGGATGGCTTTGGTGACTTATCTATGCGAAATGAGTAAACTGTTTGGGAGTTTTATTGCAAGGCCTGGGTTTTGATGTCATAATCACAGTTAATGCGATGCACCCGTTGAAAAGATAATTAGGTGTTTGCAGTGGAGAAACTCCGCACAATCTCTTTAATCTTTCCGGGCCTACGTAAATTGTGATCAGAAATTTAAACTGTGCAAAATGAACAGACATGGAATGAAACAATAGCATATGATATTGATGCAGTTTGCAAACACTAAACTCTGAACTTACATGTGGTAAGGGTGTTTGTGTGTGTGTGTGTGTTTACTTGTTCTTCACTTTGCTTGTGATGCAGGTCACGAACACCTGCTTAGAGAAGGTTGGATGGCCTCTATTGTTTACTGGAATGGCCAGTATTGTTTGCATGTTCCTCATGTTGTCTCTTTGTCTCGTGGTAATTATGCAAACTTATGACATAATAAAGTTTTATGGTACATTAGCCTCCCATCTGTATCCGTGCCCACACCCCAGCAATGTTTTTCTTTGCCCCTCATTGCTCTCCTACTGTTTACATATTTATTTGTTGCTCGCTGGAGTTGAGATGTATTTACCGAGCTGTGTTTGCACTGTACGAGAGCAGATACTCTCAACATGACAAATGTGTAGCGTTTACATCAGCAGCAGGAGCCTTGTGTCAGTGGAACACCCTCAAGACAGTAAGCAGGGTATTTTTTTTTTTTTGGGGGGGTCCTATTTCCAAGTCAAATACATGTCATGTGAAACAGCATTGTCGGTGTGTGTGTGTTTGTGTATGTGTTTATTGCTTAGTAGATTGTGTATGTAATGTGGAGGGATTCACATTGTTTTTTCTCAACTCATTGGATGTTTTTCTGTATGGCTTGGAGACACAAGGGCTAGATTCTGTTTTTTTATGTGGGTGTGTGTGTGTGGGTGGGTCACAAGCTCTGTTGGTGGCCAGTGTGAGGTTGGTCTCATCTGGTATTTAATCAGCTCCGTAAGGCTGACTCCATCATGAGCAGACGTTGACTAACACTCTGAAATGACAGAGCCGTGGGCTGTCCTGCCAACTCAGAAAGGAGAAGAAGAAGGAAAAAAAATGTACTGATAATGTGACAGACGAGAGACAGAGTAATTTTCCTAATGAACGCGCCAGTTGACCAGCCGGGTGAGAGTGAGTGGTTTTATAACTGACTCTGTCACTCCCCTCATAAAATAATTAATGTGCCCGTACTCCAAGTTCACAGGCTTTCTTTTCAATAAACAAACATGGTGGTTTAGATCAAAGATTCTAGAGCGGAGCGCTCTAGAATCTTTGGTTTAGATGTTAGAGATGAAATCCGAATTGTCAGGTAACCCTTTAACAAAAAGCTTTGTGTTGACAAAGAAGGGGTCAAGGAGACTCGTAACCGTGGTAACTGTGTTATTGGAAACCACTGATTGAAACATCTCATGACAGCACAAAATGACAGGAAGTGAATCCACGAAATCTGCCAATGTTGCATCGAGGACTGTGAAGGGATTCATTTTCACGGGTCCACATACATTTCCAAGCTTCTTACATTGCCTCTTTTTCACTTTCCCCTACTAAAGCCTGTCATGGATGTCACTCTTCTCAATCTTCTGTGCTCCCCCTCCCTCACACACCCTTCCAAATGAAGCCAATGATCTTACAGCAGAACAGCAGAGTCCAGAATCTCTCTAACCTCTCAATCTCATATCGGCTAACCTCTTAATCTGTAATCTCAGAGGAGGATTATAGACACATGTAAATAGCGGGGCATTAAGGCACTGCTCTTTATTCCTCAGTCTCAATAGTATTACACGACCTGAACAGATGCAGTGTTATGCGTGGGGGTTGTGCGTGGGGTGCTGGAGGCCGTTTTATAGGAATTGAATGCTAGCAAGGTCAGGTGTAATGCATGGCTGCACTCCAGTGGAGGTTCAATCACAAGGCTAATCATTAAAGGCTATCAAATATAACATGGCAAGCAATAAAGCTCTGCAGTCTGTCTTTTAATGTCCCTGTTTAGGTATTAGCATCATAAAACACTACTCATTGTGTGGCACTGTCCTCATTTATGATGTCATTTTTATATTTTTTGTTGTTGTATCATAAAGTTCAGGGGAACATTATGTATAATAACCATAACATAACCATCTCCTTGCTACTTTGCAAGTTTCTGTAAAGAGTTAATGTGCTATCACTAATTGGTGCTTAGTATGACACTGTGTGTAGCGGTGTGTTTTGTCATAATGAAACAAGGGCACAGAGACTCACCAGCTATCTGCCTAATGTAGGATTATATTCATATCAGAAATAGTTGTTGTAAAGACAACTTAACAATATGAATATCCACGCTGACCAACAGTTAAGGAAGATCTCTCTTAAGGAAAGTTTCTCTCCTAAAGTAGCCACAATTGGACCATTCTGAGTTCTCTGAGAACCATGGAGGATTTTGAAAGGGTGTGTTTTTTATGAGTGTTTGTTTCTCAAATGAATTACAAAATTGTTCTTTTTTGTCTATTCATTCAAATATTTTTATGAGTTTCATTTGAAAAGCTAAGTAGATTTGCTTCCACAACATTTCAAGGGCATTTTCTGTTATTGCAATGATGCAGTAATATTGTGCAGTGATAGGATTTGCTCAGCATGTGTGCCAAAACACTATTTTACTGCTGAACCCCTTAAAATGTTGGTCTTTTTTTACTTTTTTAGCGACTGCCTTAGAGCAGCAAATGTGTCTCTCTTTAGGTGTGGCAGTCCTCTTCATCTGACAGAAAGGATTATGAGGGGGGAAAGGGTTAGGTGATGTTTGTTTGCCTATTTATAATTTCATGCTTTCTCAGAGGGCTTTGTTTTTCTCTCCAGTTCGTGTGTTGAGTGACGATAATGAGTCCCACTGTCGTGTCAAATAGGATCTGCCCTCGGTAAAGTTAGGCGTGACTCTGCGAAGATTAAATGAAGCTTTTATCGCACGAGGAGTGGGAATCGTCTTTAAAGTGAGCAAACGCGTGTATATTATTCATCACGAATGCTCGGGAAATTGGACTGTTCCACGCTAAGATGAGGGGCTGAGGGGGAGAGATTATTCGACTCGACTCGTTTTTGAAATAACGTCTGATGGAAAGGGTCATCGTATGTGGCCAAGGCTGCTCTCTGGGCTTATTAAGCGTGCCAGGGGCTGAACATTAGTTCTTTGAGCGCCGATGCATCCTAAGTGGCCTTTAGAGTGGGTCCGTGTGTCGAAGCCATAAAGGTAATGGAATCAGCACACATATGACAGACTGCCGCAGACGCCGATCTGTCATGCGCCGCCTTAATGAAATCCGTTGCCTGTGACAACACTTTCTCATGCGGAGGACTAATGAAATTTGCTCCCTCGCGCCGTAACCGTATCTCCACCCAGCACCGTGATGGCCGACCCCCGGGAGGAGAGCGTTAGGAGGATTGAAAGCAGGACGGGCAGCTGCACGAGTGCTCTGAACTTCATCAATGTGCTTAACGACATCACATGACGAGGGCCTCACTCTGGGTTCTGAGGTTTCAATGAAAATGATTGTAGTAATGCGGATCAGAAAAGTCTTTTGAGAGCATACTCAAAGAAGGTTACTAAGCACAAGTCAATTTAAGAGTTCGGGTCTAAAACTAGCAAGGACGTATTTTAAAAGCATTCAGATTCTTTCTAGACACCACCATCCACACATAAACTGCTGCTGCTTTAAATATTGTATATTTAAGAAGGCCCAACCTTTGATCTGCACTGATTCAGGTAACTTACTGAAGTCATGAACAAGATGCTTTCAGTTCTTTCCACCCTGTTGAGACTGAGACTTGTTTTGACCCTTATTGTTTCCAGAGGTAGTATCCTGTATAATCTAGATTGGAAAAAGAAATACCACTCTACTTAGGGCTATGGAGTATCTCTGCCTTGTCTATTAATCCTGTATAAGGACACCTTGGTGGGCATTATCCATTACATATTGTTATTGGTTAGTGTTTCACACTACACTGTGCCCACACTATGTCCACCATCATTCATATAACTACGATGCTGTTAAATATTGCATGAATATCTCCACCTTTAATGGTTGTGGTATATACTTACACTGTATTCCTTGTAAAGACTGGTGTTAAGGACCTGCAGAGGAGTGGAGCATCCTCCTAATGCAAAGTTGCTCATAAGCAATGCATTAGTGGCCATAAATGTCAGAAACTGCATAACATGACTTTTTTAATGTGTGGGTGATATACCTGTGATGTTAGTTACCTTTAAGTGTTCTTGAAGCTTTTTAATATTAAAGTCTTATGGTGTAGATATACATGGACATACTGCATGGAATTAACCTTTTGCATTTTGTAAAGCTGTTGTATACTCTAGTGTTCACATAAGGATGCATGGAAGTATAAGCTGTTGCATACTCTAGTGTTCACATAAGTTAGAACAGAGATGAGCAACTTCCATGATAAGGAGGGCCAAAATATTTTATCACCACTACACCTTTACATTCATGCATTTAGCGGACGCTTTTATCCAAAGCGACTTACATTTTGTTGAACTGTTAGAAAATATCAGCAACATAAACATAACTGATTCTTATGTTAGACCAATGTTCATGAGTGTTTTTATAGTTATGTTTATGGCTAATGTAAACCTTATGCTGGATATTAAGGGCTGCGTGCATGCATGATGCATGGTGGACTCGATGTTAAATGAAGCAAAAGTGACACAGTCTCGCTCCATTAGATCCATTATAGCAAAGTGGTTGGAGCAGTGATGTCTGCCAACATCCGAGGGGATTAGTGATGGAGGTCAGGAATCATCTGGATCATATGGGGGAGAGAAGGGGGCATCTTTCAAACGGGGTTTGAGAGGGTTTGTTTAAGTGGGGATTTCTGGCCATTTAAAGCACAGTGGAGCAAAAATCCTCTGCTCTAATTTTGGTGTGAGCATCTTATTCATGGACTGTATAGGCCAGACATATTTGGCCAATAGGTCACATGAAACACAAACACCACATGAGCAGACAGCTTTGCACTTATTCTTTAATTAGTTATTTATTATTATTAAATAATAATAATAATAATATTATACGCACAACTTTTATGACATGCTGTCATTCAATCACTCCAGCACATCAGATGAAAAAGCAGAAAACATGTTCATTCGGATACTAAAAGAAGAGTTTATAGAGTTGCAACAACCTGTTCATTTTTGCTATGGATTGGGTTTGTGAATGTGTATTGCTGCAGGTTGCTATTTTTGTTACCACTGCTGCGGCTTGTCTTGTCATGAATGAGTGGTGTGAATTGGCCTGTAGATGCGGCACCAGATTGGATGGTCTGACCTCTGCTCGCCTAATGATTTGCAGTAATTTGACTGTGAGGGTTTACTGGAAGAGGGCAGATCTTCTCCTTTAATGGCTTCTCTGCACAAACTCTCATAATTGGCTTGTGTCAAGACATCAGGAAGTAGGACAGATAACCAGTTTAATGCAGGTAAATTTGTGAGGCTGGGGTTTAACAGTGAAGTGGAGTTTATGGCTTTCCCTTCAAACTAGTGGATCACTGACAGTGTTTTTTCTTTCTGCCATGGAATGGGTGTGAGGTTTGACAAAAAACATTGGCATGACCCTGAGGACAGCAGCTGGAAGGATTTAACCATGACTCATTGCAGGGTAACTGCAATCCGATGGCCGATGGGGGGCCGTCTGAAAGTGACACCTATTAATCTGTGTCTTTGGCTCAAATTGGAGCGGTATGTGCAGACTTCAGCCAGCTTGGCAACAGAGCCATTGGTAGTGGTAGTTGTAGGTTGGCTTCGTGGTAAGTTCTCTGAGGTATGATGGGGTGTACACACTTTAAAACAGATCTATAGATTACTTATAGATGTGGATGAATGGATCTGACCATGATGAGTTGCAGATGATCTTGAGGCGACTAGATTGATCCATACACATATCACAGTGTGCAATGCAGTGGCTAAAACATTACACTATGAATGAGGAAAAGTCTTGTGTATATAAGATACAGTGGTTACCCTGTGCCTCTGCCCCGCTGAACAGTGGGTCCATATTTAATAGAAGACTTGAAAAACCCCACTAAGGATTCTCACACGAGCCCACAAAGTGCATTAAAAAACGAATGTAATTTGAATCTTATCTATCTGAAATAGTTCGGCTCCAAACAAGAAAGACCTGCTTCTTAAATGAGGATTATATTCTCCCATAGGCCTAAAATTGAATACAGTTTTGCAGCAAGTATAAGATGTGTACATAGCAAGTATGCATTGGGTATTTACACCATACTTTTTGCATTACATACATATAGTATGCCTTAGTTCTCCCATGTGGGGATTCAAAAGTTGAGTGAATAAAAATGAATGGTTTATTAGTAGTCTTTGTAATACAAACATTTATGTTAGTACATGAATATGGAGGTAGCCTCACTGGTGCTGTAGATCCCCACAAAGATGGAAGACTGCAGTGGCTTTGACATGAAGTTAGTGGCCATGTGGGAGCTTTCTCCTTATTTTGCTTTTGGCCAGATGTCAGCTTAGGCATCTGCACTGATGTAATATTCTTAATGCAGCCCACAAATCCACTTACTGTTCAGTTTGGGTATTCCAGGCTTTCTTGGTTGAAGCAAAGGTGCGAAAACCTGCACCATATTACCATCCCTAGCCAACAGTGTGTGTGTGAGTGTGTGTGTGTGTGTGTGTGTGTGTGTGTGTGTGTATTTGTGTGTGTGAGAGAGAGAAAGAGAGAGGGTGTGTGTGTGTTGGGTGTTTGTTGGGGCTTCCAGGCCCCCAGCTCCTGTGAGAACGAGTTGACTTTTGCTGTTTGAGTAATTGCATAATTGAATTTTGTTTAGGGAAATGGCAGGAGACAGGGTTTTGAGATGGAGAGAGGGAGAAAGAAAAAGAAAGAAAGAGAGTAACACTAAAAGAGGTAGAAAGAGGGATAGGAATATGGAAGGAAGGAGGGGAAGAGAGTAGATAGAGAGGGATAGACAAAGTAGGGAAAGAAGGAGAGATGAGAGAGAGAGAGTGAGTGTGCAGCATAGGAGACTGAAATAACAAGTGAGCTTCAGAGATTTCCTCCCATTCAGTTGGGGTCTCCTGGGAGCAAGCTCACCCCTCACAGGTCACACACTGTTTACCGTCGTCATGGCAGTCATCTTCTCTCCACTGCCCACGGACACCCTCCCCAGAGCAACACGCATACTGTGGTAGTGATCCGTTCTACGTCCAGGTCAGATTTGGCTGGATTGCTTTATGGTCCTGGGTCATAGCCATCAGAAATCTAAATGAATGAATCAATCAATGAATCAATACCAGTTTATAATCCCAAATGTTTGTCCATACTCCAGGGTATCCTCTTATATTACCAAGAGACTGCTTAAGACAGTAGCATTTAATGGGTGCTATGTTGCAGTACTGTGTACTTTTACAGTTGTTCACGTACTGAATGGTTATGTCAGATTTTTCCTAACATAGAGTTCCAAGTGCTCATTTTCTGCACTGTGTGTGTGCTATGTGAGTTACAGTCATACACACATAGGAAAACTGCTAATCTCTATGAATGTATAATTTGCCTGTGCAGCCCGTAGCTGTGGTAATGACAACACCAATAACGAAATGAGGAAAAAAAGCAAAAAACAAAACAAAACAAACAAAAAAAAAACAAATATGAAAATGAACAGGGGAAATATGCTGCGTGAAAATTCTGTGGTGAACGCAAATACAATCTCTAAAATGTAATCAGACTTTCTAATTACCTTTCAGCTGTATCCCCTCTGAGTCGCCCCAGCCAGAAGCCGTACAATATGCAATGGTGGCGTAATGAAATGGATTTACTGTACTATTGATTTATGGCTCGACGAGCTGGATGTGAACTGAGTTGATTGTGGCTGTCAAGAGGCATTAATTTAAATGGAAACACCTGTGTGTGGACAACTGCCTTGTCAGTATTTCGGCTCAGCTGTGTGAGCGATTGCCAGTCTGGGAGAAGGGGGACAAGGGGGGATGCGGGGGATGAGGGGGCTATTGACCGGTATCAGAAATAGATATGGCAGCGCTTCCCTTAGGGGAGCCGACTGCCAAACAGAGGCGGATGGAGTCGACCGCTGGGCCGCGGCTGCGTCAAGGGCTGCTGATTTAACAGCTTGATCAATGCTGGGGAGCTGTGTGTCCCCAGTGTAGGGGTCAAAGTAATTCTGGCGAAGTGCAAGCGGCGTGTTTGGAGTAAAACCGCCGAAAAAGCCCCCCCCCCCCAACGGCATCCCATTAAGGAACGGGCTTAGCAGAAAACACAAAGGATTTTGGTCCGACAACAGAAGACAGACCTCAGTTTCTGTGTTAGAGTTACTGGACTCCCTCAGTCTCCCATCTAGTGCTCTCTGAAACAAACAGATTTGAACCCCACTATTGAAGGATGTCCTTTCCTCTCTCCTCTTGCCATTCTGATCATGACTCCCTCTCAGATTGTTTTTTTTTTTTCTGGGAGATAGAAACAGACCGTTTGCACACACACACACACACACACACACACACACACACACACACACACACACACACACACACGGAGTGTGTTTTGATTAGGGACTCTGACATAAACACTGCCCACAATACCGCATGGCATGCGGCCAGAGACAGAGCACAAGAGCTTAGCGGGCTTTAGATCCTGAGAAACTCCAACTGCGTGAGCCGAGGCCGCCTATTTCCACTAATCACTGTTTAGGGCAAGGCACCAATCCACGGCCAATAAATCAAAGGGAATCGTGAATAGTATCATAGCTGCCAGACATCTCTCTCAGCCTCTGTGCTTTTGTGTGTGTGTGTTTTTCTGCCGTCAGAATTCTCTTTCACTTGTGTTTGCACTTCCTGCTATTTCACTTTTAATAATCGAGACAAGAGTGTGCGAGGTTGACGGTCTCTAAACGGATTTCTACTTCATGTTCTCTTCATGTCTTTGTGTACGCTATGCTATGGAATGGATACCCTCCCACAATCACACACACACACAAACACACACACACACACACACACACATCCCGGCTGGCTCTCTTTGGCCTGTCGCTCTGGAGAAATAGCCCATACAGAAAGTTAACAGAGGTGCGGAGGCTCTGAATGCGAACCAGACTCCCATTGCCTCTGTCTCTGCAGTCCCTCTGACTCCGCCTGTGTGCTTCATTCGAACCGGCTGTCGTCAGGGTTGAAGTGATAAGCCGGTGAAGCGTGAGCTCCTGAACAGGGGCCTTGGTCTTAGCGCTCAATCCTATTCCCTCCCTGCAGTGATTAATTGAAGTAATTCATTAGCCTGATTAAGCAATTTAGCACCTCGCCAGATATTAATCAGTTGGTTATTTAAATGTCACCGGGAAACAGTCAGAGTGAAACAAGGCCACTGGGAAATGTAGTGTGTGGCTCCTCGGGCACACAGAATACAGAGCACTTCTCACTCAAGCTGGTGCAGTACAGGCAATCAGAAGGCATTGGAAAACTGCCATAGAAATATCATGAAAAACAATCCTGCCACAAGGTTATTATTTTAAGTCTGAGGTATAAACCTGTGCAGTGTTTTCAGTGTATCATTAGAGGATGCTTTCTTCATAAAAATATAATATAAATTTGGACTCTTTTTAAACTTTATTTATGTATGTATTTATTTATGTATTCATTTATGTCTGTATGTATGTATGTATGTATGTATGTATGTATGTATGTATTTATTTATGTATTTATTGATTGATTAATCAATTGATTATTTGATAAGGACAGATATAGTATATATAGACAAAATAGTAGACATGAGTGAACAGCCGAGGCCATGCTTGTATCACAGTGTAGCAGATGCTAATTTTCAACACTTGTCCCTAGAAAACTGTGGAATTGTGGGAGATGTCAGAAGCCAGTAGCCAGCTGCAGCCATCCATGCTCTGTCATGCTTAGAGTCTCAGTTAGCAGCCCCGATTTTGCATTCTCAGTGGTGTGTGAAGAGGAGGTGGGTGTTGGTCTGAAAGCGCATGTGTGTGTGTGTGTAAGCCGCAAGGCAGAGGAAGCCATCACACACACACACATACACACACACACGTGCACACATGGCCTCTGCGCTTTGTTGCACCGTTGGTGGTGCCGTAAGGCGAAGCAGTTTTTATAAGACGAGGATTTTTCTCTTTCTTTCTTTCTGTATCTCTCTTTTTTTCTTTCCTTTCATCCATGTAGCTGTTGTGGGTAAACACTGTAAGCCTGGGCAGATTGTGTCCTAAGCCTGGCTTTACGGACTGAGGCGACGGTTCCGCAATTGTGTGCATCTAAAGCAGGGCACATGTATGCAGCTCACAGGCTTCACTCACTCACACACACGCATACACACACACACACACACACACACTCCCTCTTCACTAATGGCAACAGCTGAACACTCGGGAAGCGGGCCATGACACCAGCTCCTGTCCCTCGCCTTCCTCTTGCGCTCGATCCTGTCTGCTCTGTATTCCGAAGATGCAGCCTGGAAAGGTTGTGAATGCAAGGAGAGGATGGAGGGTGGGGGGGTTATAGGTGTGGGGTGGGGTGGGGGGGTTCAATGCCTTCTTTTGGTCTTTACCTCACTCAGGCTGTAGTAGCATTCATGATCCTTCTCTCCCAAAGGACTGGAGGGGACAGAGTTAGCGTGGGCGTGTTATTTTTCATGACCCCTGATAGCAACACTGACAGCTGGTGACAACCTGCAAATGTACTAAACTCATAATTAAGCGAAATGTCAGCATGGCTTATGATGTTTCTTTTCTTCTTTTTCTTCATCTTTTTGCTCGTTTTTTCTACATTCTTTTTTATTCTCAGGATGCGACAGTAACCCATCTTGTTCCTCCTGCTCTCAACCCTGGCTAATGTATTCTGTTTCGCTCGGCAGCCGATGGGGACGCGACTGGCGGTGCTTGATTTATGCATCCTAATGATTTTCTGTCATGTTTTCACTAATGCGAAGGAACAGCGGCCTGCTTGTTTAAGAGACAAGGCACTGCTGCTTTTTTCTGGGGTCCTTTCATTCTATTCCATTTTTTTTTTTTGCAAATCAACACCCAAATAAAAGGAAAGAAGCATTGTTTTGATTATCAGGAAACAGTTTGTGCCTGAATGACTACGGTTAAATGCACAGCGAATTCGGAATAAGGACAATATTCTGGTTAGAGCAAGATCCTGAATAATCCATTTACATGTGTGGAAGAGTAGTGTGCTTCTGGAATATTCTTATTTACTTATCAGTCGCTATATTCGGGTTAGGTCACCGACGTAACCTACAAAGTTGCCTTGTATTTGCTCCGTCATGCGGAAAAACAATGCTCTGGTAAGGAGCATTTTCCGATTTCTATGTATACATGACCCTGAATTCCGTTTAACTAGGCATAAACCAGGGGGTTTGTTTGGGGTTTAGGAACAGGAATACGGCCAAATTCGGAAGTTGACATTTGATTCAGAAGATGACAATGAGGAGTTTACGTGACTCCCATGCAAACCAAATATTGCCAATATTTCGTTTAAAACTGGAATATTCCCTGCATGTAACCATAGTCTGTGGCACCAGATTTTGCCGATAAACCCACTGCACATGGCATAAACAACGTAGTGAGATAGAAAAGGCCAAAAAAATAAGGTTGAAGCTGCTCTTCTCTTTTTCAGAAGTCAGGCTGAAGCACAGTGTGACACTTGTTAGCCTGAAGTGACCTTTCTTACTGTGTCACGCGCGCGCACACACACACATACACACACACACACACACACAGTGCCAGGGAGCAGTGTTGGGATTGCATGTCGGGTCTCTGTGCCCAGAGATGTCTGCTCATCCTGAGCAGCTGATGCCGCTGTGCCACTGTCCCCAAATTGCCAGGCGAGATGGGGCCCAGCCTGGCAGATGACTGGGCAGACGAAGGGTAATAGATTAGAAGTGTAACTGGGGATGATGGGAATGATAGTGACGGCAAGCGTGCCTGTGTAAGAGTGTGTGTGTGTGTGTGTGTGTGTGTGTGTGTGTGTGTGTGTGTGAGTGAGCAAGCGAGGGAGAGAGTGTGAGAGAGAGGCTTGTGTTTGTGTGTTTATGAGAGAGAGATGCAGGAAGAGAGTGGGAGAGGTGTGTGTGTGTGTGTCTGTTTGCATGTGTGTGTGTGTGTGTGTGTGTGAGAAAGAGAATTAAGAAGCAATGGCAAATTCATCACATGCCTTTGTTCCTCCTTCCTTTTCTACTATCTTATATTCAGAAAATATGAGCCATGACTTAGCGGTCTGAAAATTAGATCACTACTCACATGTGGAGAGGATTCTGTCTGTGTGTGCAAGTCTCTCTGGCACACACACACACACATACACACACACACACACACACACACAAACTCATTGGGGTTGGAGATAGGAACTGAATGAAATGGCCCATGTAGCTATCATCCTTTCATTTTCTTGTTGGGTCCCCATGGTAACCTTCCTGTAATTTTGTGTAATACAAAGCATTGGGGGTTATGAGGTTTCTCTGTGTGTGTGTGTGTGTGTATGTGTGTGTGTGTGTGTGTGTGGCAGAGGGGGGGTTATTGATGGTGGGTGTGTTGGTTGTGTCTTTTGGTTGTTTTCCTTTGGGACCACTTGGCCCTCTGAGGTAAACGAAACCAACCCCGAATAATAAATCAAGCATGTAACCAGCGACTTGACCTGAAGGTCGTTGTTTCATTAACTGTCTGCCACTTTGATTTTCTTATTCCACTCCTCCTCAAATACAGTATGAAAGTCATTTGTTAGTGGGGAAAAAGAGAAGGTCCTGGTTGTTTCTGTGAGCACACACACACAGAGATATACATACACAACCCTACATTTGTCATACAGTCAACCCATATGCATTCACACGCACATGCACACACACATGGACATATGCACACACACATACACACACACACACACACACACACACACGGTGTGCATAATCATCCAAGCACTTACCTTATTGACTCTGAGCTGAGTGGTTCTGCTTTGGAATTTCCCCTGTGGAATGATAAATCTTCCCTCTTGGCGTGTGACAGTGGGGCTTTGCCATCCTTTGAGTGACATCCTCATCTTCGCTTCGGTTGGTGGTCAGGGTCGGCCAAGGCATGCATGAGGAAATAGACCTGTCAGGGCTTCCCTCTCAGTAGCTCAGGGCAGGATCTGGCCCTGATATGACCCACATCCGCTCTAGTTCAGTTCTAAATTCACATGCTTACTAGGGCAGGCATCCGTATCTGTACATGCAAGGTGCCACCTCTATCAAACTTACAAACACACACACACACACACAGTGAGGCACACACACCACACACATCTTCCCCAAAACATGCAGAGCTCTCCCAACCACCTGATTTATCCCTCCCCAGTACTGATGGAACCCTCACTGTCCCATTCATACACACACACATACACACACATACACACACATACACGAGTCACCAGATGTATCTTTCACCAGCACTGAAGGATAATACCCTTCACTCTTCACAGACACACACAGTCACAAAGTCACAGACTCACATACATATACAGGCACACGAACACACATACACACACACACACACACACACACACACACTGATAAACATACCCACTCTCTCTTTCTCTCTCTCTCTCTCTCTCTCTCTCTCTCACACACACACAAACATACACACACACAGACAGGTACACACTTCCCAAACACAGCCCTGCAGTGCGTTCCTGTGTCTCTCTCATCAAGGGATACAGCTGGAGTCAGCTCTGTCTTCCCCTTTGTGTCTGATGGGGCGACTTGCTGTTGACACTGGTCTCAGATCAGATAGCAGGCTTCTGTCCCCGACATCTCTCTTTTCTACTCTGCTCGCTGTGAAAGCCCACATTTGTCATACGGCAACCAACCCAGCCCCAGCCCCAACCCAACCCTTAAACCCCTTCCCAAAACTAACGCGAAAAAAAAATCACTTTGATGGAACTGCTTGGACTGAAAGACAGATTTACTGAAAGAGAGAGAGAGAGAGACAGAGAGAGAGAGAGATTGAAGTGGCATTGTCAGTGAGATGGCCATGTCTTTTTTTAGGTGTCTGTGTGGTGATATCTATCTGATAGAAGGCAGAATAGTCTTATATATTTTTTTATATAAATTTTGTCTTATATATTTATATTAATATTTTACCTTTTTTCTTTTTTTTTGCCCTGTTCTAGGGTCACATTTGTAATGCCTGGTTATTTTTGCCCATCTCAGCCCCCACCCAAACAAAGAAAAAAAACCCACCACATCCTAGCCCATCTCTTCTCAGATCCAATTGGGCACGGTTTGAAAGCAGCATGGAAATGCCTGGATTCAGTTTGAAGAGCCTGCCTGCCTTCCTGACTCTGACTCCGGGCTTGTGTGTCATTGTGAATGTAAATGCGTAGAGAATGCA
This sequence comes from Tenualosa ilisha, assembly GCA_015244755.2. Taxonomy (NCBI): domain Eukaryota; kingdom Metazoa; phylum Chordata; class Actinopteri; order Clupeiformes; family Clupeidae; genus Tenualosa; species Tenualosa ilisha. The sequence goes on from PYXC01000045.1 coordinate 1,869,309, forward strand.
CCCCCCCACACCCGCCCAACTCACCTCATCCCAATTCCTCCACTACTCCCCGCTTTGATCAGGGATCTTATCCAAACACTGCCAGTGAATAGCATTTGATGTAGCGAGAAGGGCTTTCGTTTTGGTTTTTTTAGGGTTTGCCTTCTCTCCTTCTCTGCCTCTTTTGGTACATTATCCATGTTTTTTTTTTTTTTTAACCTTCCCTTGTTCCGCTATTTCCTGCCAGGCTTGTCAGGTCATGACCTGAAACTGATTACCTGTGTGTGGATTTTTCAGTACAGTAAGCCATGACATGGATGTTTATGTGCGTGTGTAAGCAAGAGAGAGAGAGAGAGAGAGAGAGAGAGCATGAAAGATGGATGAGTTAGGGGCTTTCGACTGTGTATTCACACATACTGAAAGTGGCTGCACTAAACTGTCATCTCTAAGGGTGGTGGTGTGAGTAGTTGGGTGTCATCACTGGTACTCCATCACTGCTATCAGTCTCTGCTAGTCAAATCAGACACTTACTATGTTCTTGAGTGCACATTTAGAATCACTGAGATCTCATTTACACTTAGCTGTTAGCCAGGAGACAGACTGCTCTCCTGATCAGCGTACTTTTAGTGTTAAGCGTACTTTTAGTGTTAATGTTTCAGTGAACATGTAGCAGAATATAGATTACTGATTTAGTATAGATTATTGATTTAGTTTGGAAATGGATTTTTAAAATAGTTTTATAGCTCATGCTGGTTTCATTTAAGACCATCATTGAAATTAGGGCCCGATAGAGTAACAACTGAAGTTTTTCCAGGCGCTCTTCATTTTGAGGTACAACAAAATAACTAAACAATTATCAGGTCATTCAATCAGGCGTGTAAACACAGACTTTTTGTTATTGAGGGCAAAGCGATTTTTAGAAGATATGTCTCTTTGTCTCATTGTTATACATGAATCAACAGCATTTCTACCAACACATTCTTTTTTCATACAGTAGACCAACAGTTTCCATGGAGACTTCTAGAATTTCTAGAATTATTCTTCTAGAAGAAGAATTTCCATCAATAGTCAGACAGGATGTTTTATCAGTCACTCTGTGTGGGCATCCTGGGAATCAAATTCTTCATATGCTGTTGTTGGCCCCACAGCTATCACACTAGGCATCCACAGGTGCAAACAGCAGCAAGCAGCAAGACTGTATCAGTCAGACTTCTCCCTCCTGATTCACATCTGATTAGTCTCATCAAATCTTTAGAAAACCTTTGATCAATCAGCTGTGGTTGGTTAATTAGCCGACGGAGGATCCTGTGCCAACGATGCACAGGCGCACCGTTTGGGGTTCCTCCTGAGGGAAGCGAAGAAATGCTTCTCTAGGGGAGGCCTGCTCACATGCTGCGCTACGACGCTGCTAGCAGCTTTTGTGTTTTAAACCCACACCTGAGCAGTGGTATCGTCACTTTAGCTGGTGATGCAGCACAAGGCGTATGGAGAGAGAGCAGGTGTTGTGAATGCGTCTTTAGTTGCAGTTGACACTCTGATCATACTGCTAATCCTTTGAGACTGTGAGTGAGACAGTGAAAGAGATAGCCTGAAGACAAGCGTCTCTCTCTCTTTCTTTCTCACTCTCTGTCTCTCTCTGTGCTCAAAAATCAATTTTAACCCCTGTTGGAAAAAAAAAAAAAGTTAAGCGGCGTTAGCGGTTTAATCTTCTGTGATTCGATGCCTTCGGATGCTGTGTCCTATGAGGTAAAAAAAAAATGCAATTGGAAGGTGGAAATTCAGAGTAGCACACTGTGAGTTAGTGTCACAATCGATGCAGTGTCCCACATGTTGGAAACCAGCTGTGCAGCTGTCACAACCTGGTTAGAGTGATGTTTGTGTGGTTTAAAGAAACAAATTAACGTCCTAAAAAAATCTTGTGGTTAAAAAAAGATTGTTGTGTTCAGACACTGTGCTGTTTGGTTTCTCTTTTTGTGTCCACCACCATGAGGAGATATTACAACAGTTATTGCACATTAAAAAAATCTGTTGTATATAACTGCCACTACTAGCTGCAAGTGTATCTAAGTGGAGCATCTTTGTGGCCTAAACAACAAGCCATCACTCACAACCATTAACCTGTTTCACTGTCCTTACAGCTCCAAAAATAACTGGCCTAGGAACAGTGAAAAGGACAGTTAGGGTAATAGATGTCATGGTGGCACATAAACTAGATAGAGTCTCGATGAATAGCCATGCATGTGCAATTTTAGGGCAGCTGTAAATTGAAGACTTTTTTTTATGGATGGATAATTCAAACTGCTCACTGAAGGGGCCTTGTTCTGTATAAAACTTTAACCCTTTGGGGTCACCAATTCTGACTCAAAGTAATAGTCTGGAATAAATCAGCCCATAGCCCTGTAATTTGAGGTCACCAAGTGCTGTCAGTAGAAAAAAAAAGGACAAGAAAATTTGGTACTGAGTAGACCGAATAGTGAAGTTAGCTCACGCTGACTCATAAGAGCAAAGAAACTCTGTTTCTGGTTCGCAAATACCATCTGTATTGTACCAAATTTTCCCATTCTTCTTCCTGCTGACAACATACACCAACATGGCTATCAGTTCATTTTTTTTTAAACAATCCCTTGATATACACCTGCGTGAATTTTTATGATTAATTTAGGCTACGTTCAGATGGTTGTCATTTTGAGACAGAGATGTGTCCATGTGCAGTGCTGAGGCCGTGAGCCGGTCCTCTCTGTTCTGACTCATTGTGAGAAGGGGATGGAGGGAGGAAGGAGGAGTGAAGCCCTCCAATTCAAAAGGTTTAATCAAAGTTAATTAAAGCCACCCTGCTAATGTTCTTATGTTTCTTTTTTTAGGTGGCAAATTAGAGTCAGGTCAATACAACTTTAACCAAACTCTTTTCACACGCCTCCTTTCATGTCCTTTAGACGGTGAGAGAACAGAGGGAGCGGAATTCTTAGCAGTACAGCCTCCCTCTGAGCTGTTGTTCTGGGAATTGCAAGCATTTGGCTTTGCCTTTGCTGAACACACAATCACACACACACACACACATACATGCTCACACACACACACATACATGCTCACACACCACCTGCCCACACACGTATACAGACAGTGATGCAAAAGCACACATGTTTTCTGATTTGTTAGTTTGTTTACATGGCCTTCATGGCAGGTTTGGCAGATGAGAGGTGTAGACTCACACAGACAGACAGATCTGAATCAGTTTTTGAGTATTTTGTGTTTTGTGTTTGTGTCTGTGTGTGTATGTGTGTGTGTGTGTGTGTGGACTATCTTGTGACATATTAATGTGTATTTTTCTCTCGTTTCAGATCCCGACTTTAAAGACCTAGGAGTCCCCAAGCCTCTGCCCCGTAGGTACCATTTATTTTCCTATAAGTGTCACCCCAAATATAAATGTGCTACTTCGACTGATCCATAACCCCAGAGCAGTCTCTAATCTGCCCTCCTCTGTGTATGTGTGTGTGTGTGTGTGTGTTTTCTCTTTTGTATGTTTCCAATCCACATCCCTACCCCCATCCCACACCTGATGTGGCAGTGTGTGAATTTGAAATGGGAGGGCCTGAGGGGATCATTGAATCTCAGCAGATCACCAAAGAGGGCAAGGCTTTAGCATCAGAGGCCGTGGACTGCAAGTGGTTCATCCGCGCCCCGCCCCGCTCCAAGGTCAGTCAAACAGCCCCCACATCAGTCCAGTGACCTCAACCCCCTCCTGCCTCTACACACACACACACACACACACACACACACACACACATACACCTATACATATCCCCCTCAACCTCAAGACCCCATCTATGAGGTTTCATAAAGTGCCAGCTGTTAGTGTTTCCCTAACCCTGAGCCATTCAATTATTCACTCTGGCGCTTCGCTGCAGTGCATTGTGGGAGCCAACATTCTATCCCCTCCAGTCTTGCAATAACTTGTCAGTGCACCCAAGTGCTTTCTACTGGTTCCCCTCGTTTGTGTGTGTGTGTGTATGTGTGTGTGTGTGTGTGTGTGTGTGTGTGTGTGTGTTTGTGTGTGTGTATGTGTGTGTGTGTGTGTGCGTGTGTATGTGTGTCAAGCCTGCTGTTCAGAGGTCTCGGGGCTAAATGTATCTGGTTGTTTGTGCTTTGGTGGACGTAATGTTTCTCTCCCCTCGGAGTTGGATTGGAAAATTGTCTGCTGCTGGACTGCTGTGCTGAGATACAGTTTCAGATTCAAATATACAAAGCATCTCTCTAAGAGCAAGGAAATAAAGACACACAAACCCTAAGAGTATATTTGATTGGGTGCTGTGAATGTCAGCACAAGGTTGGTAAGATAATTGGAGCTGCTAGTGGTTGGCTTTGGACTAGAGGGATTTATTAACAAGGACCAAGCACACAATGTGATCTATGGTCAATTTATTTACGATTGAAGCTATGCATTTATGATCTGTTATCTGTGATCAATGATCAGCAGTCTATCATATGATTATATGATATATTTTCATGAATAATACAGGATTTTATGCTAAATCATTTTGTTTGGGACAAAACAATGTTAAAGAATTGGTGAAGATCATGGGTACAGACCACATCTGGGAGACAGGAACATCTAGGCTAATGTAACCAGTTTTGTGTGGACAGGCACTAAGTTGAAACTCACAACCTTAGGGGCTAAAGCCCATGTGTGCTAGCGTCTGCCGCTGGTGTTTCTCTTAAAGCATTGGGGAGGGTTGACCACACACTGAGCAGCAGCACTGTGCCCACTGGCTACCGTTACCCTGATGCAAGGCTCAGATTCTTTGTGTCACCTCCAGTCTGGGGCTCAGCTGGGTGTTTATAAAAGTGGATGTTGTTTACCACAACTCACTCTAGCTACGTTTTAATTCATTTACAAAATACAGTCCAGTGTTCTGCCATTTGGTCTACAAGACAGCATCCATCATAAACAAGCACACAGTAGAGCCAAGCCTGATTCTCAGCATTAAAGTGTTCTGTCTGTCAATCAAAGCATCAACTGAACACACCCACACCATATCCTGACTAAGTCTGCGCCAGGTTCTGAGCCAGATTTTTAGAATTGAAGTACTTTGCCAAAACAACACATTGGGTCGAGCCAAGCCAAGTATACCACTGGTGGGAAACGTGGTGATTTTACTAACACCCCCCCTCCCCCCCACCCAAAGAACAAAACAACAAATAACTAAATCTATTAGAAGCTGATTTAATGAGAGATGGATGGTTGGAACAGAGCATTCACTCAGCCTATGTATATTTCCAAACAAGCTTGTGTCCAAGGATGCAGTCCTAGGTGATAGCCACAGTGCAGCCAAAGCGCAAAGCGACAGCAGCACGGAGGTTTATCTTCCTCTGCAAAGGTCAGTGTGACAGCAGAAGGGTTTATTTGGGGTCAGGCAGGGTTTTAATCAGGAGACTTGTTCCAGGGGGAGACTTTTACAGCTGATGAAAAAGCCTCGGTGACTCTGTTTGACCCTCTGGACCCACCGTCCAGCCCGCTGTTTGCCCTGCAATACAATAATGTAACCTTTGGCTACACACAGCAATACAAACACTCGCCCACTCTCTCTCTTTGTCTCTCTCATGCACACACATACGTTACAAGAAAACACACACACACACACACACACATACGTTACAAGAAGACAGGAAATCAAGGAAACATGCAGTCAGAACACAAGCATGCAGTAAACACGGCTACATATTCATGTCTCATACACACTGTATAGGGAATCAGGTCATCATCTCATCTTGTGAGGCGTTTATCAAGTTGAAATGAAAAACACACACACACACACACACACACACACACACACACACACACACTCCAAATTTGTTGTCTTCCTTCCTCCCTTCCACCCATTAGTTGCATTTTTGTCCCAGGCAGGCAGGCAGGCAGGCAGGCAGACAGGGCTCTCAGGAAGACGGGCAGGAGGATGGGGACGTTTTGAGGCGCTCGTACTTCATCCTTCTGACTACTTTCCTTGTTGCCGCTGGGGCACGAGGAGAGATAGGAAGGAAGGGGGATTCAGACTCAGCTAACAATGCAGCCATTAGTTTTATTTAATTGCTTTCCTCTGCGCGGGTCACTCTCGCTCCCATCCCCAATCGGGCTCGATCCTTCACTGTCACTTGGCTTCGCAGAGGAAACAGGGGTGCTTACCCTGCCATTATGAGCTGCGGAGAGATCGACCTGGATCCCCGATGGCGGGGACCGAGGGAGGGAGGGAGAGAGGGAGGGAGGGAGGGAGAAAGTGGGGGGAAAAACACACATGGGAAAAAATTAGACGAGTTTCCTGACAAACCACCTTAAGCTGTGTTTACTCCTGTATCAGGAGTTTGTCTGGAGAGAGCTGTGAATGTTTGTGTGTGTGTGTGTGTGTGTGTGTGTGTGTGTGTGTGCTCGTGTTTGTGTTTGTGGAGCAGCGGAAGGCAGCTGTTTTTTGCTGCAGGTTTTATTATAGCTTTGGTGGTGTGTGTGTGTGTATGGTGTGTAGGTGTGTGTGACTGTGTGTGTGTGTGCGCGTGTGTGTGTATGTGTGTTAAACTGTGGCAAGACGGAATGAGAACAAGAACCATGACTGTGTGTGTGTATGTTTGTGTGTATGTGCATGTGTGTGTATGCATCTGTCTGTGTGCTTATTGTAAGTGTGTGACTGTGCGTGGGTGTGTGTGACTGGGTGTGTGTGTACATGCATGTGTGTGTGTATGTGAGTGTGTGTGACTGTGTGTGTGTGTGTCGGTGTTTCTATGTGTGACTGTGTGTGTGTGTGTGTGTGTGTCGGTGTTTCTATGTGTGACTGTGTGTGTGTGTGTGTGTGTGTTGTCGGGCTTGGTTTCCTTCCCTACTGTTTGCTCACTTCATCAATGCCCTTCTGCCTTAGCTTGCTGCTTTATTGCTTGCCTGGCACCAGTGGCACAGATGGATGCCACCCACCTCTCCAGCCAGCCGCAGAGCTTATCAATAATTTCATTCCTACTCAGCAGGGAGCGCACAGGGCACAGGAGCCTTTAGATATGTCCTGTTTTGCACCACTCTCATACACACACACACTCACACTCACACACAAACACACACACACACACACGCGCGCGCACACACACGCACACACACTCATAGACACACGTACACACACACTCACACACACACACAAATACACACACACACACACATACGCACACATGTACACGCACGCACACGCACACCCAGTCACACAGACCCACGCACAGTCACACACTTACCTGTATGCACACAAACATATACAAAGATATACACATACACATGCACACAAACACTTGGTGTAAAAGTGCAGCTTCAGAAAGGGGAAGTCCTGCCATGTGCTCTTACCACAGGTAGATTTCACTAATTAGCTGACCTACCTGTCAGAAGAGTGCTAATTAGTGTGAGTTGGTTTATATGCATGGTTGCAACAGATGTTGTAGGACTTTTCCACTTCTGTCATACACACACACACACACACACATACACACACACACCACATGCATGCCGTGACCGCGTCCATTCCGCAGGCCCGTGTTGGCATGCCATAACTCTCACTCACACACACACACACACACACACACACACACACACGCATACTCGTGTGTTATTATGCAACGCTCGGCTGATAATATTTGTGTTTAATGTGATTTATTGCCCCTGCCATTGATTTGGGTGATATCCCATGTCCTTCCCAGAGCACAAATCAAAACCATACGTCCTTGTCTCTCTCCCGACAGAGGTCGCTCTTTGTAAATGGAAATTCACTGTTATTAGCTGGCCAGTGACAGCCCAAGCGAAGCTTGAAAGACAGTGGGGTTTAGTTATATGACGGGAGGCGGGTGTTTCCCAGATTATCAGTGTCCGGCAGCAGAGTGACTGCCGCCGAGACTTTCGTGGCCCCTGCTCAAACGTTATGGTATATTCAATAGACTTTTATTGATTCCGCTCTCCCACTTAGTGAGATTACTTGACAGGGTGCTGGCCAGCCACTGTACGAATGCATCCGAGACAGATCATAAGTCATTGGGAGAAGCAGGGCTAATGCCTCATCACGGGGCGTTTATGCTTATTTTCAGATGAGTCAGGACTCCTTGTTATATTGAGACGGCAGTGTTTGTTTATTGTTCGGTTTATTGTTTGGTTTTGTTTTTTCCCCCTCTCTCCATTGTGTAAAGTCTCCGTGGCTGAAGTATTTCAGTTAAATCAGCGTCATGTCTGACTGGCTCTGATATTGCCCGGGGGTTGTTTATTTTAAGTGGAGATGAGGAAGGCTGTCTGTGTGTGTGTGTGTGTGTGTGTGTGTGTGTGTGTGTGTGTGTGTGTGTGTGTGTGGTGCGATGCCTGTTTTTCTGTGTATGGAAGATAAACAGGCACTGTTCAACTGTCTATCCTCCTCTGCCTCCTAGGACCCCTGTGTATATCTCACACTACTAGCAGGCTTCAGCCTTAGTCCACTTATACACATACGCAAGCCATCCAGTGCTGTCCTTGCTGTTGAGTGTCTGATTTGCTAGGACCCTCTGCATCCACCATCACTCCTTTCCTCCCTCTGTCTCTCCTCCATAGAGGCCTCTTGCAGAAACATACAGTAGGAAAGTGTTGCCGTTATGCTCCAGCTGTCTCCAACATCAGATGGTACTGGCTACAAATTAGTCAGTGATGAGAACGTGAGCAGCACGTCAAATGCATCCCTGAGCACAGTGCACACAACCGTGCACACACGCGCTCTCACTTGTTTCTCTTTCTTCCTCTCTCTGTCTCTCTCTCTCTGTCTCTCTTTCTCACTCACTCCTGCTGTCATTCTTGCCAAGTCACAGAAACAAATTGGGCTAGTGTTACATAGACTCACTGGCTTGAGTTTGAACAAACATTTTCATGCAAGCGCCCGCATACACACACACACACACACACACAGTCACAAACACTTATACACACACACAAAAACTCGAACACACACACACATCCTCTTCATCACCACCCTATAGAGAGCGAACCCCTCTGCTCCATCTGCCCTCCTCCCCAAAGGTTGCCTCCCTGATGCGGGCCGCTTGGGATGTGGCATTCAAAGCTCTCGGTAAAAATAAATAATTGAAATGCAGCGGCCAAGCCGACTAATTAGAGGACCCTTGAGCAATCAAGCGACAGAGAGATTGGCAGAGAGAGAGAGAAAGAGAGAGAGAGAGCAGTGCAGTGGCATGTTCGGGGGTGACCCCCCTTGAGGTGATGGAAAAGCAGGCAGATTAGCAGAAGTTGTCGCCGAGCACGCTGCACTGATTTTGGGGACCAGGTTACTGCTTTGATCCCCCCCTCCCCCATCCCAAAAGTCTTGGAGTGTCTTTGTGTATGCAGCCATTTCAGGTGCATCATTTTTGAAGCTGCATTCACACAAATGAAGGATTCAACCACTTCGTTATCTTCTTCCCAGTCTGAGAGCGCTTAGTTATTTATTTTTATTTATTTTTAGTTATTTATTTTCTCCCTGATGTGAGAGTATTTGCCAGTCATTGAGGGCTAAACGAGGCATCCTCATTTGCTCTTTTTCCTGAAGGCTGCTCAACTGTTGCAGGGGTGTAATAATGGCAGGCTTTAAATGCGGCCTAAATTAGCTTAAGCTCCGAGTGATTTTCTGCCTAAATTTATGATGATGAGAGATACCAGGCATCGGTATCTTTACAGCAAGTGTTACGTGTGAGGGATTATGTTTTTAATTGGCCTGCTGGAGTGTTAAATCAAATATGATAATATTTGATTGTCATTGCCAAGTTGTTTTCAGTCTATCTTTTCATTCTAGTCAGTCTTCTTCTCAGTTATTGATGTACCAGCATACAGTGCAGCACACAGGCTAGTCTGTGGGTGTTGTCTATCACAGAAATGTCCTATTGGGTGCTTTCTTTCTCAGATGTCCGGTAAGGGTGTGTTTTGGATGAGTGGAAACAACCCTTTTTTGGCCCACTGATGGATGCGGTGTCACCGGCGAGAACAACGGAATCAATGTGAATCTGGCAGGCTCAGGAGGAACGAGCCGGTGATCAGCTAGCAAGATGCTATCTGCATGATCCATTACCCTCATTTGGGCTTTATGATCGCTTCGATTTGACCAGCGAGACTCCGCGAGTGAGCAAGGGTGCTATAGAGGACTTCTACTCACATCTGTAGCCGGGGAGAACAGAGGCAGAATAATCTGTCAAAGGCTGTGAAAAGCCTGCGCATGAAAAACAAATGTGTGTATATGGCAGGCATACCGCGCCTGTGTCTTTGAGTGTGTGTGTGTGCGCGTGTGTGTGTGTGTGTGCACGGGTGTATATGTTACTGTGAATGTGTGTGTTAGCGCATTCACATCTACCCTAATGCCATGCCTTGCGAAGTGGTGCAAAATGTGTGAAATGGGCTGTGTGGTGGGTATTTCCATATCTCATTTCTCCAGGAAATATCCGGCTGGAGTGTGGGGCTCTTCATGTAGTCATTTGTTGTACGAGAGCCAGCTTTCACGAGTCGCCCCTGCTGTTCAGGACAGGCCGACTGAAAAAGCATCACTCCCGAGTGTTCCTGAGAGGTGCAGATTGTTCCGGAACCATTTGTAATGTCAAGAGGTGTGTGTGGGTGTGTTGATGTGAGAAAGGGCATCGCCGCCTCTTCACCTGCTGCTCACGAGGCTCGCACATAAAAGACCCGGGCAGATGCTGACGCAGGCACACATTCAGCCTGGATCCGGTGCAGATCTGGTTCTGCGCCGGCTGTCTCCCGCATTGTAGTAAACATGATCAGAATTTAGTGCACATGTGGGGAATTAGCCACATAAAAACAGGCTAGCACTGTCACCCCACCCCCACTGTTTCCTCTCCTCTCCTCTCTTTTCCTTCCTTCCTCTCCTGTCCTCCCCTCTCTACTACTCGCCTCTTGAGCGATCTGTCCACGTCCTGCCAAGCTGTGAAGTGCAGGCCCTTCATTCGTTTCTCCTTAACTCCCACTTCATTTCACTGCCACACCATTCATCTTTTGGGGCACTAAAGACCTATACTGGCTTTTCATGATGGGGTGTTGAGTGCTCATTAGAATCGATGTGTGTGGTGTGTGTGTGTGTGTGTGTGTGTGTGTGTGTGTGTGTGTGTGAGAGAGAGAGAGAGAGCTCACACGCCACACAGAGCAATGCGCTAATGGCAGGTAGTGACACTCAAACTGTCAGAAAGTCTTTCCTCTCATGTTCATCTGAAAAGGATCATTACCAGAATAAACTCATTACTGTAAATGGAGGAATATGAGCAAACTGTCATGTTGCCTGGTGTGAGGTCCATGCTGCTAAGATATTGAGCATGCAGGCAGTAGATTACAGAATTTGCTTTTCACTGCATTTTTATACAGATGCAAAAGGACTATAAAAAGCAAATGTATGTCAAACCACTGATCTGTGACAGTTAAACAGTTTCTTTCTACATGCTGTGAGTGCATGAGAGTCATAGGCACCAAATACAGACTCAAAATATATACGCTAACATTTAGCGGGTAGTATTGTGGTTTAACTGAATGTTTTTTGGTATAATTTAGCATGACGTTTGTATGATTTGTAACATATTTGTCCCCTTGATTCTTGTGTCTTTTGTCTTCTTCCTTCTTTTCACCACCATCTCTATTTAACAGATCTACTTGCGCTTTCTGGATTACGAGATGCAAAATTCCAACGAGTGCAAGCGGAACTTTGTGGCGGTGTACGACGGCAGCAGTTCAGTGGAGGACTTAAAGAGCAAGTTCTGCAGTACAGTGGCCAACGATGTCATGCTGGTGACGTCACTGGGCGTGGTCCGCATGTGGGCTGATGAGGGCAGTCGCAAGAGCCGCTTCCGCATCCTGTTCACCACATTCTCAGAGCGTAAGCCTAACTGCTAATCAGTTTCACCATCTTCCCAGAGCGGAAGGCTAAATGATAACTGCGAATATGTTTCACCATCTTCTCTGCTTGTATGAGCACTTGCTAATTGTTTAGCCACATTAGAGAGCAATCTAACTGCCTAGTGCCTACTCATGATCCCTGTGTTTAACTTTCATTCAAAGCCAATTAATTAATCTGAAATGGCTTCAAAAGGTGTGTATATCCTTTGACCATTTGTAATTTTGAACCTCACTACATGACAAAGATTGAGAGATTCCAAGTCTATGCTGATAATGCTAGGACAATCAACATTTATTCATGTAGTGGATCTGATGACAGAACAGAGGTACGCATCAGTGTCTGCATGCAAGACTGCAGATCAAACAGATGATGAACAGTCACTTACATCAATAGGAGATTTAGGAGCAACTTTTATCCAGATAAACACATGGGACCAAAAGCATAACCTACTGTACCACAACCTTCTTATTAAAAAACAGACAGGGCTCTAACTGCTTGATATATTGTGTGCAGCATGTTCATACTGGCAGCATAAACAAATGATAACTCAAATAAATGGGGAAAACATTTTGCTAATGTAATGCATCCAAAGATTCAGAACAAGTGGATTAGTGCATTGATGAGGAAGTTCTCAGTTCAGACAGACGGAGAGACCAATATACAATAGACTACAAAGCAGAAATCAATTTTGTCATTTCCTTTCGACTTCTAGATATGAATTAAAGTAAAAAGACATTTTCATTTATGATTTAAAAATGTTGAAATTTTAAACAAATTCATGTGTGGAGAGCTTTCTGCACTGCACATTGCGGGACAAATTAGAGCCCACAATTTTCAAAGGGAATTCATACTGATGGTCATACTAGTCCTACTACCAGTCCTACTACCAGTCCTTTTATGAGACATGGTCATGCACAAGTTGACAGTAAGAAGCAGAAGTATTCTGTAGTTCTGTTTCTGCCTTTTGCTAGACCAGGATCTCTTTGTGTCATTTTCATTCTTGGAGTCAGCCCATACAATTTTATCATCAAACTGACGTTGAAGGGGGTTCAAGACTTAATTGGAGAGGTCGGACACCTCTAACCTTCCTCCCCTATAATTTGCACCCTGCAGATAACTTGATACTTCTACTGTGGCCATGCCAATTCCCTGTCATTCTCAGTTCTCAGAAAAGAAAACGGGGGTTATTGCTTTGTTCATTGCTTCAAGTGAAAAGCTACATTTTGTAGGACAACTACTGACATGTAAGCAAAGGCATTTCTTGAGCAATTTAAAGAGCACTCCGATGTGAACTACAGTATCTTTAAAAAATAGTTATTTTTATCATTTTTACGCCTTCACAGATGGTGGAGGCAGGATCTTCAGATCCTAAAACAGATTGAAACACAGAATGATCTCAGTCCAAAAAGAACAATCAAAAACTGAAGAGCAATCCAGTATAATTAGTAGGTAACAGACAGAAAGTTTGATAACACACAGTTCAATCCAATAATGAAAGCAGGCAATAGTGTAGTGAAGAAACACACTACAGATTTGTAGACATGACACAACATAAAAAACACCTCCATAGAAAACCCTGACACAAGGCTGGAAAATCTACTGGCAATCCGGCAAAGAACTGGTAACAAAGCATGCCTTTTAGTATGTGTATGAATTGTCAAATGAAAGAAGTATGCACCTTAAATCACTCACTGGCAGTGAGCTTTCACTCACCTGCCAACAGCATCATAAAGACAAAGCCAAGAACTGCATCATAGACTAGGATCACAATGAGCCAGAAGCCATGGAGTCTTCATGGATGACATTTGACATTTGAAGCAAATAAGTCCACCATTGATAGTTATTGTATGATCTTATTTGAATAATGGGATAACAGTTTTTTATGTTTGGGTTAGGTCCGACTAGCAGCACCTCTCTTTGAGAATCTATACACACAGTGTCACGGCACTGGCCTTCCGATTACCTTGTTAAAAATGAAGCACCTGTGAAGAAACGAAATCTGTTGCTGCCGTTCCGCTGACATGCTGCTAAACCAAGCGTGGGCTACCGAAAAAAAAAGAAATAAAACAACTGAGCAATAGGTTAACTTTTACAGCAAGCCATTAGGCAAACATGGCCAGTGTCTCCGCTAACACGGATGTTTATGGGTTTCTGCTGGCTGGAGATTCCGATCGGATGGACTGGGGATGTTGTCTGGGCGATTGCCCAGCTTCCCACCGGGAGATTGGATCCTAAGATCTCTGTTTCTCTCGCTTTTTACAAAGCCACTTCATTAGCTACTGTGCAGCTGAATAGACTACCAGGGAATCCAACCTGTCTTTCACCTTTATATGCCGTGGGGAGAATGTTGTTAGGTATTGATGTAGGCATGTTGGATGGTTCTGAAAAGTCCCTGGGATGAACTGCTGACTAGTCATTCCTCTGGCGGTTCAAATGGAATTCCAGCTTGTCCACTCAAGTGCAGCCAGTCCCATCCCTCTGTCCTTCAGTGCAGTGTTCACCAGTGGGGATGAACAAGGGACACCTCGTCTCTAGTTTGCTAATTCATCTCTGCCAAAAATGTTAGCACCCTCCTTCTGTCTCTCACTCTCTCTCTCTCTCTCTCTCTGTCACTCACTCACACACACACACACACACACAAACACAAATACTAACACACACACATACTCACACACATACTCACACATAAGGGCGCACACATTTTCGGGAAGCGAAAAGCACTGAAATGCAGGCTTTCATGTCTCTGAACACACACGAGACCGTTCAGTTCAAGGCAGCAGTGGGCCCTTGGTAATGGGAAACCTTTATGGAGCCACTGCAGTTCAAGGAAATACAAGAGACTGCCCCCGCAGTGGACCGAAAAAGCTCTGACAATAACAAATGAGTTTGAGAACCCGGCAAGCAGCAAACCCAGTGGGAGCGCATCTGGTCCCGATCTGGCCCGGATGCTGCACCACTCCGCCGGAAGCAAAGCGGCTTCCATAAAGGCTCTCATTAGAAGCTGCTCAGCAGGGGTGGAGGAGGGGAGTAGGGGGTTGGTTGGTTGTGGTGAGAAGGCACTTTAGCCGGGCACAGGAACGTAAGGGATCTGGGGGGGGGGATTGTTCAGTGCAAGGATGAGCTGCCTCCCGCAGGGGGCTGCCACCATTCTGTGTAGAGAGCGAAGCTGTGGCACACGTGGCACGCTGCGAGCGGCGGTCGTGGCAGCTCGGCGGCACCCACATGCCAGCCAGCCGGGGGCCTTTTATCCACGGCGATGTCCGGCTGTGCTTGGCGCTGTGCTAACCCTCTGCCTGCTGTGTGAGCACCGCAGTAGGTACAGTGGTGGTAGTGAATTGGTAGTGGATCTTGTTCATTTGAGAAAAGAACTGTGATTAAGTCAGAGGAGTGTTGGAATGGTAGAGAAGGATAAGAGCCAATGGGAGCCCTCAGCAGTAACAATGTCATCAGAAGAGATTAGAAACACAGAGAGAGAACGACAGAGCCCTTTCACACAAGAGTCACATTCACATACTAGTTTTAAAAACTACCAAAACTGTTGTCTGGGTGATTATATTGGAGCATGAGAGTGGGGAGAGAGTGAGAAAGAGGAGGAGAAGAAAACAGCAATATCAAGTTATATTGAGTGAGCTTAATGAGAAAGACACCCACATGGTTTGCTTGATATATAAGTGACCCTGGGAAAGAGAGAGAGAGAGAGAGAAAGAGAGATAGAGAGCAACAGACAAAGAGTGGGGGAGTGAAAGAGATAGAGATAGATAGAGTGACAGGAAAAAATGAGTTCACGATGCGCCCCACAGTGGTCACCATGGTGGCATTTTAGTGGGTGAGGACTCACTTGCTGACTGGCATGAATAGCCCTGTAAGACAAGGAGAGAGGGAGGCAGAGAAATGAGAGAGGGATAGAGAGTGGATGACAATGATGAAGGGAGAAGCAGTGCTCTGTTGGATTGGTATAAGATTCATGGTAGGAGAGAGAGAGAGAGAGAGGGAGGAAGGAGAATGCAGATGGAGGGGGCACCAAAAGAGCAACAGCAGACATGGTGGCTGGTTTGGTTGTCAAGAGAGATTAGAGAGTGAGAGAGCAGGAGGGGGCGGGGTTGCAACTGTGAGGACTGTTGTGGCTGGCATGAGCATGGGCAAAGAGGGAAGAAAGGAAGAAGGGAAGGAAAGAGAGAAATGATGGGGCCAAAATAGGAACCGTGGTGCAATGTTATATTGTGAACGGAAATGATTAAATGTGAACATCAACTGGTGGAGGATATGAAGATCGTGGAGAGGTGAAAATAGAGAGAGAGACGAGCACTAAAAGATTGTAAGAAAGATAACAAACAGAGAGATACATGAACTGTGAAGATAGGAGAAAGAGAGAGGGAGAGAGAGAGATGGAAAAGACATGTGAGCAAAGAGGCAAGGCTCAAGGACAGAGTGAATGTGTGTGTGTGTGTGTGTGTGTGTCTCCGTGCCCACTGCCTGCAGGGCTCATCATTAGAGAATGCTGGTGGGATCAAACACAATGCTCTGAAAGAGCCACTGCAGCCGAAAGCCTTACGCTTCTAACTGTCCACTAGCACTGACCTTCTGACCTTAACATTGACAGGCACAAGTAAAAGCATCAAAGAAAAGCAGAAAGAGCCTGTGTTTGTTTGTGTGTGTGTGTGTGTGTGTGTGTCAGTGTCTGTGTCTGTGTGTGCATGAATTTGAGTAGCACTAGCACAAGCACTAGTAGGCTATTGGCAGAAGACAGGCTAAAGTATAGACAGTCACACTGAAATGCTACACCATAGAGTCCATAGTTCAGGTGACAATTGTCACTTGACAAAATATTTAAAAGAGACTAGATGAAGCTGTTGGACAGCTTGTCATATGGATAGACATCATTCAAATGGCACAGATGATCTGACTGGATGTCAACTTAAAGTTCCACCGGTTCTGTTGTGTGCTGCCACTCCACTCTAGAATCTTTGGTTGCCGTGGTCACAGTTGAGTTTATGTTTACTTTAGGCCCTGTTTACACATATCTAGATATTTTTATGAATGGATATACATTTTTTATCCCTTTGGGACTTTGTCGTTTACACCTAAACAAAGTTTTAGCCACCTCAAAGTGGATATTAACGCTGGACTTTAGATACGTGTAAACAAGCCTTTAGTTTTGCAGTGAGATGAAACCAAAGATTGTGCTGTGCACACAAACTTACTCTATAGAGTGTGATGGAAAATATGGCTCTAGGCTCGTTCCAATGGCAAAAATAGATTTTAACTAGTCATTTTTATATTTTTGTTTCAGATGTTTAAGTTCTCTTTATGAGCTTTTTCTTTTTTTATAGAAAATCAGGAGAACATGATAATGAAATATTAGTTTCAAATAACAATGGATGGAAATTTATTCTTTTAGATGCATTTTAAAATGGATGATGTGCAACTGCAAGGCCAGAAATATGGGCTGGGTGACCACTTCAGGACACAGCAGTCTGTTTCAGCTTTGAGAGTCTCACAGTGATGGGAGTGGATTAGACAGAATCAGCTGTGAGGCTATTTGGACACATTGAGTGTTGCCATTGTTGCTGCGACTGTGTTATCCTCAGCGTTAGTGTGGATTCAGAACTCTCCCCTTACGAGGAAGAAAAATGTGGACCCCACCAGCTGCCCACTGAAAAAGTGGTGTAGCCTTGTTTGGAGAAGTGCACAGTCTCTGTCCATAATCTCCCAATGCACACACACACACACACACACACACACACACACACACACACACACACACACACACACACACACCGAAATATGAAAAGATCCACACACATATACATATACAGTAATGTTTGTGGGCGAGCACAGTCTCTGTTTATAATCTCCCTATGTCTGAGGTGCACACACAGACACACACACACACACACACACACACACGAGCGCGCGCGTGCGCACACACTTCACAAATTAAGTCCCCATAATTGAGGGTTTCTGAGCTGCAGTTCTTTCTCCTGCTGTGCATCTTCTGAAGGAATGGTGGTGTCTGTTCTCTGCCGAGCGGCTTAGTCATATAGTGTGGTGTGGGGCAGGGGAGTGTTGTGTAGGGGAGAGGAGGGGAGAGAAGAGGAGGGGGTTTGGTTGGGATGGAAGTGGATGGAGAGGTGAATGGGTCTCCTGTAATGCTCTCTGTGTCGTTCGGATGCTCCACAGATCCGTGGGCTCACACAGCTGTGCTGTATTATCAGCCCTTGCTTGTGTGTGTGTGTGTGTGTGTGTGTGTGTGTGTGTGTGTGTTTTTGTTTCAGATGTTTAGTTCTCTTCATGAGATTTTTCTTTTTTTTTAGAAAATCAGGAGAACGTGATAATGAGATATTAGTTTCAATTAACAATGGATAGAAATTATTTTTTTTTAGATGTTTTTCAAAATGGACGACCCGCAAATGCAAGGCCAGCAGTATGGGCTGGGTGTCCCTTCACCGTGCTCTCAGGGGCCACTTCAGGACACAGCGGCCTGTTTCAGCTTTGAGAGTCTCACAGTGATGGGAGCGGATTAGACAGAATCAGCTGTGAGGCCGTTTGGGCACATTGAGTGTTGCCATTGTTGCTGTGACTGTGTTATCCTCAGCGTTAGTGTGGATTCAGAACTCTCCCCTTACGAGGAAGAAAGATGTGCACCCCACCAGCACTCACCAGACATGTGACTTCACTGAAAGGATGGTGCAGTGGTGTTTGTACAAGTGCACAGTCAGTCTCTGTCTATAATCTACCAATGCCTACTGAAACACTCACATGCGCACACACACACATGCACACACACATACACACACAAATATAAACAGACCCACACACACATACACATACACAAATATAAACAGACCCACACACACATACACAGACAGACCAACACATATACAGTACTGTTTGTGGAAGTGCACAGTCTCTGTTCCTAATCTCTTTATGCCTGATGTGCATGCACACACACACACACACACACACACACGCACACACATACACTTCACAAATTATGTCCCCATAATTGAGTGTTTCTGAGCTGCAGTCCTTTCTCCTACTGTGCATCTTCTGAAGGAATGGTGGTGTCTGTTCTCTGCCGAGCGGCTTAGTCATATAGTGTGGTGTGGGGCAGGGGAGTGTTGTGTAGGGGAGAGGAGGGGAGAGAAGAGGAGGGGGTTTGGTTGGGATGGAAGTGGATGGAGAGGTGAATGGGCCTCCTGTAATGCTCTCTGTGTGGTTCGGATGCTCCACAGATCCGTGGGCTCACACAGCTGTGCGGTGCCGTCAGCCTGTGCGTGTGTGTGTGTGTGTGTGTGTGAAAATGGCTGGGTGGATTTGTGTGGGAGCCAGTGTCCTTTGTGCAGCCTAGCGAGTGAATGAACATGCGGATGTGCGGTTGCCCGGGAAACACCCCTGCGTAAGTTGCTCAAAGAAAAACTGGAGTGAGCGGGCCGAGACTTGAGACCATCACCTGCCGAACGCCGCTATGCTAACGGACGGCTGCACAAGTAGCTGATCTCATGTTCTTTCTTTCTCTCTCTCTTTCTCTCTCTCCCCCTCTCTGTCCTTTTCTCTGTTACTTGTTCTCTCTATTTCTCAACCTATCTCTAGTCTCAAGTCTATCTCTTATTCTCTGTTTTCTGATATCTCTTTCCTTTGAGTTTCTCTCTCCTATGTTTTTTTGTTTGTTTCTCTGTTTAGTCTCTCTCTCTCTCTCTACCTTTCTCTCTGGTTATAGCCTACCAGCACGCACAAAGCCGAATGTAGTCAGTGAAGTTTAAATCAACCAAGAAAAGCCCATTATTTTTATCTCATCACTGAATGGACACATGGGCTCTCAGGAAGCTCATCAGGCAGACAAAGGAGCCTTTTATCGTAACCTTCACCTCCAGGGCATTAATTAAGGGCCAGTGGCTGAAAAAGGGGGACGTGGATTACTTAGCCATAGGAAGAGCCACGCACAGCTTCTTATCCTTAAAGCCCCGGAGAAGCTCCTGGAACAACACAGGCCCCGCTGTGTGTGGATGTTGAAGATAGAATATTGGGTCCAGCCGCTCAATTACACTCTAATATATGCAGCGCACCGGAGATGAGGGGAGTGCGAGCACGTGAGGGAAAAGGCCACCGTTATTATAAGATCACCGGAAGTTAATTCCTCCTGAGATTAGACCCTGCACTCCCATTTTAATGAAGTCCAGTTCCTGCAGCAGACATTGACAGGAGCACTCAGTCCTGCAGTGCCATCCTGTGGTAGATGGTTGCACTGCAGGTGAGACTGTTCTCTGCACTGCCTTGAGGGTGACAGGGGGAGGACTGAGGGAAGATTCCTCGTTTTGTCACTCACCTCAAGTAACCTGTAGAGCAAAAACAGCTAATGATATCGGGGAGGGCCTTCTGGATGTGAAACAACTCACTGGTTAGGCGGCAGGCTTCTGTCTAAGCGAGAGAAGGCAACAAACATGACATACTACTCGCCTAATAAAGAATCAATTATCATGTGTCAACAGCGTGACGTGTGTGACATGACATAGTGTGAGGTGGGGTTGCCAGCATGCAGGGCCTGCCACAGCTGCTGTTGATGTGAGAGTGCATTATCAGCAAAGGACCGATTGGAAGGGAAGTAAGCCACTGCTTCTGAAAGTCACCTTGCCGTTTAATTATCTTTCCACCATGCTGGAGAGAGCCACACATTACAACACGGTTTTCTTGCTCTCTCACTGATCTCTCTCTCTCTCTCTCTCTCTCTCTCTCTATCACTTTTTTTTAATTGGATCACATCCTGTCGGATCATCTCTGGCTTTCATCTCTGGCTTTTATGATTATGGCCCCGCACTGCCATACGCGCCGTAGAGATCGGGTCTGGGCGCTGCAGTGAGCGCGCTCACGCGTGGAACATGGCAAACAAGCTGCTCCAATTAGGCCTAGTGCACTGAGCAATGTGATGGCCACCTCTGTGTATAAACTGCCCACGGTGGCCATTTCAATTATAATAACATGAAGAATGTTTTTCATGACAACCTCAACTGCATTCAGTGTTTTTTAGTAATATATGCATTTAAAGTCATGTTTACTTGTACTTTTGTGTGAGCCACCTGAGACCCGTGACAAAGAATGCAGTGTTCTTCACCACATTTTGTTGCAGTAGAAAGTTGTGGTCACGGCACGGCCACTCTTTGCTAGCCCTCTGAAGACAAGTGGATGGATTTCTGCGGAAAGGCCAGCGCTCCTCCCGTTGGAGATGGACTTGCTTCCCATGCATATTTGAACAGGCGGATTAAAATTAATGTGGCGTAGTGGTGCCGGGCAAATCTTCACAAGATGTGCTACACTCTTTGACTAATGCGCTTCTAAATCAGAGGACGATATGAGTGAAACTGTCCACTGAGGCCAGCTGACGTAAGATTAGGAGCCTCTGTCCTTTATTTAATCTCTGTATTTTTAATCTAATATATTTAATCTCTCTGACTTGTCACGGTGAGTTATATAGTTTTGTCACAGGGGTCTATTCATATTGAACCACCACAGTACACACCTCAAGGTTCAGTATGCATGCAACATGCAGGCATACAGAGAATATTCAGCATAGTTGTAAATATGGATTTTCATTGTCATTCTGATAAATGGAGCAGTAAAGCTTTCTCAAGGAGGGGATTGTACTGAGAGCCCTGCAGTGTCTGGTTTGGCTTTATGGCAATTGAAAAAAGATTGAAATGGCTAGGTCAAGTAAGTGTTCTGTTCAAAGATTTTTTCTTAGATACTCAGGAAGGTCTGGGCTGGTTCCTGATGTGTAGCCATGCAGATTTTTGTCTCTCTCTCTTCTTCCATTGTATTGAATGGTACCAAACATGTTTGTGTTTAATGTGTTCCACTGTACTGTATTGTATTGGTATCAAACATATACATATATATGGGTTTAATCAAACAGATACAAGACATTTTTCATGCTGCAGGTGTCAATAAAGTCTATTATATTCTATGCTATTCTAAACCATGGTGAGCTGAACCATGCACAGTCTTTCTGTACTCTAGGTGTTAAATTGCTCTAATAAGTGTATATGAATGAGATGGTAAAAGTCTGTAGCTTGTTCTAAATAGAACCTCTGTGTTCCTCACAGCTCCGTGTGATGCGGACACATTCTTCTGTCACAGCAACATGTGCATCAACAACTCCCTGGTGTGTAACGGCATCCAGAACTGCGTCTATCCTTGGGATGAAAACCACTGCAAAGGTAAGCAAACCAGTCTGACCTGACCTGCATTACAGATGAGCATAGACCACACAGGAAAATGTCAATGTCTTTGTTTACCTTTTTGTTTTTGTATATTTCATTCACTTATTTTTACCTGTTTTGTTGACTGAAATATATCAAGCTCTGCATGTGAACAGTCGCTCATGTCCCCATGGGTGGAAACAGATGAGGTTGGTTTTTTACAAAAGGTCTGTGGACTCCAATCAGCTGCATTCCCCACACGGATGCTGCCCTCTCATTCTCATTCAGATGCACCTCCTATCCCTCTGATACTGTACCCACCAGGAATGTAAACTGATCACTGAACAGTTTTTGTGACCCAAAGCACTGGATCTTCCATTTGTTTTCTGCTCATGAATGGGTTACTGCTTTTACCTGCCGTTAGCAGACCTAATGAATTCTGCAGTTGCGGAGACTGTAATGGAGGCTAGTGGGTCTCTAGGTGCCTATCCTCCTCTTTTTAAGGCGCCTGTAATGGCCTTCTTGTTGACATAACAGCCTCTGACTCTGTGTGGGACTGCACTTAGGAGCACTGATGGGGCCGCTGCGACTCCTTGCCGCAGTTCTGTCCAGGAATGACTGATGACTGGCTGCTTTGGGTCTGTGAGTTGCTGCAGGTGATGGCAAACAGCTGCAAAGCGAGGGATGAAATGAAGAATACATTTCATCCCCTGCATACTTTCAGACCTCACACACACACACACACACACTTCTTCACAGACTTGTTGCCACACATTGAAGGAAACCTTAGGTGATGCAGTCAGCACATTACAGAAAACTGGTGGGTATTCTGAATGTAGCCCTCCTAGGGCTGTATATTGAGACAGCAACGTGTTCACAACCATCCTTAGGTACGGTTAGCCACTGCCATGGTTCTATGGAGATGCAAGTGTGTTAGCTTCATAACGGCCGTCACATTACTCAAATGTTGGCATAGTGGTAACATTGAATGACGCTGAATGACAACCAGGGTATAACCCCTGAATCCACCGATGAGAGTCCTTGTCACTTTGGATAAAATCATCTGCCAAGTCAGCTTTGACTTTATATTTAACATCACTTGGACTATGAGTCTAATGGCCCCTAATAAGCAGGTTTACAAGCAAATTTTGCTAACTTTTAACTGTCTCTGAAGCATATTCAGGTTGTGGCTACACATTGATGGTGATTAGTGCGGTCCCCCTTCAATTTAAAATACTGTGGACACCTAGAGAGGAAGTATATAAGTGCAGTGTGTTGTTGTTGTATTAATACATGCATCCATACTGTATTTCAAAGAGGCTTTGAATAGAAAACCATTTTGTCTTGGCTTTGATGAATTAGGAGAGGTTGTGCATGACTAAAGAGCTATCTCATGGGGCATGGTTGTGCCCTCCTTCATATGAAAACCTTGAACTTAGAAATAGCCATAAAACATGGGCAAATTAGCAGATAGCTTGAACATAGCCTACATGTGATATCAAATAGCACAAAGCAAATGTAGTTCAATTGTTGTTGTCAAAGAGGGTGTCATTTGCCAAAACCATTTCAATACCCAGCCTAAATATAAGGTCTTGTTTTTGATAAATTAAAGTTGACTATATTCTATTTTTACATTGGAGGTACAATACTCCGTTCATCCATTCTATGTCTCCTTTCAAGTAAGACATATGAGGTTTTTGGTTTCAGGAAAATGTCTAGTTAATATGTCAGTATGACTTTACTCATTACTTTAGTCTGTTGCTGAAATAACATATAAGTAGTTATAAAGTCATGTCTTGGTTGGTTCTTGGGGGGGTTTTGACTATGTATCTGTGTGTGTGTGTGTGTGTGTGTGTAGAGAAGAGGAAAGCAAACATTCTGGACAACCTGAACAACACCAATGGGACAATCATCGGTGTGACGTGCTGCGTGGTGCTCATCCTGCTTGTGGTGTCCGTGGTGGTGCAGATCAAACAGCCACGCAAGAAGTACATCCTGCGGCGCGAGGACTTCGACCCCACCATGTTCCAGGAGGTGTTTGAGCCGCCGCACTACGAGCTGTGCACGCTCCGCAGTGCTGCTGCCTCCGCCGACCTTGTCGACCTCACCGACGACTTCGAGAACTACCACAAGCTCCGCCGCTCGTCCTCGCGCTGCATCCACGACCACCACTGCGGCGGCGGAGGTGGCATGGGCGGACTTGCCGTGGGCGGCATGGGTCTGGGCCTCGGCATGGGCATGGGGGGCTCACACTCGCAGCTCTCCAGTGCCAAGGGCAGCCGCAGCAACCTGTCGGCGCGGGAGGCCTCGGCCGCCGCGGCCATCCTCAGCGAGCTCCCGCCCCAGCCCGTGGTGCGGCCTCTGCTCCCGCCTTCCTCTGGCGGGGGCAACCGGCGCAGCATCCTGGTGATGAAGCACAGCTACTCGCAAGAGGCCGCCGCCGACCCCTGCGACCTTGACGACGACCTTGAAGAGGTGCCCACCACCAGTCACCGGCTTTCCCGACACGAGAAGGCGGTGCAGCGGTCAGTATCCATTGATTTTTGATATTGATGATGATGATGATGGTGATGATGATGATGTGGAGGAGCAAACATTACTCTAAGCACAACATGTGGGGGACCTCTTTTGCCCAGACATGCATTTCAATTCTTACCACCCCCCTCTTTCCACTTAACCTCTTTTTTACTTACCTACTCACTGACATCTGTTTATTCTCTTTCTCTGCTCTTTTTCATGTACTCCTCTTCTTCTTTTTTTTCCTTTGGTTGTGTTTCTCTCTCATTACTCTTAAGATAACCGCCTTATTTCCTGCCTTTGTTTGCTTTTGTCTTCTTCCGCTCTTTCCCTCCTTCAGGCATATGCAGTCATTTAATCTAGGTAGGGCTGTGTGTGAGCAGCAAGGCCTGCAGTCTTGGAGCTGTTGAGCGCTGCAGGGGCTTTAGAATGAGCGCCACAGTCGCTCTGGACACGTTTGCATGTGCAGCTCTCTTGCGCCAAGGCGTCTCCTCTTGTGGACGTCTTTTTTGTGTGTGTGTGTGTGTGTGTACAGCTTCCTTTTACAATGTGAAACTGCACTTAAAATGATGCATGATGATTGCTCTCAATCACAAAAAGTCTCCTTTCTGAGAGGCAACTTTTAAAGGATTTTTTTTACACATGTAAGGGCTGAATGATAATAAGTGATAATAGTTTCCTAATAGCCATAAATGTGATTTCAGTGTCACATGCACAATATGCACATACAAATATTTTTGATGTGGTTTAAAGAAATTGGCATGTTAAAGCCTGTTCAGTAGTCAATACAAGATTATGTCATTGTAGCACACTGCACACCTATTGCTTGATATTCAGTGTATATGTTTTTTGAAACTTAGTTGTTTACAAGTAGAGGTTATGACAGACCATCTGAAAGAGTAGAGAGTAGTCCTCTGCATGCACATGGTGTGTGCATTGCTGTTTGCTTCTCAGTCTGACTGACTGCATGCAGGGGGAGTAAAAGGTGGAGTAGAAATCAACTGTAAGCGTAATGCTGCACTGCTCTGGCCTATATACTACAGTTCTATGAGACATGCATTATGATTTCCCTATGCCAAACCACAAGGATGCTTTTAAAACAAATAGCCGTGATATTCCAGGTTCTGCCTCATTGGGTCTCTAAGCAAACATGAGTCTGAGTACAACACCACTAGGGTCTAGGAGACAATCTCAAGGTAAGCAAACCTCCCGATGGTGCACTACCCTGCTCCGCTCTCTGTCTCTCTGTGTACTCATTGTTTGCCAGTGGACCAGTGTCAGCCATGGTTCTGTGTCTTTTTTTAATTTTGTCAGTACAAAGTTCATTTTTTTTGCTGTACTGTTGATTTGTTGTATTCATTCATGCGTTGCAGTGATTCATTCATGTGTCAGGATCACTTGAGATCCTAGCTTGCTTGGTAGTGAGGCCTTGTGATTTATTTAAGTTCACATTCAGCCTCTTTTAAGTTGACGCTCATGTATGTGATCATTTGGCATGGACAATATCAGTTTGTTTTTTGTTCTCCATATTGTGTATGAGAATGCAACTAACCTGTTACTCTTTTACGTCCCTTTCAATCTCTGCAAAAGGGTGATACCCTCACATATTTAGTGGTGTATGATTATACTGTGCACAATCCTATGAGAGTTTTGCGCATCGTATAACACATTACACAGACAATATAGGCCTACCATGTGGGTGACATTTATGATTACTCAGGATTCTATTATAAATGATATCAGTTCATGTATCATTCTTACATATTTGTCAATGATAATTTACATACGCACACATAAATGGACATTTTACATATGAATCAATTTTGAAAGTCACAGTTCAGTCACAATTTTAAAATATCGTTGTGTTCTGTTTAAGTGTGTTTTTTTTGTCTATCATTCAATGAACATGTGTTTGTTGTTTTGTGTACTATCACTTAGTGAAATGTGTAGAGTGTTGCTATGTGCTTATGTTTTGCATTATGTTGCATTGTCTCCATTGTATAGACTTCTTGAAAATAGTGCAATCCTGGATCAATACGAACGAGCCTCAGTGACATATGAGCGTATGGGACGAAGCTATACACCAGCATGATGGTTCAACGAGACTGTAGAAGCCTCCTTATATTGATCCTATGTGTATAGAAACTTTCAACAACAAAGGACTTCAAATACAATGAAAATGACTTTTCTTGTTAATAAAAAAGGCTCGATATTTTAATTCAGGGATGATGCGTTCTAGGTGGTGCAGGTGGTTTTCTTGGATGGTCATAACTTTGGTCAAATTTTGTAGTCCTGCCATCATAGAACATAAGTATGACTGTATAGCTAAATTTAACATCAGATTTGAGATATTCCAGTTGTACAGGATTGGCACAATTTTGTATTTAGTTGCAAGAAGAAAACTTGTCTGCCTCATTGATAGATCATGCTGCATGCTAGTATTTCATTGACTCATCAGAAAATTGGATGTGCTAAATTGCTTGAAATTAGTTGAACAGATAGTCCTGCTAACATGCATATTTTCTTCTTGTTAATGAATCAGATCCTGAGATTTCTGCATGCATGTTTCCTGGGAGGAAAAACACCTAACTTTTAGCAACTTAAATTTAATTAGCTCACAAAAGGAAATCATCCCAGTTTAAAATGTTATTTAAAAAACATCAGAATGCTGCAAATAATTCTAGTACCCTCATAATAGATTGCATGTCTGTAGAGTCAGTAAAATGTGTATAATTATGCTTTTTTTGCTGTGAAATGTTGGTACACCTTTACTTAAACCCAGTATCACATTTGTAGAGGTTATGAAATAATATTAGATAATTACTAATGATGCTAAAATATACATTGAATGACTGCTTATAAAGTATTGATATGGGAACCCTGTGAGCTTAAGCCATCAGAATCATTAGCAAAACTTATTGCTGGCACTTAAATAACATCTGAATCCCATGTGTCAAATGATGTCAAGTGCTCTTCATGGAGCCTAATGTATGTGATCCTATGCAAATGGAGAGCCCACAGTAATGCTTTGTAACAGTGGGTATATAGACTGGTGTCAATCTTTATACATAAATGTGTTGAGTAATTCTGTGATGCTGGGTTTAAATAAAGTGTTTACCTTTTCGGCATACAGCATACTCGAGGTGCAAAGGTGCAGTCCTTTTCACAAAAGGTTGAGTGCTGCACACAATAATATACACCCAGTGCTTGCAACATTACAATAAAAATACACCCAGTGCTTGCTACATTTTCGTAGCAGATAGCTTTTTGTACAACATATTCCTTTTTGTAATGGAGTCAGTCTGGCGCAGACCATTTTTTTAGGCTAAATTCAGAGCTTTGTAACAATAAATCAGAACCATTTCATCGCTCTTCATGTACTCATCATTTGATTATGTCATGTTGTTTGTGCTGTCATTTATGATGGTTTGTTGCATTGCAGAATACAGACATTTTAGCATAAAAAACATTAGATATATACAGCATATGAATATGTTTTCACCAGGCACTGGGATTCACATTTAACATGTTGAGCCAATGAAAAACAATATGATAATGAAAATATTCAGATTTTATCATTACTAAATAAAAACATACATTGTTTATTGTAGACATGTCAACCAGAATCGGCAAAATAAATGAATAATCAATAAAAACCAAATCCCAGTCATACTACCAATGGTCATAACTACAACTACAATATTTTCATATTTAATATATTTAACATATAGAAAGTATACAAAATATGAGTGTATCCGTCTCATGTTGTCTTTTAAGAATTTACATTTTCATTACATGTGTTTATTATACTCAATTATGTAGGTCTATTTGTCATGTTCTCTTGAAAGAGATGAATTATGCAAGTAATGCAACAGAATTTAGATATCATCTGGTTATGTCCAAAAACGGTTGAAATGGAAAAGCCCAAAGGGTCTGTGAGTCTAACTTATTTATATATGTTGGTACTTAGTGGACTCAAATTTAAAAGTATATTATCACATATAAAGTCATGCTTATGAGGCCTTTGTTTTCCTGCCTAATTGCTTGAATTCATATGTGTAATGTAGAAATGAATGTTTGTGCTGTGCTGCATTTATGTATGTTGTCCAAATGTCCTGTCACAATATTCTAAGGTCCATTCATATGGGATTCATTCAGCTTTCTTTTGTGTTCTGGATGAACACTTCATTACACAAATCATCACAGAAAGAGAAACGTACTGATCAACTATTGTCTTCTGACTTTCTGTGTTTCTGTGGTTCTAAATCTGGACTGCTATGCATCAGCAGGTGTACAGTATTTGTTAAGGTCATAAATTATACAATAGGCTAACATGGTCATAGCATATGTATGTAGATGGACAGCCTTTTTCCCCATTTAGAAAATAGCGCAGTTGGCGTCCCAAATGATATTCGACATCAAGCATGAATTGGCAAGAACCTGACACCTGCTGGTAAAAACCCTCATGTGTCCTTGCTGGCTGGTCCTGATATAACTCCTGGCAAGACTGAGGCTTTGAATGACCGTGCCCTTTTCTCTCAGAATCTCTATGCACCATACAGTATACGAACACACATGGTCCAACTAGGGGCTACCTAAGGGCTATAAGGAGGGCACTTGCTGTAAAATGGACCTAATAGTGTTTTTATTTTTCTACAGGCAAATACAACATTTCCCTGCATCTTGCCACGTGTGACAGCTTATGGTGTTAACTCTCTCTCTCTCTCTAACACCCTCATGCATCTTGAAAGAACTGTGGCTTTGAGTAACTGGTAGAATATATTGTGATTAAAATCGGTCTTCTCCTGTGGGTGCATTGGGTTTTTTTCTCTCTCTGTCGTGGAGGAAGACTGGCAACTTCTATGATTTCTCACAAAGTAAAAACTGTGACGTGAAAACTACAATGTTGTGAGACAAGACTGGACTCACATCTTTTTTTAAGAAAAAAAAGAACCTACAACAACCTTTAATGTACATTTGCTCATTAAGAATAACAAAAAAGAAGAAAAAAATATCAGACATGTCCTTTCATTTTTTCTTTCTTTGTTAATTTGCAAACTGTAAAACTGTGTTGCTGAAATGAATTCCTTTTGGATACAGGATGCTTTTTTCACCCCCTCTGGAAAAGCCATGATGTCGGTGGCCACTATAGGATGTTTTATAACAGCCGACTGGGACCCCAGGTTCTGATACTTCAGTGATAAAGCATTAAACATTAAATGAATAAAAGATGTCACATAATCCAGTGTCATATTGAGGATTTGAGGGTCATAGTGAATGTTGAATTATGTCCATTAGCTCCTTGCCATCAAGAAAGGACCCACTCACTGGGGATGTGTTGTATCCTTAAAAGTAGGCCTAAGTCGCCTGCCTTTCACTAGACCAATGCAAGTGATGATGTCCAACTCATCAAACATGTCACTGAGGTGCTTTTTAGTAGCATTTTTCTGGCCCAGAATAAACTGTGTGTGTTACAAACTGAATTTATTTGCTGGAGAAAGAAACTTTATTTGAAGAAGTGCTGAAAAGAATGTTTTCAATAAACTGACACCAACTGAAACATAATGGTGTTCATTATCTGGTATTGTTATTTTATTTTTATTATTATTATTATTATTATTATTATTGTTATTATTATTATTTTGTGGTTAATTCCTACCTTCCATCTAGAATTACAAGTGCGCATACTATCCAAGATAGCTGGTGGGAATAACATTTTGATGTCATCCAGTCTTCATATGATTATGGCCTATGCTATCCAAATTAATTTGAAGATGGATACTACCGAAGTAAATTGTCAGATAAAGGAAAAGCGCACCTCAAAAAATCAAGTGTATAAATAGTGAAAAGTTACTGGTCGCCCGAGGAGGTGGTGCTTTGCAAGGAGAGGCGCACGCTTTCCAATGACGATTAAAAAATGCGCCCAATGACTGCAGAGTTGTGGCTAGCCCATGCGCTAACGCTTGCTAGACATTAGCTTACTGCAATCTCTTTTGCAGAGACTAACGTCTTTTCTAAACATTAGTCTTATCTCACTGACATGAAGCTCTTGGATTTGTTTCGCTCTGTAATCTAACTGATATGCGTTTGTCCTTAGATTAGTGCGTTGAGGATTGTTTAAAGGGCAACATGGTGGTCACCACTGCTCTCAGACAACTGCGAAGTGCATACCTAAAACTCCCATTTATTAGGACATCTCAATGTTGTTTGCATGTGCACCGCGTCTTGTACAGCACCTCTCCATTGCTTACTGCCACGACACCTGTTACATTCCGGCTGTCACAATATGCATCGCTCGTCTACGGCAAGACAGTAGTCTTGCAAAATCGTAGTATTTGTTTAAATGTGAAGCAGAGAAGTAAAGCGAACCAGGATAAAGAACAACAGGTGTCTGTACAGAGCACGCAAAGCGGACCAGGACTAACCGCAGCACAGAAAGGTAACGTTAACTTTCTGTCGAGTGCCTGCTAGTTATTTATTCATTGCCACGTTATTATGTCTTTGTATGATAGTATGTACTTGTCTCCTCAACAGTGAAACGGGCTGGCAAGGATTTCACCTACCTTATCGTTGTGCTTATTGGACTCGGCGTCACAGGTTTGGATATTGATCACCCTTGTGACTGACGTTACTCTGCACAGTGCAAAATGAGTAATGATAGCCCAATTAAGCATGCGTAAAGCTCTCGGTCAGCATTTCTTTATTAAGGCCTTTGACCCCCTGTTGTTAAGTAACCTACTATTACATTCCCCACCACACAGCTCAGCTGTATAATGCTAATATGTTAGCCTTACAGTAGCCTTGTTGGACATGTTGCAAACCTACCTTTTCACCGTTCTCATCCACAACCATGGCATATGACCATTCCAAACAATTTTTCTGCTGTCATATCCTGCTTTTAAATAGCAATGTATAACTGAGGCAACTTAGAAGACGTCCTTATGATTTGTATTTTGTCTCATTCTGTCATTTTAGGTGGCCTGCTGTATGTTGTTTTCCAAGAGTTGTTTTCATCATCAAGTCCAAGCAAAATTTATGGGAAAGCTTTTCAGAAATGCAGGTTGCATCCAGAGGTGAGATGTGCTCTGGCAACTCATTTCAATGTTTCTCCAGGATTTCTGTAAATAAGGGTATATTGCAATGCACAGTTATCAAATTGTCAAATTTATTTGCATAAAATGTAGGTTATTGGAGCTTTTGGTGAGCCTATTAAAGGCTATGGGGAGACTACACGGAGAGGCAGAAGGCAACAAGTTAGGTAAGGGTGCTTATGCCGTTGAAGGATGCAATTAATCTGCTCCTAGCCTGGGTAAACCTAGACAGACCTGCTAGCAAACCTCAGCTGAGGTTTAAGAAGCGGTCAGGGTTTACCCAGACAAGAGGACTCCTTTAATAGTAAACTGTGCAATCAGGGCCAATTGTCCTGATAGATGTAAAAGGTTTTAAGAAGACCAGTGGCTATGTTTACATGCACAGCATATTCGGAATGAGGTCAATACTCTGGTTAAAGCAATGTGGCACAAAAAGAATTTTACATGGTAATCAATATTCTGAATAAACCAGCCGCAGGCAGAAATGTAACGACAATGTACAACACTTTATTGTGAAGAAATGTTAAGATGACCCGAGATTTTGTAGTCTTTATGCCTAGGAGATACTCTCCAATAATTTATAAAAGTTTGGAGTCAAGAATATAGTTTACAACTACTATATAATAAGATTTCTGTGTATTGTTACCAACCAGGCTCATATGGTGTGGCAACATGGAGGGAGACCATGCGTAGACCAAATTTGAATTATGAAAATATTTATGAAGTAAACAATGAATGAAAGTAGAAGTAATCGGTATAAATCCAATGGTAAGAAAATAGCAATGTACAGTGAATCAGTCACATGGAATAACCCAAAACAAAAGCGATGCATGTTGCGAGAGGGAATTCTGAACAATGGCCAGCTAGTCCTTTTTAAAGGCCCAGTACCGCCCTCAGGTAATTGGTCGCATTTGTGCATAACTCCGCCCTGTAAACACACACAGACAGACAGATGCCAACCTGGCGGGTAGACAGAAGCGGCCGGGCAGTAACAATATGAATTCTGCATTCATGCTCATTTGCCAAATGATTAAAAGGAGCTATGAGACATTTTGAAGATGTTTTGTGACCCGTAACTTTACAGCACAAAGCACAAGCACAAAGTACAACACAAAGCATCTGTGGATGTGATCTGCCCTCTATCCAGGACTTGTATAAGAGACGATGCATCAGGCCAAAGAAACAAAAGCCAAAGGCCTAAAGAATCAGTATGGACCCCAGCCATCCTAGTCATGACTTTCAGCTGCTACCATCTGGCAAGCAATATCGAAGTTTTAAGGCTTGGACCACCAGACTCCAGAATAGTCTTTTTCCACCAAGCTATAAGGCTTATGAACAGGAGAAAGCCAGAGCTTGTCAGTCTTTGTACAACAACACTTTTTTTTTCTTCACACACACACACACACACTCAACATACTATTTATTTATTATTTATGTTTTGAGGAGCAAAAGCACAAGAATTTTACTCTCCTTCTAGTAAAATGAGATGTAATAAAGACCATCTTGACCAATCTTGAACAATGTATCCTATGTTTAAGTGTAGTTGTGTTCAATTGGATACATATGCAGTGATCATATCACTGAGTCATAATTATTTTCTTTCTTTCTTTGTAGCCACATAGAATACATGAAAGATGGACTGAAGTATATGAGGTTGAAGTTTTACATTGAGGGGTCAGAACCTGGAAGACAAGGCACCGTCCACACGGAGTCAAAGGAGGTGAGGATATGTTTTTGTTTCATTTCATAACTGTATGAATGTTTTCCTTACTGAGGTTGCAAATTTCAGGTCAAGAAAGAGAACCGTTCTTTCACACAAGTGTTTATTTGCCAGTGAGCATGTGCACATTGTTGAGCAAGGAGATTGGAACAACAGACCAAGAACATCCAGTTATCCAAATAACATTCACACTGGTACAGAGCAGATGTTTGTTTTGGACTAGATTCAGATTAGCTGGTATAGAGTCTTTCATGGTCTCAGGGATGATAATTTTCACAAACCTAAATGAATGCAAATGAATCTGATCATAGCACCACATAATGAATAGCAGAGGATCAGTATGGAGTATATATTGCATATGTTGTATTACTCATGTAAAGAAACAGGGCAGGAGGTGGAGGATGACAGACAGAGCTTTCTCGTGTACTTAAAACTGCTGGTCAGCTTGGCTGGTTGTCCATGAATATGCGTGTGGTTCTGACCAGGGAATGATTTTAGTGTTTATGTTGCTTAACTCCCGCTCCATTTTATCTGTATACGACACAAGGATATATGATTTTAGTGTTTATGTTACTTAACTCCCGCTCCATTTTATCTGTATACGACAAGGATATATGATTTTAGTGTTTATGTTGCTTTAGTCCTGCACCATTTTGTCAGTAGTTCATAGATGTGACGCTGTATTAGAGGACAAGAGAACCTTAACTCACTTATTTCCACAACTACTCATTGGCTTTGCCTTCCGGGAAATGGCTGATGCTTTCAAAATCCCCATAAAGTCCTTATAATGACCTTTTGAAAAAGAAAATCCGCTAAATCACACTCCTTTTAATTATTTTATCATCAGAATAGAGTTTAGTACTGAATTTAATGAGAAGAGATTAGCACCGAGCACCATCTTCAGGACAAGTCTGGTCTCCTTAATTTGCTGACTTCACGCTCCTCTAAATTCAGTTACTATTTTCCAGGAAGTTCTGAGCAAAACTTTAGTTCTTCAGAACAACTAAATGCTACCATGACTTTACACATGTGTTGCTGTTAGTAGAGTGGCTTTCAGCTACGATCTGAGTCAAGCGTTTGGCACAAAGAAGTTGCTGAAATGCATGCAAGTGCTTTTAGACCATAACCAGGGACAGTTTTGCATTCATTATCTGAACAGTAATATAAATCTGCATTAATATGTAATAGTAGTTGAAAAAAACATGCTTTAACTGTAAGAAATGTATTTTCACAGAACCCTGAAACTGGTAAATATGAATTCCGGTACATTTTTGTTGATGTTGACACCTACCCAAGAAGGACCATCATTATTGAAGACAACAGATAAGGTTGCAGGAAACCCTCAGATGTTTTGTAATTTCACAAAAAGGCAAGACTTGTCAACAAGCCAAAAAACTATGAAATACTGTGTGCACTTGCAAAGAAAATATTTTCAGAAGGCTTTGATTAATTTTGTCTGTGTTCACAAAAGACCAGACCTTAAGTTTTTACTCTGCAACAATAAAAATAGTGTTGATCAGTGATTGTATATAGTGTAACTTATTTTATCTTCCCCTATGAATGCTTTGCTGTAAAGATCCTGTCTAAGTAATTGGATGGCTGTCAAAGAATCTGTGGTCCATTCCCCTAACTTCCAATGTGCAAACCATCAGGATTTGTGATGATACAAGTTTATTGGAATAAAATGCCAAAATGTGAAATGTTCAAAGAATACTGTTTTTGTTTGTTTTCAAGTGACTGTTTTCAGCTCAGGGTACAGAATTGAATTCAGTCATAGATAATGTATGTCAGTGATCTTGTAGAGGTCAAATGTGTCGAGTCTTTGCACTACAGCAGGTTTTATATCATTGAAGGAAACTCTCTTTCAAAGCAATGAAAGAGCAGAGTAGACAGATTGAGTGATCACACACCCAGCTTTCTCAGTAAATCCAATTTCATCAATGTATTACGACGCATGTGTGGGGTATTGCAGTGAATGCCTGCAATAGAATGCCTCCCTCTCCCAGAGGACAGATACTGAGTTTAGATCACTGTATAAGCTCACAGAACTATTTTCTTCAAGTAAGACCTAATACTGCATAGTTATCGATTCCATGGAAGGCCAGAAGGGCAACATTATGTGAAACTTGCGTGTAGATGCACGTTGTGTAGACGTGCGGTTTACTTATACCACTGCTTGGTCAAATATCCCATTGTGATGCGTTTTTAGAACGTGTATCATGTTAGGGATAATGAGGTGTCCTTTTATAGGGGAATAATGGCCGAGGCTGGGCAAAGAACTTTTGCCTACGCCAAGTCCGTTATTCACCCATATTGGGACACAATGAAGGCTCTTATCCTGCTTCTCCCAGTTGCCACATTTATTTTGATATTAAATAATTTTCTTTAAGCAGTAATCTACTTTGTGGGAAAGTAGATCCACAAGGCTGTTCTAGTTTATTCTGTTGTTATTACCATTCAGTTGCAATTCAGTTACAGGCTACTTTTCACCAAAAAATGATTGATATGGAATGGTGATTAAACTTTTTCACCAGATGTAAGTCATAGATGTCCCGTTTTTAGGGAATAACATACACCCTGTCAGCTACTTAGATAAGGTGTTTCATTTTTCTGGGTGTTAATTTCTGATAACTGCACACCTATGAAGTACTTCTTTTCCAGCAGTATAGTAGGCCTATGGTGATGTTCACACTGTTTCTAAGTCCAAAGTGTCCACCTGTTCTTGGTGATGTTGATAGATGTCATGTCAGCCATTTCAAATAAGCCCATTAAATTATGTGTTGTCACATGTAACGTGCGTGTCTGTGGCGTCTGTGATCTACCCGTCAGTTTCACACATTTGTTTTGGCCTTCCGTATCATTTTTCATCTATACATACATGGATGGTACTACCTTATACCGTTGGTTCTGGGGTCCCTTGAAAAAAAATGTCACAAAATAACGTATAGCATCTAACAGAACAGATGGATATAAGCCTGTATGGTTAGATTTGTGTTGCGATTATGAGGGGTCCTTGGAAATGTTTCTGCTCCATGAGGGGTCCCCGGTCCAAGATCCTATGTGTGGTTACAAAATATATCCACTAAGCGGCAGTAATGGCCCTAACTGTAACAGTCTGACCACCGCTGTTCAGAAGTCCTGATAGTAGGGAGCAAATTGATTGCTAGCTAGATGTAGATCTTCTGTTTGGCTTTCAAGACCCGCCCTTTCTGTAGTCATTTGTTTGTTGCGAAATTGAGCCCACTTTTATAGATGGCACAGACCCTAAGGATATGTATAAACGGTTTTAATAAATGGTGTTTGTAACGATAGCTATCGCTGGCTAACTTGAAGGAAACATTACACTTAGCTGTCTACCAAGAAAGCTAGCTTGCTAACCTTATTTTCTATGGACAAATAATGGATTCGTTGGTTCTTCCTCTTTTGGAGCATTTTAACGGAAGGGTAAGTGGCAGATTTTTTTGTCTACATTGTGTTCCTGATCATTAAATAGCGGTAAGTAAGACAATGTTACAATTAGTGTTTAATATGAGTGTTAGTTGTCTTTAGTGGAAATAGACTAACTATGCTACGAGGCTATTTATCTACGATTAATTAGCCATATCTAACGTTAGCTAACATGGCTAATCATCGTTGTCAGCGTGTTTGGCAACATGATGGTGGCAAGCCAGCGTTATTGCTTGTGTTCAATGGGGATAAGAGTTTGTCAACGATGAATTCACTTTCGGTAGCCAGCTAGTTAACTTTAAATTTGCTCACTGTGTTTTTTTGTCATGATTATTAATAATAATGATAATAATAATCATAATTCTTGCAAAGGGGATTTAGAAAAGAAAATGCAGTACTGACGAAGTTGTCACCAACGTGTGATTCAAACGTAATAAATTTGCCCATTATCAGCGTCAGTTGACAGTATGAATTAGCCCTATCAGCTGTTAGTATAACAGTAATAGTCCCTTGTTGACATTAGCTTTGAAGGTGAATGTTTCTGTTTTATGTTATGACCACATTAAGTTTGGGCCAGCGTTTACAAAACGACTTGGTGACGTAGTTTGGGATTTACCAAAGGTGACTTACAGGTTGGGCTCATCACAGCCCAACTAACTTATTAATTCAACTGCCTAACCATAGCCATCGTTTGTTATTAGCGATAACTTAAACGTTAGCATTTCTTGAGATTGGAAAGATGGCTTGCGTCTGTAACGTTACTGTAAGCAAGTCAGCCAGGACTGAGACTCGGAGTGTGGCAATCCTTGTTATGAAATGTTAGGGGATATTTGGGGTTTACAACGGCATGGTTGGCTGCACCTGGCCAACTATGTGCCTTACCACATTGCTACATGGGACAAGGGACATTCCATCCAGATATACTAGTTAGTCACGGATAAGGCCTATTACACAAATTGTTGATTTGACCTGTCCCGTTGATTAAACTTGCCAAGCGACGCGGTGATTTGAAATTTGAATGTGAATTTCTTTCAGCCGAGATAAGCAATTGGAAAATGAACACCAACCGAGTCTGAACCAACACATTCTTATTATGGAGCTTTACTGGTACATGTGAGTATCCGAGACTTGTGTTGTTATGTTTGTTTTCTGTGGTGATGTTTCACATAACCTACACATTGACCACAGATTCAGACTTGCAGCACTTCAGCTCCATACTATCTGCACCATTTATGAACTTATGTGTACTATTTCTGAACTTATTGGTGTGCTATTGCATATAACCCAGCTGTGAACATCTTGAGCTCTCTTGCAAGTCAGTTATAGGTTAACTCTTGCAATTCAGTTACTAGGTTAACGTATTCAGTTTACATGATCACTTATATAATTAGGTACAACAACCTTTTTAGTGTGTATAAACACACTCATTGACATACATAATCCATTGGCAAGTCCATATGCAATAGTGACTGTCTGTGTTCTGGAAGAGTCCAAGGATGTGCAGTTTGTAGAACTTTGGTACAGGACTGCTGTCTTGAGTAATTTCAATAGGCAGATCCTGGATTACCAGCCTCGGAGAACTGCAACTTAATGGACCTCTGACAGGAACAGGTCCTTGCTAATGAGAATTCATGCACACCCTCCATCCACAAGCTGGTGAAGGCAGACAGCTAACCTCACCACTCAGCAAAAATGCTTCAGTGGCAGTGGCTAGACTTACAGTTGTGGTAACCATGCACCCAACAGGTTTATAAATGAATTCTTGTACCACAGTCCATTTAGCCTTTTGCTACCTACAATACATGGGTGCTCAGGTATACTAAAACTGCTTTAAACATGCTGGGTGCTTTAATCTCCTACTAATTTCTCCCCTTTTCTCTACTCGTTTTTAGAGTTGTCATAGTATTCATCATCATCAAGATCTTCTTTTACATCTGCTGGTATCGGACCAGGCAGAGGCAGCTGGCAGCCTACCTGAGCAACCCCCGCAATGCCCAGATTGTGATTGTTGGAGGCCGGGCTTACCTCCACCAGATGTGTGAGAGGCAAAATGTGAGTGTGTCTGACAGAAGGCGGACATATGAGTGCACTCTTTCTTTGTTTACCCACATGTTGTT
This sequence comes from Tenualosa ilisha, assembly GCA_015244755.2. Lineage (NCBI taxonomy): Eukaryota > Metazoa > Chordata > Actinopteri > Clupeiformes > Clupeidae > Tenualosa > Tenualosa ilisha. The sequence continues at coordinate 1,908,276 of PYXC01000045.1, forward strand.
TTTGTTGTTGTTATTTTTTTGTATGTTGAATTTAAACATATGGATAGCAGTCTATGTATATCAAGACAGTGCTGTTAATGTTTGGAGTGTTGGACACATACCTAACTGTGAAGTAAGGAGACAATTTGAATTCTGATGAGGTCATCCATCCAGTGCTGTAATTTGAGAAGCACTAAAGTAGCCTAACACACACTCTTGCACTTATTCCCTCCAATGCTGCAGTCACATGTATTCAGTCAGTTTTAATGTTGGGGTCTCCTTAGCAGTCCATTCTTTTCTGCCCGTCCTGTCATGCGGTTGTGGTTAACCTCTAGTTCACATTACTGCCATTGGTTCACACATGTGGATTTATGGGGCCTTTAGAATTGGTGAGGCATAAGTCAGGTCTCAGTAATGTGCTACACATTTGGGCTGGGTTCTGTATGTGAGAGGTACTGTCTGGGCTGTTGGGTGCCCCGCACAGGGGAAAATGTTTTAGGAAACTTGCAGATCACTGTCTGTGATGTGTTACCAGGGTTTATGTGTTTGCAGCACACCATACATTCAATTTTTTCAAAAATGTGTGTGTGTGTGTTTCTTTACCGAAAACTGTAATGCCATGTAAGTTCTATTTCCTAAAGCTGAATGAATGGTTCTGATTTGTGATAACTTCATTAGCCAACGCAGCATTCATTCTTGCTCCGTCTCCCTCTGTGCTGCCCGGGGCAGCTGGAAGCAATCGCCCATGGATGAAATATCTATTTCAGAGATTGATTTCAGCCCTCTGCTCATACTCTAGCATGATGCTGTTTCTGCTAGCGCATAATGGCTTCCACATTAACCATCACTGTCAGAGAGCCACAGTCACTGTTTACCTGAATCGAGTGATTTCAAAATATTCTCCCAGTCACACTGCTTTAAGTGGATAGTAAACACAGCACAACGCATAGCTCATAGCTGTAAGTCCCTACGACCCTACATGCTAATTATATTTCCGTGTGATCTCCCCCCACTTCTAACCCAAACCTGTGTAGGTACCACTGCCTTTCCTGTATGCTGTCAAGGAAGTGGGGGTATTTGTAGGGTTGGCAAGAGCAGTCTCAGAGCAGGAAATGCCCTCAATTTGATTGCCCACAAACAGACAAGAGGGGACTACATTTTCTTTAGGCTGTCAAATTAATTCAATATATATTTTTATGTAGGCCACCTCCTATCACATGTAGGCCACCTCCTTTTTCTTCTCAGTATGCTAATAAGGAAAATGTACTTTGAAGAGGCTGTGTGTGTGTGTGTGTGTGTGCGTGCGTGCGTGCGCGCGCGCGTTCGTGCATGTGTGTCTGTTTGCGTGTGTGCGCACGCACACTTCACTACACTGTGGCATGAAACTAGAACCAAAGTGAAGACCAGAGCACCTGCATTAATTTTTAAAGTTGAATTTGAGTTGTAAATCGACTCGGAAGGGATATGCAAACGTCCCTTGTGGAAATCAAAGCAGCATCATCGCCACTGCCAGAGACAGTCACTCAGGCCAATAGAGAGTGGGCTTCCATGTGCACTGAGCTTTTATAACAAACTGCTCAAAGCTTAGTAACAGACGGTGGGCATTTTATGTAATTACTATGTTACCATGTATTTTACCAATAGCCAATGCCAGCACTGGTGTGTGCGTGTGTGCGTGCATGCACGTATATTTGTGGTATGCATGAGTGTGGTCTGTTGTTTGTGTGATGTCTCATATGCGTGTGTGTGTGTGTGTGTGTTGATGGTGGGTGTTTTGACTCGGGCTGTTGCTTGTGTCTACAGACGTCGATCTGGCCCAGCTGGTACGGCGTGCAGGATGAAGGTTCTGTGGGCGAGCCCTCAGCCTCGCTGCCTCCGGACTCATCCCTCTCCCAGCTGGACATGCCACCACCATATGAGGCCGTTTCGGGAGGTGAGAGACACCAGTCCATCCACCTAAACATGTCTCACCGAAAAAGCACACTTAATCACAAACTTAGCCGTAACAAAGCCGTAATTTTGCTATTGGACATTAATAAATGAATATAGATTCATTTTGGGCAAAAAAAGTTGGACACCTTGCTTTGTGCAACAGTCGAATTTAAATGCCTGTCTGAAATCTGACTGTGTGTGTGTGTGTGTGTGTGTGTGAATGTGAATATTACATCCAATATTGTGATATTCCCATTTTTCAGACATTTTCTATATAGGTGATTGTATACATTGATTGTATATGGCCTGTCAGGGGAGATTGGGTGGTGTGTGCTTGTGTGTGGGGTGTTATAGATACAAGATATAAACCAACATAGTGGCAAGTTATGAGATTAAGTTGGCATTCATGCCTGTGAGTAACCTTTTCCCATGTGCTATGACTGTGTTAATTGCGAATTCCTGGAATGATTGAATCAGGACTGTGAATCAGGGCTGTGTTGTCTTGGAACGTCTCTTATCCGAATAGCTAATTAAGGAACAGCTTCCTCCCTTCAGAAGTTTAAAATGTAAACAGTACCAAGAATGATGTTAGAATCCAGACTGGAGGCCTAGCTTGGGTGTACACTTCCTCTCTGTTTGCAACCTCCGTAGGATGAAATAGAACTGATTAGGCCTACTTGTTTCATGAATGTGTGTGGCTCCGAGAGGAGAGTATTCTTCATCTGTTCCGTGTAAATAATCTAATCCCATTTCTCAGAAGAATGCACACTACTGTAGTGTTGGGACGCTTTAAGAAACCACATGTTTTGTGCATCCGGCCAACTGGCCTATATTTAGAATTTCTCGCTATGCTTGTTTGGAGAAAGTGCTTCGAAGAGCAATGCATTGCTAAATGGAGTCACCAAACACTAATAAACCAATGGCAAGCAGCTGCATAGATTGCGAGTGTCTTTGTCATACTTGCAGTCCTCCGTCTTTTGAGGTCAGATGGAGGCCAGGAGAATAACAGCCATCATATCTATGTCTAGGAGACAGCTTATTTAGGTAAAGACTGCTTATTTTTGCTGCTGGCAGCCAGGGAGATATTGTAACATAGATTGTGCATTAAAGTTATGGCTAACTTTGTAGGAATGGATAACCACTTTTAACATACAGTCCCCCCATGAAGGGTCGTGAGGAGAACTGTCATCACCTTTTTTTATATTTTTATTTATCTTTGCCCTATCTTGCTTTTTTATATAAATATTTTTATTTATCTTTGCTTTATCTGCTTTTTCACTCAAAAAAAAAAAACTCACAGTGTGTGTCGTCATTCTGATCATGTGCGATACACGTCTAAGGTCAACTGAATTGTCAGCGACCTTTAAGCAGTTTGCACATATCCTCTGGTGTTTCCTAAGAAGATGTGCGAGCAAATGTTCGTTCTGCTGTGCTTGTCAGAGGTGGCTCAACGAAGTCGTCTGCTGACAGATAGACCTCCCAGCTCAACCCAGGTCCACTTTGTAGGCTTTTGGCTTTTCATCCGCCATAGACTTGCCAAGAGACTGTATTTTCTTGCCTTCCCTTAACAACTGTGACACCTCCATCAAACAAATGGTCACTTAACCTGGTCGGATAGCTCCAAACTGCTTCCATAACGACACCCTGTTCTTTCTGCGAAAAAAAAGAAAACAAGTGACTTTTATTTCAAGCTGTAGGCATTCTGATGGTGGGTGGGTTATGAAATGTTTCCTGGTCTCCCGTCATGCTTGTCACACGTCTACTTTTTTTTTTTTTTTGCCATTTTCTTCGTGGTGGCCATATTGCCAGCCCACGGTTTAAGGCTGTTAAATATGCAGTGCATGTGCGTGTGTGTGTGTGTGTGTGTGTGTGTGTTTTGCGGTAGTATGTTGTCAGCTCAAGCTGACTGTAGGCCTGCCCCACTTCTCATGGGGCTGGTCCTAAAACCTAGTTGCCCTTTAGAAGCTTCCTGTGTGCGCTGCATGAGAGTGTATGAATTTGCCTGAGGTTAACACTGGAAGCTGTCCCTAGCCATTGCGTTTTGTGCATGACCTAGAACAACCAGTAGATAGAGGCAGCCACATGTTTTATTGTCAATTTGATAAGATTACTGTGTTGGGTAAAGAAAGATCAGATCAGATTTTCCTCCCCTCTCCCACCCACTAGTAGGTCTATGAACCAAGGATGGCTTACTGGTTGGTTAAAAAACCCAGGAGAGGCTGAGTATTTTTTTTGAGCATTTAGTTTTCATCATACTTGCAAGGTTTGCAAGCGGAATGGTTCCTAGGAAAGCTAGTCATCCAGAACAGTTCCTGGGCGCTAGAACCGTTCCCCTGGCTGTGTCCATGTTGGGAAGTGCAAATCGTACAGTCTGTGTAAAAGAAATGTGCGTTGCCAGGTTACGACTCACGAGAGGACGTGACACTGTTTACTGGAAGAACAATGAAATACCAGAGACACTGTGTGACTATTTAGATGTACACAAGAACAATATCGCTAGAGCCTTTTTAACATTCTTGATGTCTTACTGGTGATATGTAGAAGCGCATAGGAAATGCCTTGAGAATGCAAAAATCTTGTTAGGGAAAGCCCACTGCGGGGGAAGTTAGCGCTCATGGTTGTTTCCTTTTTAACACTACTGACTGACAGTGTTTGTTATTGCATCATAGTGTTTCCTTTTGGTGTGTAAGTTGAAAGAACCTGACTGTTCAATCTCTCTCTTTTCTTCTGCTAGCCAATGACCTGAAGCCACCTCCATACAGCGAGTACGCCCAGCCTGTAGCGGGAACCGGTGACCCGCCCCTCGCCATGCCGGACAGCACGGACACTAGCAGCTTCTCCGAAGCCCCGCCCCCATACACGCCAGCCAACCAGCAGCCGGACCACAGCAGCCTCAGCCAATCACAGCCAGATGAGAGGCTGTGCTAGACAGCACCTCTTCCTGAATCTGTATGGTCTCTTGCACATAATGCCAATGAGGGTCAGACTGCATTTCCTGTCGGCTCGGCCTCTTCTATTTTCAGAATATCTATTTTTCTTCTTTTTTTTTTTCACACGTGGTGTTGCAAATCATTTACCCAAAAAGGAAATACGTTGATCTTTCAGAAGTGCAAGACTTGCTCTCTGCTTGCCCTCGAGGACATTTCAAAGTGTGGACTGCACAGCTCCTCCAGTCTGGGAATACATGCGAAGACTCAACAAACCGTTGACCCTGGTCTCGCCAGCTTTGACAGATTTATTGTTCTTATTCTCTCAGAAGTGTAAATGGTGCTTTGGCCTTGACCTTTGACCAAGCCTTATGGTCGTTTATTACTAAATAATCCAAATAGTCCAATTTTCTCTTTCAACTTGTGTCCGCTTCCTCAGTCATGTAAACTTTCTTACTAGAAACATTTCATTTACTCATACCAGCTTATATTAGCGTAAATCTCAGAGAAATACCATGTGATTTGTGCAGTGATACCTTATATATATATTTTTTTCTTTTTTCTTTTTTTTTTTGAGAAAAAACAATCTTGTTGCATTTTGTAAGTGTCTAAAAGTTGACTTCAGCAAATGTAAATATTACAGAGATATTTCTTTCTCAACAAGCTGTCCTAAAAATCAGGCCATAGTTAATCTGTTGGTCTGAACATGCTCTGACTTCTGCAGGATTGCATCTTTGCTCCCTTTAATATTTCCTCAAGACAACAACCACACCGGGAGGGTTTGCCATTGGCATGAGAGATGACGTCAATACAACGTTAAGCATGGCAAGCACTTACCCCTGCCTTTTGTCGCTCTCCCTCTCAAACACTTAAAGCCACATTAGATCAAGTGGAATTGGACTGGAGTGTTTGTGTTTAACTTGGGGGCTTGTGTCTGTTCAGTGTCATGCTATTGCATTGTCTCACGAACTCACGAACTCCAGTCTGACGCGCAACTGGGTCTGTTCTAAAAAATCCCGTTCTTTGTGCTTTGGTTAGAGTTCAGGTTCTGGATCCATGTCTAAAACAGAGGTGGTGGTGGTGGTGGAGAAGATGAGTAGGCAAGGGAGTAAGTGGTGGGTTGGCTTGAACAGAGCAACTCACGTCAAGGCAAGTTCATCATACAAAAGAAAGAATCAGACAAAAAAAAAACCTCATCATAGGGTGTAGCCTATGAATGCCTTTACGTGTTTATGCAGTCATGCCTAAAATTGGGTTGTTGGAGCAGGTGTTTCCTCTGACTGACTTGATGTAACATAAGATGTCATGATAAAAGAAGAAAGTTTGACTCACGATTGCGATATGTTTCCTTGTCTGTATGATGCCATCCTGATACATACTGTTGGCTGTTGTGTTGTTAGTTTCAATGTCAAGAAATCACACGACACTAGAGATTTCATCCTACATATCCAATCTGTAAGATTTTTGTTGTTGACCTACATAAACTAATCAAAGTGAGACTATGCCATATAAATACTCACTTTTCTACTGTATAATCCATTTGTATATACTATTTTTTATATCTGTGAAATCTGCCTTCAAATCCTTCAAATCAGTGTGAGGTATAATGCACCTATCATTGTGAAATATAATCACCACTATGGTTATCAAGGTTGTGAGATTAAAAACTAACTCAACCAGGCCATTTTGTACTGTAACATTTAATTCTTTTTTCCCGTGTGTTTAAAGTGCCACAAATAAGTTCTATTCCACATTTTTCAGCTTTTTTTTTAATTGAAGGTTGATTTGTATTTAGTGTTCTTTTTTTCAGAGGTATATTTTGGAAAATGCAAAAATTGTGCAGGGAAATGTCACTAATAATATGTCAGTATGTAAGTGCTGTTTGTGTTGCAGATACTTCATTTTGGGAATAAATTCACTGTTGCTATAATTTTGTCTGTGTGATGAGTAAGAAAGGTCAAATCCCTGACCTCTAGTGGTTGGAGCGGGATTAGCTGGTATTAATGTCAATCCACATTTCTAACAGCTGTTTTCTTTATTTCAGATCTCAAGTTTGGCTTTTAAAATCAGTAGTTGATTTAGTCATTGTGGTGCTTTGATGTCATCTAGATTTAAATCAGTTTGAGATTTACTGAAAAAAAATGTTTTGTGCCAACAGATGATGTTCTACTTTCCCTATATTTGTGACTGACAAGTCTAGGAATAACATTCAAGTAATCTGACATTATCATGTATTCTGAACTACATAGACATATATATACATATATTATTCACTTACTGTGATCATGGAGCAACTCTGAAAAGTTTCAGCCTAGATTTTAGCCTAGTTGGATACCTGTAAATTAGAAAAATAGGAAACAAATTGGCTGTAGCCTGCAGAGTCAGACTTTAAGTAATCTCTCATCCACATCTCTGTCAAAGGAAGAAGACAACAGTACTGACTTTTCTTTTATGTTAAAAAGGAACATTTGAAATGTAGTTTCACAGACCTGGAGAACCCAATTTTTGCAATGCCATTTTTGGCCACCAGGGGGGAGTCACGCCTCAACCATCGACATGGAGCTATGCTGAGTAGGCCTACTGTCAGCTATTCCTTTGCACATAGCTGTGGATATCCAGGTTTGTTCCTCTCTCAAATGAAATCAAGCAATGCTTTTCATTGACTGTGCCATTTCATTGTTTCGTTGCCTTGTTTGTTGCGGTGGATACACATGCATTTGTTGATAGGTTACTAGCCAAAAAATGCTAATCTCTTTTTTCCCCTCTCTCTTTCTCTCTTTCTCTCACTTTTTTGTGTGTGTGAGGTGCAGGATGCTGACCTCCAGACGAAATATGAGTAGACTGCAGACGCTGGAACTTGCAGATATTGTAAAGCCAACAGAACCGATCTCTGGTCTATCTCAAATAACTACATGAAACATGAGACATAAACATAATTTGTTTAAGCCTTGCTGCACAATATCAATAGGCCGCTTGGAACTAGGGTGATTAAAATTATTGAGCGCGCTTGCGTTGGGTAACCTTTAAAGACAGCCCATTGTAAAATGCAACCTTCCATGGCTTTTTACTGCTGTGCACAGTTCAACTACGGTTCTGAGTTGTGCAAGCAGTGTGAAGCACTTAGGGGAAAGCACAGCAGGCCAGGTAATTTGTGCTTGTCTCCTCGGTAACTCAGATCGTTAACTCCCCGAGGACAAATTGGAGCATTCAAGTGAAAGCGCTGTTTTGATGAATGAATTTGCGGGCGTATTTTCAAATTAGAGAGTGTATAAGGGTCTGTGAGTTCCCCCCACAGCGATGGCGGGCGCCTCTTCGACTTGCCGCTTTTAGTATGAAGCAATTATGTCAAAAACGGAGACCTACACCTGGTGTGTGTGGAACAGCTCACCAAGGCAGATACTTTATCTTCATCTTCATACTAGTCATACCTAAGTGCTCCACCATTCCTCTTCTGACAGTGACTTGTAATAAAGGGGACAATTGGATTTAAGCTCCATGACTTTGCACAGGATACACCGCATAGCCATATGTGCCTGCCATGTACAGTGCATTCATCCACCTACACTCATTCTTCTCACCACCTTTCTGTAGCATCAGTGTTTGTGTTTGTTCTCATAGCCATATGTTATGGGCTAGCATAAATACCATGGAGCTCTCTGCCATGTCATCGTTTGAATGAAGACTGCTGCGTTCTCTTCTTCAGCAGCATCACTGTGTGTTTGATGAGATATTCCAGCTATCAACTAACTGAATGTTACATTTTATGGAGGCATACCCATGAGCGATTCACATCTTTGTCACCTTTTCCACCTAAAGGTTAGTTTTGTCATGTCAGGTAAATGTCATGATCAATGTATGCATCATTGCATCAATATATCATTGAAGTCTTGTAGCAATTCTTCATCGCCAACGACGTTTTTAAGGTCCATGAGATTAATCTTTTTATGAGTTATTGGCTGAATGCCAACCGCATCCCTTATCCTAAGATCTGAGCCATCAAAGACCTAACTGGCATGAGTCAGGCAGTCATAGTGTTGATTCAAGGAAGTGAAGTCTTTGACGGCTCAGGGCTTGGGGCCTAAGGGGCTTTACAATGTCTCTTGTTGCTGTGTACTGCCATTATACTGAATACCTTTTCTTGTGGATGTATCAAGGTGTTCCTCTTGAGCTGCTATCCTGGTTTTGTCTCCATGGCCCCACATTACTGGGACACTGTCGGATTCATCAGGATTTTGACACACAGGTCAGGTCAGCTGAGAGTGTGAATGAGGTGACCTGTCTGCACTTTAAGACTTAAGAGTGTCTTTGTCTCTTCCACCATATTCTCTTCCCTGCCTCTTTCACTCTCTTGTTTCCTTTTCTTTAGGGATCTGAACGCTCGCCATCCCATAATATCTTATCATTCACAGGCGGACAGTTATCAGGTGTTCATTAAAATTCGGATTATTGGATTACAAAGAAAATGTCATAGGCGAATTTGTCTTCACCAAAGCAGTTACGTAAGGACGTTTGCTGGGGATGTGAGCAGTACTTACCACCATTTGCAGAGCTAATATATACTGTCTGTGGAATAGTCTCTGTAATTACTTGAGGGTGTTGGTGATACGAATCTTGAGTAAACTGCTTAATAAAAGCACTGCGTTCAGTATTTACCCAAGTTGCTTTGCGGCACACCATTGACCCAGGACAATTCTGTGTCTAATCACCATTTTTATTATCCTTTAGTAGCAGGCATGCTGTAAGGTATGGTCAGGGTAATTATATGGTCTGAGCTCTGAAGGCCCACACATGTATTGCTTTATTTTAAAAAAAAGCTAAGCGTTTGTTGTTAATACAACAATTTTTGTGCAGTTCAGTTAATATCTGTCCATAATCTGCTGACTCCTTTCCTTGATGGCACTTTTTATGATGGCAACGGCCTTGAAGCAGTTTGGTGAGGGGTGAGCAACCATTCTAGCATGTTTTATTTGGCCCTCGGTTCAAATTTGATAAGAGTTTTGTTGGACAAAAGCATCTTCTAAGAAATTTGAACATCAGCGGGCATACAGCATAGGCATGCCATCCTGAATCACTGACTGTACCTTTAATATATGGGCAAATGTTAGCCTAGGGATACCATCACTGAAAATGCGTCAAGGTCAAAATATCCCGAGCGAGCAAGAAAGATTATATCTTCATCCCCAAAAGCCCACCCCACCCTCTTTCTGTCACGTTCACCTCTAACCCGCATCATTTCCCTTGAGCTCACATCCGTCCACATTTATATGACCAATGTTTACAGGAAGTGGCGTGAAGCTGGCAGCTTCAGCTCCTGGGGGAGTCATGGGGCTCGAGGGTTCTATGATCCATCTTCATGACCCTGCGGGCCATTGTCATCCACATCTATGGCAGGTAGTGATAAGTGAAGCCCTTGTGTTGAAGCTCGAAGCCTCTCCTATCTTGAATGAATGGCAGGCTGTTAAAAGGCAAGGGTGATTTGGTGTCTCAGAGAGCACTTTCATTGCTTTTATAGGACCCCCTTCTCCTGACTGTCAGAATGCCACTGAGTGACAGCGGAAGATTGCGGACTAAATGACAGTATATCCACTGGAGGGACCCTGCTGTTTTGCCTCATAAAACACACATTATCCAATGATCAGCCTTTACAAAAACATTGTCTATGTAAATCCGAGCCATAAAGTCTATGCTCAGATGGCCAATAAGCTATCGATTATACCCGGGCTTTACATTTTTTGTTTTTAGTGGTCGGTATGTTTATAGAGATTCCACTCAATTAAGTGAGGACATGGTTATATAGCAAATTCTTGAATCAAATTGAAAATCTTTATCTTCCTGGCTTTTGCAGTCAAAGTTTCTGCAGGAAATGAGGGCAATGGGTGTTTTTTAAATTTTATATTCTTCTGCCGGCTGACGCAATGCATTGTACATTTCCATCTTCCCGAAGATCCTCCCATGTTGATTCTTTTGTACTTGTGGTGGGAGTGGAATTGTGATGAGGTTGATATTGCTTTCATCCCTTATGTGGATGGTTCTTTTCTACTTGTGGTTCTTAGTCAGAAGGCAAGCCAGGATACATCCCCTTGGATTGTTTCCCTTTGTGTCAGATGCACTTTTTTGATTGGATGAGTCATTTTAGTCATTTTAAACCATAACTGACAAGTCTGCAATATCCACATGCCCAAAGTATGGGCTTAGGAGGGGTGGTTTTCTAACACGTACTTCTAGTTTCTGTGAAGATTAAGTTTTTTTTGTAATGGTGACCGTGACTATTAATTAAGTGTTGTTCTCTCGCACAACAAAGCTGCAGGCTAGAAACTTTAATTTGAGTACATCACACAGAGATTGCAAGTGTTGAGGTATATACTGAACTCAATACTTTGTTTTTTTCAAACTGTAACTTCAGCTTTTCATGCTTTTAGGTTTTACAGAGATTATTAATTAATGGACCTGTTCAAGTAAACAACAGAGGCCTCTGCCAGTTCAGAGTAACCTGTTTTGCTGAGTTTGTCTTGATAATATTTGCATTAAAAACATTTTAAGAAGATTTTAAGAAGATAAGTTATGGATCATTGCTACAGGCAAACAGCAAGATAAATCATATTCTGTTCTTGATAGAGGACATCATAACAAAGGCATTCAGGGTCACAGCTAATGCTTTTGTCTGTTTAATTACTCCAGGTCAAAGCTATAGCCCAATCAAAAACATGCATCACTACTTGGGGCCATATATTCTCTAAAATGCAATTTGGAGGGTCAGAGTAAAAGCAGTGCTCTTACATAAAATATTGTGTGTGTGTGTGTGTGTGTGTGTGTGTGGGGGGGGGGGGGGGATATTATCACACCATGCAAGCATGGTCACCGTACAACTTCTTTGATGGCAAGCATGTCAGAACAGCAGAAACTTCTCAGGGAGGGGAAAGTGCTCTGAATCTGAGAATATGACTACATATATTTATATAATAGCTCTCAATTGAAGAACATATAGTTTTGCTTGGACCAGTTCATAACTGATAAATTGATATTCTAGTAAATCAAACAATCAATAGTGCTGTTTAACTATTCAAGTATTTTTCCAAAGGTGTTCATCGTGTGGTGTTTTAACCTCTCTGTGCAACTTTGTTTTGACCGTTCCTGTGCGATTGTTTTTATCAGTCTAACAATAGTAACCTCATGGTTACAGACAAATAGGTGTGTGCACACAAGCAGTTCACCCGCACTTCTGTCTGGCGCAGAGACCTTTGGAGAACAAAACTTGCCCCGGGAACGTGGGAAAACAGACAGCAGCCGCCCTGTAGTCACAGCGGCTGCAACAGGCAGCCTGACAGCTGAACCTTCCTGACCTGTTATTTGTGTCTTTCTCCAGTCCTGCCAAGCTTTTGCCACTACTTGGCATTTACCACTGTGGCACAGAGCTCAGCTGGGAAGCACAGACAGTACAAGTCCTCTTTTTTTTATTATCACAGCATGTTCAGCATCAGCATCCATGCCTGTCAGAAAGTCACACCACCTGTTCCTGGACCTGTGAGTAATATTTGTGGGTTTTTTTCAGTTAACTGATACTATGATGCTATGTCTGGACATTTTATCTCTACAAGCCCAAGTGTGTTTTTACTTGATCACAAATTATTTATGTACGTGTAGATATCTTTATTCTATTTACCTTTACTCAATTACAGTATGATTTTTTAAATACTTGACACCAATCTTTATATGGGACATACAATGTGGATGGCAAACCACAGCTGTTTTTTCTCTGTAACTTTTCTTGTGTGATAATTCAATTAAAGTATGCTATTCTAGCCTGGTCATAAAACCAGACCAGAGGGTCTGGACATTTGGTAGTGAGATTCAATTGCTTGCTTGAGGTCTTTAAGTTTAAAAAGATTGTATCCGCCCCTGACTGATAGCTTGCCTTGACTGATAGCATTGTAACTCTGCATTCACAACGCCTCCCTCTGTTCGCTGATTGGACAGGTTAAAATGCCTCCTGAGACAACAAGCAGAATGGGATCAAATCCAGTCTAGCACTGAAGGGAGATGATAATCTAGCAGAAGTGCTAGGAAGTCATGGCCAGGCTATGTTGTTCCAATTTGAATGCTGAGACGTGGGTCGCGGTAATCATTGCAAAGTTAGGGTAACTCATGGGGAAAGTATCCTTTGTTAGTCATTCCACATTTGCAAAGCCAAACACATTTTAAACTGTGCTAAATTGCTTCTATTTTAAATGGCCTCTACATAAAATTGACTGAACTGTTAAACTCTCATCAGCTGACTAACAGGGCAGTGTAAATATGGTATTGTACTGAGTTCTACCACACTTCCACCAAGCACAGTGGAAATATGCTGTTGTAGGCCTACAGTGCATGAGCACACTTTACTTGAAATGCGTTTTTTTTGCGTTTGCCTGCAATAAGGTTTGTATTTTAATGACGAAATGATTCGATGATGAAACAGAAGTCATCTGCAACAGTACACACTCTCTCTCTCCCTTTTTCCCAAAGTTAATTTACAAGCAGCTAAAATACTATTACGAATATTCAGTCGACCTGGATTTAGCTTTAGCATGCTAGTGTTATTGAGCATCTGACATTACCTCCATATTTAAAAGATAGTTTGCTAATGGAGCAGCTTTAATCCCTGATCCTGCTAGGATCGTTTAGATGACACATCTCTGAACGAGTAAACTCACATCACTAAAACCGATCACTAAAACAGCTCAAGAAAAAGAGACCTGTCGCTTGTCGCCATTGTTGATATAGGAAGCAGCCAATGACCAGAAGTAGCTTTATACCAAGTAAAAAAAAAAAATTGTTGGCGTGACATAGGCCAATCTGTATGTGAAGATAGATAGAACACAGAATAGGCAGAATAGAATCATGCATTATGAACTGAGTTCTACCAGTGCTTCAGGGCAGGACCACACTGACTTCGGTTCTGTTTTCTCAGTTACACTTCATTCACAGACATTCAGAGTCATTTTTTGGTAAGGCACTTCAAGGTCTTGTGGAGAGTACCTCTTGACACAACCAGCAGCATCGGTGCCAGACAGTCATTCACCCAAATTATTTTCCCCACAGCTGCTCTGACATTTGATTGAAATAGATCTGTCAAACTCCCTCTCTCTCTCTCTCTCTCTCTCTCTCACTCTCTCTCTGTGTCTCAGCTCCAGCCTTGGCAGTATTGCTGATACGTGAAAAAAATCTGGAATTAGAATCTGAGAGAGATTTTGAAGACATCTTGAGAACAGAAAAAAAGATCTGATTACTCATCGGTTGATGTCCACTGATGTCCATAATATGGCTGACCAGTGCAGTGTGATGCTTGACGTACACACTCACACACACACACACTCACACACACACACACACACTCACACAGGCCCAATCATAATGTTGACACTTATTCTTATCAGTGCTGACTGTGATGCTTTGTGTTCTGTCCCTGCCCACACGTAAGCAGGGCTTGATGCACACACAGCTGCTATGCGTCCCACAATGCAATTGGTCTTGTAATTGATGGCCGAGGCTCTGTTCTTGTTCACCTTTTAAGCATCCGGCAACTTTGTCTACTCGCTCTGCTTGCAGCTTGTAAATAATGCCCACAGAGTAAATGTTCAGCGAGTTCTTTTTTTGTCCTGACAATGCTGTCAAAGCCAAAAGAGGTTTAGCTGAATATGTAAAAGAGCTTATTTTCTCCCTGTAACCCCTGATGCAATAACAGGTGAGCATTTACCTTCATCCACTAAAAAAAGCACCATCCCACATTGATATCACTTATGACCTTCAGAGCTGTTTAAGAGCCAACAAAAATGCTGGGGCAACAATTTTGTTTTTCTTTTCCTCGCTCTGGGGTCTCCTGAAATAGAATAAATGGCACCAAATGGTCAGAAACAATTGTCAACGTGAAAGGTGCTATTATTACTGCGGTGAGACTGATAGGAGGCAATTAAGAGATAATTCGGTTCTATTCAGAGAAAAGAACAGAGACAATGGCAGGAAAGGGTCAGAGGGAAAGATTGGAAAATGGACACTGCAGATCACAAAGGCATTTAATTAAAACCTTTGATAGAGTTTGAAACGGTCAAAAAAAAAAAAAATCCTGTGCGCAATAGGTCAACTCAGACCTAATTATAAAGACTACAAGTAGAAACTAAATGGCTTGGGAGGGAATTTTGAATAGATTCTGAAGAGCAGTCCCAATTGCATTGGTCTCCTCCTGTTCTCAGACAGGTTGGTTGGTTTAGTGTTACACTGCTATCATATATCAAAGGTTAGAAGAACGCATCAACTGATAGCAGGTACTGGTACTCTACATAACAAAACCAACCACACACAAAACCCTTTTCTACTGAGGATGTGATGCCAGGGAAAGACACAACCATAACCAACCAATGCGATTTTCCTACATACTGTCTCCAGTGTGGCAATGTGCTTTTATTGTTGTTTATTTACTGCCTAGCTTTTCAGACAGCATAGTCCAGTCATGTAATGGGCTCTTGAGCACAGGAGATGAATGGAGGCGAACATGTCTGATGTGACACTAATCCTCCAGACCCACAGGGGGCCTCAGTGGGTCGTGGGATCTCTGCCAGGGATTTGGCACTCATGAGTCAAAATCCTTGTCCCCTACCAGTACAAGCAACGGAACATTACAGCCCCAGTATGGAGTCAGAGCGACTGATGTGTGGCCTGATTCGTGAGTGGATGATAATCCTGATGCTAATCCTGAGATTGAGGAGACTCTGATCTCAGTCACTTAAAAGAGCAAGGGGCAGCCCAACCCTGAGGGACTAAAGCTCACCTTGAGACAGGCTGGCCCTTGAGCACTCACATACCACTCACTTAGATGGCAATGCTGATAGAATCCAATGATTATTATTTGTTGGTCAGTCAAGGGAATGTCTGAAAAAATATATACCTCTCCACAAGTCATGAAACTGTTGCATGACAGTAAAACACAATGATTTTTCTCATAGGATTGACAAATAACAGAAATCATCAATTGAGAACAAGAATGCTGGAAAGTGTGATGATTGTTGAATAGAGGTTAACATAGACTGCTGTATAGTGGAGGCCACATGGAGGCCACAGTTATCTGTGGTTGTGTAAATGTTGATGAAAGCAAATGTCTTTGACCACAAGGTAAAACAAAAGGCCCAATTCCGCTCACACCATAATGTCATTCCATCCTGTCGACGAGTGAGCAGGCAACCAGGCTTAATCCCCAATCACAGGCCATTTGCTATTCCACTGCCGGCTCTGTGAGACGTAGCCTCGGTGGAAATGGACTCTTGAGATTTGTGGCGCAATCCAATTTTTTAAAAGCAAGTAGACCATAGAAGCAATTACAATAGTCTTTCTCCAATTACACTGTGCAGTATGTATGCCTGCCTATTCCCCTTTTCTACATACACCGTAGTGCACACATTTTTCAAAGCGCTGTGTTTCTTTTCTATTAAAACATAATGGTATTCATGGCGTGGCCTTGTGCTAGCCACCACAATACAGCCGCCTGAAATGGTGATGCTCCATCCACTGAAGGCATTGTCCTCAGATGAACTTTTTGGGCCTGCAGTATCTCGTACTAAGTGTGAAAAACCTCCTGGCTCCCGGGGAAGCAGTGCCTGATCTTCATTTCGATGTCTCCAAGTGCACCGAAGGGTGATGATACAATCTACGAGATGCTCTCTGTCTTATTAATCAGATACTTAAATTCCTCTGCGGGGCCATTTTGCATGTCAGATCCTTGAGATGTGAGCGCACCAGCGAGCATCAAAAGCAAACAACAAACTTTTTTCTTTTCTTCCTCCCTGCACAAACAATGACAAACGGCACCACCGCTCTCTCCCCCGAGTCCGACCCCCGCACCTGACCCGTCGACAGGCCGGCGCGTAATTAAAATTAATTAACTTGTCTGGTGTGTAGCAGGAACCAATTACCCCAGTGAACGCTTGCTTGTCAACAGAGAGCTTTTCATGTGAAAAGTTTAGGCAGCTTGTTAAGATGCGCCACGCCTGGCCTTTGCCTGAGACCCTGAGCAATGATGGATGCCTGGCGCAGTGGAGGTGCCTGGACAGTAATGAGAATTCTTACCTGACGGAGCCTCCTTCACTCAGACAGAGCGAGGATGATGATGACAGATGATGATTAGAAGGAAAACTGTGACATTGACTATAATTTGTTTCTCTCTCTCACTCTTTCTCTCTCTCTCTCTCTCTCTCTCTCTCTCTCTTATCTCTGCTCATTTGGTGCAGATTATCTAATGTTTACCAACACTTACAGCCCATTAGCCCATTTACACATATAGAATTTTTTCTACTTCTGCAACATAATACAACAGTAGCTTGAGTCATATTACAGGTCTGACAAAGTGTAAACAGATGGTTGGTGTAAGAAAGACCTTGTTTGCAGACCCAGCAGCTATAATCAGTGTGGGTTGGACATGTATACTACTATAATGTAACATTTTTACGTAACAGTGTAACAATTTTCTCACTTTATATTGCACAGGTATTGGTAGGAGTGTGTGTGTGGGTGTGTGTTGGTAGGAGTGGGTGTGTGTGTTGAGGGTTGGTGGGATGGATGGGATTATTAAACAGACACAATGACTTCACCTGAATGGATGCAGTGTGCTAGTAAAGCCAGAGAAGTTCCCCTGAAACATGACACCCTGCTGAGAACAAGGGATGAATGGAGGGTGTTTGCTATGGCCAACACACACACACACACACACACACACACACACAACATTCACACACACACACACACTCTCACACATTCAAACATTCACACTCACATGCACGCACGCATGCACACACCACACACGCACGCACAACCCTGGCAGGAAATCTTAATTTGATCAAACAATTCCCTCTATTGTCTGATACAATCTTATTCACCCATGTATTTATTGAATAGGAAAAAATATTTGCCATGTAATGAATTGGGTACACAAAATCATTCCCGCAAAATTGGAATCTAAACAATGTGTTTACAATTCACTTGAGATAGATGGGGCCTGTGCTTGTGAGTAAATTTTGCAAAAGTTCTCTGCCCTGGGACCAAAGAGCACAAGTATTCAGGAGAGTTGTGGAGAAAGAAAATAAGGCTTGCTCCTATATGGCTATCTATCATGTAAGGAAACAGGGTGGACAGTGACAAATATAGCCTGCAAATATCTTACCCAGAGAGAGGGAGAGAGAGAGAGAGAGAGAGAGAGAGAGAGAGAAAGAAAGATAACCCGACTGACTCATAAGTGCATTTCATTATCACTCTCCATCCATTTATTCTCCGTCCGCCACCCTTGCAGGCCCACTCTATCACGCACTGTGGACCATCAGGCAATGCGCCCTTCTCTCGGGCAGTTGAAGGGGTCATCACAGAGACTTTACCCCCCTACACACAAAGACACACACACACACACACACATATGCGCACACTGCTCGTCCTCGTCCCAACCGTGCGAAGCGAGAGTAATCTTGACCGATCACTGGACGAGTCATTGCACCTGCCTTGCCATGCCACCACCACCATCCCCTCTCTCAGCAAACCCATGCAGGTATGAAGGGTAAATGACAAACAAAATGACAGCGCAGGGTACACAGTTCATAGTCTGGCTGCACCATTACTCTCCACTTCCCCAGCAGCAATGGAGATCCAGTCCACCATATCCAGTCAGACCGCTCCCGCCCCGCTCACACACACACACACACGCACACACACACACACACACCTCCCCACACCCCTATACTATCCCCAAGAGGAGCCTGTACTGTACTTTAGCATATAGGCAGAGTTAAGTGTTTTCTCCTGTACCCTTGCTAAACATGTCTCTGCTCAGGGGTTGGCTGAGGTTGGATGGCTTTCCAAGAGTATTTTGTTTAGTTTCAGAGGGTACAATTTGGGTCGAGTTAAGTAGAGTGTGTGTGTGTGTGTGGGGGGGGGGGGGGTTATTATTTTTCTGCAGCTAAAGCAAATGGAGATCTCTCTTTACAAAGAGTGTGTGTGGAGATGGGTGTGAAGAGGTTGGGTTCGCTTAAGCGATATCGGAAGCTAATTAGCATCCATCTGGGAAGTTAGTATTTTCAGAAGTAAGTAGACATCTGTGGAGTCATCTCACTTAAGCCCTCTGCCTGAAAAGGAAGTGTTATTAGCCTGTACACATCACCCCAGGGCCACTGCGTCCAGTGTGGAGATGGACCCCACCTTTTATTTTGGTGCCAGTTGCCAGGCAACTAAAGTTTGTTGAGTGGAACCAAGCTCTTCTAGGAAAACGCATGTCTGCATTGCGAGAGGACACATGAATACTCCTGAGTCTGATTCATGTTGCTCTAATGGCTTCTGTGCCCTACGGGACACTGAGCGCTTGACAGTAGATCACCCTGCTCATTTGACCAATGAGCTTTGAGGTGTCTTGTACATTATGCCCAACAAAAATGCTAAATGTTCAAAACCAGACCATTTTTGGCTGCATCTCTCTGCTAAGCTTTTAACAGGTGGCTAAGTTGAATGTCAGCCTGCATCTTATCTCCCCAAAGGTAAATATTTAATCAGTACATTAGTGGTCTTCATCTGTGACCTGCTAACATGTTGAATTGGTGGGAAAACACACACACACACACACACACACACACACACACACACACACACACACACACACACACACAGCTAGCATTCATTCAAGCAGACATGTTGTTTACTGCCCATTTTACATTGTCTGCTTGGTGCCTGCACATACAATATTTTACCTGTTTACATTCTGTGAACATTCCAGCTGTTGCATGATGCCTGCCATTTTATGACAGTATGACATTTCGCTTTAGTGTGCTTAGTTTATTTATGTATTTGTTGAGGTAGAAATATGGTTGGCTCCCCAAATGGCTTTTCATGGCGAGAAAAGAAAGGTTACAAACACATTTCGTCGATCAATGCTGGGATTGTGAGAGAGAAGCCACTTGAAATGTAAATTCAAATTTACTTTGGGCTTTGTGGGAGGCTGGTTCATTTATGGCATGAACCTGATTTGAATTCAGATGGAGATGACACTCGAAAAGAACTCAAGCAGATCATGCCGATGACGGTACATGAAATGGACAAACAAATGATACCTAACAGGATGCACACACACACACACACACACAACACACAACACACACACACTATAAAATAATCCCAATATAGACCATATTCACTTTGGTTGTTAGCTCACAGGGGGACCTTTTAGAATATCCAGATTTACACATAATACTGTTTAGTTGGGTTTTAATGTCAAATACAAAAGATTTATTATTATTATTATTATTATTATTGTTATTGTTATTGTTATTTTGTCTGATAGCATGTTTAAATTGACAAAAGAAGTCCAGTCTAACCAGGCACTTTTGAGGGCAATTGGCCCACACACTCACAGTTTGACAACGTGGTAAACCTGCTCTCAAAGTAGATTGATTACTTCTTGGTAATAATCAATAGGCTTCAATAGTAAATAAAAAACATAAACTCATGGATTACATTCCTACACATAATACGAAGTAAAGTGCCGAGTTTTGTATACATCACCTGAAACTGTCACTGGTATATACTATTAAACCTATATTAACATGTAATTCGCAAGTTATTAGTGAGCTGTATGTCAAATGCGCTACAACGGACACAAACGTACACGGACACGTGACAGTCGCACCTCTGCCTTTCCTTTGCTGTGACATCTCTTAATCCAGTGCCACGTCCTTTGGCGGAGCTCTCTTTGGAAGGCACCATTCACTGTCCGTGTCCACAGCCGCGGCAAAGTGGGGGCGCAGTTTATACCTCCAAAATCTGCCCGTACCAGCAGTGTCAGTAGACGAGAGCTGAGTGAATTTCAGGTCTGCAAGCCTGTACGCCTGGCTTCCCTTAAACTTTGGGACCATTGCTCACGTTTCTACACAGTGCACACAGAGACCACGTCCTTTGTCTTGCTGTCAAACAAAGCATCGGTTTCTCGTTACAAACCGCGTTTCAAGGAGACCGGGTCCAAAACACACCGGTCCAAAGGGAAGCCGTGAGTCAACTGCGATCTACCCGGGGACTGATACGGAGTAATTGGCTGCCGATGTGGATAGTGCAGAGAAACTGGAATTACTTTAACTTTCTATTTGAAGTCCTTCATTATATTTTCTGGCATTTGCTGATTTAAACCTTCGTTCCAGTTTGGCTAAACTGGAATTTGGACACTACTTGGTAAGTCTTTCGTTCCTGCGTTGTTCAGAACTGAATTAAACACGTTCGTTATTCTCGGGAAGCCTAGACACTGTGTGGTCTACACCTGGATATATTGTCTGACCATGTTTAAGTTCCTCAGGGGTACAATACGGTCCCTTACTCAAAAGTTTAATTTCTCCACGAGCGTAATTGCGTCCAAATATGTAAACAGTCGCCACGTGAAATGTTTGATTAAATTTGTTGCATGCAGTTTTGATTCAAGTGATTTAAACCACCAAAACTCTTGCAATACAGATTTTTTTTATTTGTTTTTCCATAACAGTTATCTTTCAGAATAAATGTGGATGACAGTCTGCGTATTCAGTTGAAGTTTGCGTTATTTTTCAAATGGTACTTACCGCACGGTGGTGCTGCCACAGTGATCATCAATGTGGATAGTGGTAGGACTGTGTTAGAAGTTCGATTTGATAGTGTATAACACATTTCTGTCTTTTAAAATGTAATAGGCTATATTGGCACAAGGTGGGGTTCTAGTGGTAGCAAACGCTTGTCTTACACTTTCAAACCAAGGAACAGCAATATTGGCACATTTGAGGCTTCATCTTCCTATTCTTGTAATTAATTGATTACTCCTATGTTCTTGTGAACGTTTATTAAACCAATTTCGGTTATCCTATTTGTGCTTGCTATTAATTTGCTTTGAGACATAGCCTACAGCATTTTGACTCTGTGCTCCTATATGTATTGTAAGTGTTCTGATGTGCAAAATATAGATCACATCCCACAATAAACCACATTCCACACACATGCAATTATTTATAATTTAGTATGGACACCCACTTCAAGAGTAGGGCTGCTCTAGCCGATCCTCTTTGCCTGTGACAAAGAGGCTTTGGTGATGAGCTGTGAGTGAAATGTGATGGACAGTAAGTGCCACCAGTGGCCGAGACCAGAGCTAGCACTTTTATCTTGTTGCCCTGCAGCACTGGCCATGGGCATGTTGTCTTCGCAGGAGACTCTTTTACCACAACATTCAACACAGCTTTCTTTAATGACTTTCTCTCAGATGCATTTCACAAAGTGTTCACACATAAATGCCAAGGGCTATGTTGTGATACCTCATCATATCCCAGCTTAGTAGTGTGATCTCCTAGACGATATATAGACCCACATGATTATTTTATATTACATTCTTTCCCTATCTCATCCATAAGACTTGATATTTCATATCAGGACATTAGCATCAAGCTGTGCTACTCATGTGGTTAAATCTGTGTGGTTTATGTAAAGCAGAAAGCCCCAGCCAGCAGGTGAAATTACTTTAGACACCACACTGTTTTTTCCTGCATATTCAATTTGAGCTCCTAAAGATAATGGGCCTTATTGTATACACACACCTCAGGCCTGAGAATGTAATGTTGTGTTCTTGTTATCATTGAGAGCAAACAATGGCTTTGTGAATTAATAATGTAAAAAAAAAGACTGCACTCAATACTTAACCCTATGAAGTAGTGTTTTTTAATCATGACACATGAAGATGACTCTAAATGTTCACATAGCTTAGTGAAAGTGACAAAATGATTTAATAAGGATATTTATTTAGGCAATATATGTATATATTAGTACAAGTCATACACACATAGAATACAAAAGTCTGTGTGGATCAAAATACTAGTCCTTGATCACACTGCTAATGTCAAAGCTGATCTAGAATGTATCTTGCCCTTGTCCTAGCCAGATCAGAGCCGTATCCGTTCAGGACTCAGCCGCCATCTGGGAAAGTCAAAATCATTTAGAAAGCTTGCGGTCCATGGGGGTCTGGATGAGGCTAAGATGGATTGTGTGTCTGACTGCTTGTGCAAGCAGCCTGTTTTCCTCTCAGCTCTGTTCGGGGTAAATAAAGAGCCAAATGAGCTGCTGCCCGTGAAGGATATGTCCCACCTTGGGAATACTGGTCCTATGGCGCGGGGGTCCGTGAACTCCGGGATAAACATAGCCACAGGGCCACACTCTGGGAATTCTGCAACGAGATCGTCCTCATGGAAGGAATGCCTCTGGGTCTCTATGGTGACAGGGAGAGTGACGGGCTCTTTGCTGACGGAAGGTCTCGCGCGTCTCTTTTTGCTTTAGTTTAGTTTAAAGCCCCAGCTGGAATGCAGTTTTTTGCAAGTAAAGTGGTTTGTGTGGGTGTGTGTTTGTGTGTATGTGTGTGTGTGTGTGTGTGTGTGTGTGTGTGTGAGAGAGAGAGAGAGAGAGTGCTTGTGTGTGAGTGTTTGGAAGCAATCTCCCAGTTTGAAGTCATGACACTATCTAATTTTGTTAAGTGCTTATGGGTATCCCATCACTTCATTATTTTTGAAGCTATCAATGTGCAACTCATACAACTTCTATAGAAAATAACATTATAATTAGCCCAAGGCATTTTTTTGACTGGTTGTATAAAATATTAAATGCACACAGATGTAATTCAGAGGTTTGACAGGCTTGTCAGGGAATGAGGGAAGGGAACGCAGACAGAAAATTCCTGTGGCTAAGGAAAGATTTATGAGATAAATATCAAAGTTTGTTCTGACTGATGTGGCTTCAGTCAGTCTCTTCTCTCTGGTCTGTATTCAGTGTGCTGTTTGTTTGTAGATTTATGCCGCCCTTTCTGCCCCGTGCTCTTGGCGTCTGCTTATATATAGAGACACTTTGCCACTGTCTGACCAATCCTCTGGATGACACTTCTGATAGAAGTGGAGCCGGTACTCGACGAGCTTCCACCCGGATAAGACAGGATAGACTAAAAGTGTCAAGCCAGGATGCTAGCTGCCAGTTTATTACCTCTGTAGACACATACAGCCTTCAGGGAAGAGTGTGTGTTGGTGGAGGGAGAGAAGGAGGGAGAGAGGGAAGGACATACTGAAAAAAAGGAGTGATGGCAGGAGAAGGAGGCGGAGGGGGGGGAGACACATTTACCCATGGGTGTGTTTGTGGCTGTCTTAAGTAAAGCTCAGAGGCCACTGTTTATGTGCAATAAAGAGTGCTCTCTCCACGCAAGAGTACAATTTTTCTCTCCCACTATTGTCATTCAAGGATATTGTGGAGTTGCCATGGCTACTGCATCACCTTAGCCAATTGAAGTATCCCTTTAGACACCATCAGACAAAAAAAAAAAGATGTCAGGGGAATGAAGACTTGTACTGATTTGCCATAACTGCTTTAGACAACACCATAACATTGATTTATATTGCAATGATTTTGCATTTTGGATATTTTTTCCCCAGTACTTTCTTTCAGGCACTGTGAGTTTCTGAGTTTTAACCCAAAACATAGAGTGTAACTACAAGAATGCGACACTTTTATTCTAAAGGTCTTTTAGTGTGTGTTGACCTTTTTACAAGGCACCTGGACCTGTATTGTAAACGCAGTTTAAATTATACTCTGTGAGTATAAAGTGGCGAATGTGTTTGGAACTCAGCCTAGCTAAAAAAGCAAAGTCAGACATGGCTACCGGTAACCTGTCCTAGATGACAAGCTGGCGTGGAATGAAAGCCTCCGTAACCTGGGGCAGATTTGGCAGATACGCACCACCAGATCAAGACCAGATCTGTCTCCTTCTCAGCAGATCATCTAGGCTTCTTTCTGCTCCCACCCTGGATGCCTGTGGGTGTTTGGATTTGGGGGGGGGGGGGGGGGGTAGGAGTTTGTCTGTGTGTGTGGTGTGTGTGTGTGTGTGCGCGCAAAGCCAAGTCCACAAGTCAGGGGGGATTACCCTGATGGTTCCAGTCCTCGCATCCACATTCTGATGTGTGTGCTTAGCACTTACAAGCCCCAAAACCTCAATGCTGTCCTCCCAGAGGTTCTGCAGACACAGAGGTTATAAATACCCTCTCAGGCCGCAATGGGAAAGGGTCATTAACAGCTTCTCCTCTGAGCTGAAACTGCTGTTGATTTAAGAGAGCATATCCCTTTCTCTCCCTCCCTCCTTCCCTCTATGCCTCCCTTACTCTCATTCTCATTTATTCATTCATTCACTCATACTCGCTGATTCTCTATTACTCTCTCTATCTCTGTCTTTCTGTTTCTCTCTCTTTCGCATGAGGTTTTGTGTGTGTGGAGAGAATTGCATATGTCATTGTGAGTAGTGCGTTTGTGAGTTTGCATACACATACACATGCATCAGTCTTCATCAGAGAGTTTGGGTTTGTTCCTCTTTCCCCAGGTGGTCTAATGCTTCCTACAATGCCTCTGAACATGTCTTCTCTGCCTCTCTGTGGAGATCCATGCTGACCCATCCCCTATTGCTCATTCACAAACTGCCATAGCTTTCAATCACTCCCATGGCACTGAACCATCAACACATCACTTAACATGAGCCATTTATATGACATGGCCATATGTTCCTCCTGAACGCTCCCAGTCAGAAGACACAGGAAGGACAGGTTCCATTATTCTCCGACGGCTGGGAGGAGACCTTTCTTTCTGAGTGTCAGCGACTGAAGGGTGATTCTGTTGTGTTGTGTGAGATGTCGTTTTGTGGTTCTTCCTTAGCGCTAATGGAAAACCCTGTTTTAATCGATGCAGTTTTCAGCAGGGCCGTCCGACTCTCGAGGAATATCCAGTCGGTTGAGAGGAAGGGTCTCGTGGGGTGATTTCAGTCTTATTTCGATTATATGTGTCGACAGGCAGGAGTCTGAGCCACCAAATAAAGTTTATCTTTGGAACTGTATATCTCATGAACATCAAACAAGCAGACCTAATTTCCTTGTAATCTTAGTCTAATTGAACATTTTATGTTGTACTCTCATAGCTAACAGACTAATTATGAACTTGCTTTTGATGATCAGCCATGAAACAGCAAGCATCCATGGGTAATCAGGAGACCAAGAGAAGATAAAGGTCTGAGGAATAATAATAATAATAAAACACTTGCTTTTGATATTGTGTGATAACAACACCAAGAGTACTTTTGTGAGAAGTATTTCTCCAGCAGTCTTTCAGATAGGCATCTATTCCTTTTGACTAAAGAGGATCTGGGAATCTATCTGAAGTGTTTTTAATTTGGTGTGTTTAGGTTTGAGAGATTCCCGTGGCTGTGGCAATGGGGGGGCAATGTGTGTGTGTGTGTGTATGTGTGGGTGGGTGCGAGCGTGTGTGTGTGTGTGCATGTGTGTGTACGTGCAAGCGAGCGAGTGCACCTGGGCCGCGGGGGAAGAGTTGAGGTTTGGATAGGTAATGCTTCGACATTTCGCTCTGGCCGCTTTTGTTTTGCTTCTTCATTTCCCCAGCTGTGCGAGGCGAGGCGTCTCTGCCGAGCCAACTCCATCCATCACTGACTGCTGCCCATGTTCAGGGAATCCACAACAGAGATGGAGGGGGGGTAGAAGGAAGAGGGGGGGGGGAGGACAGAGAGAGAAGGGATATTTGGTTTAAGAGCTTTTTGTGTGTGTGTGTGTGTGTGTGTGTGTGTGTGTGTGTGTGTGTGTGTGTGTGCATGGGATGGACTCGTGTGTGTACAATGTGCCTCCGAGGATCTGTAGAGGTGTAGAGGGTGTGTGTGTGTGTGTGCCATATGTCTGTGGGGATGTATTTGTGTGGATTTGCTGTGTGTGTATGTGTGTGTGTGTATAAGGCCTGTTTGTGGATTGATTCTTTCTACCACTGCGCATTTGTCCCTGTGAGACTTAGGTTTCTGCCCCTCATCA
>PYXC01000045.1:1937500-2002500 GCA_015244755.2 Tenualosa ilisha
CGTTAGTGCTTTGTCAGTGGCGGTCAACAGCACAGAGGAGCGTTACATAAAACAGGTCAGAAATGATAGATTGCCCGCTGAGGATCCAGTGTGGTTGTGGGAACATTCTCACAATGTTTTCTTGCCCATTATTGCTTGCTGTTTGTTTTCAAACAAGCACAAGTAGCCTAATACCCAACCCTGCTGTCACTTTGAAAGCTGTGTGTGTGTTAGTGTGTATATGTGTGTGTGTGTGACAGAGAGAGAGAGACGGTGTATTTCTTCTCACTCTCTCTCCTTCTGTGTGTGTGTGTGTTTGTGTGGGGGTGTGTGTGGGTGTTGTGATGGGGTGTATTTGTTTGAGTGAAATGTGAGAGTGCTCACATAATCACTTATAATGGTTTCATGAGCAACAAAAGGCTTTTCTGTGTCGCCTGTGTAACAGTCAGCTCCACCTGGCCACCAACACAGACGGTTCTGTTACTTTCCAGCAGGGGGGCTTGGCCAATTCTTTCCCTTTGGAAAATGGTGCAGGCTAACTGTTAATTAGCTATGAAGTGGAAGTAAAGTGCTGTGCTTTAAACAATTACTAGAGCCAAAAATGTCTCTCTCGTCCCAAGGGAGAGAGGGGATGAAACGCTATTGGTTCTGTGGTGTGCACTGACTGTCTGAAGCACTCTCATTACAGTTGAAATTCAGGTGTTTTACAAGTCCCCTGCTCATTCACTCACTCATTCATTCATTCCTTTATTCACAATTGGGGTAGAATGCTAATGCCATTGGCCCTGTATAAGCACTGACTGAAAGAGTTTCAGGTGGTTCATATTTTTCCCTTTTATTCATTCTTTATCCAATCCATCCATTGATTCATTCAGTCTGCCAGTCAATTGGAGTAGGTCTTGGAATAAATATGTCTTGTGCACCTGGAGTATGCCCAAGGTCATTTGAGAGAGTGTGTGGGTTTCTTACAGATCGCAATCTCACTCACTGCTCCAGAACAGAACCTGCTTGCACATAAAAGAAGCTAATGTGTGAACCCACAGACAGTTCCCCCTCTTTTGGAATAATTGCAGTCTGTGCTGAACAATTGCACCCTTGTAATAGGGCCTCCCTAGTAGGGCTAACCTGAGCCATATGTTTCCAGTGTTTTGGGAAAGGTAAAATACAAGCTATTAATTAGGACGAGCTAAGTGGGATAATTAGAAGTTTTTCTTGTTTCGCTTACAAAAGCTCCTTTTCTTCCAAGTCGGCAAGGGCAGAAATGCCTCTTTGGAAACAATTAAGGGAGCATGTCCTGGTGTTTCTGCTTTTGGGATCAGAATCAATTTAACTGCTCCGCACCACCCCTCCCTGCAGACACGCAGACGCACACACACATGCACACACACATACACACACACACACACACATATATACACATGCACACACACACACACTCACCCACTCTCTCTGTCTCACATACACACACACCTCTCTTTCAGTCTGACATGCATTCTCAGGAGAGATGTATGTCACGCGTGCACACACACACACACACACACACACACCTCTTCTTTCCTGGAATAAGGGGGGGGGGGGGGGGCAGCATTGAGCAGTCCTAGCTAATTTAAAGACGGAGGATTTAGGGCTGTTTGCCATAATCAGGCACAGAGAGGCCTACAAGGCCTGCCTAAGCCACCTGCACGCCACATGCGGCTGCCCGAGGGAAAGTCCGCAAGATGGAGACGGCACAAGAGAAAGAAATAAGTCACTCCCTCCTGTCTCACTCTTTCCATGGTGAGAGAAAAATGGAAGGCACCTCGTTAATGTGCATTTATGAGTGTTCTGATGGGTTTATCTCTATCATATCTTTTAATATCGCACCTTCAAGGTAACTGGCTCAATAACTCTCTGCTCGGATACCCAGACACAACCACGACTCCCTAATTATAAATATGGCGTGCATGAATGTGCTACTGAATGTGTATATATAAATATAGCTGAGTAGACTATGTATAGTGTGTGCATACAGGATTTTTTTTTCGCCTCACGTGAGAATGTGAAATTATCCACCCAGTCTGCACCTGTGTATGTTTGTGTTTATTCAAGGGTTGTTTAGCAAATTAATGCTGTTAAATTAATGCTCATTGAATCTGAGTTAACCTCCGTCTGCCCAATTGTGAGGAAATCGCATGAGCTCACTGTGGAAGTTTCATGGGCAATTTCACTCTAACAAGGACCCTTGTTTATTTGATTGGCCTGAATAAGAACACGTCAGAGAGAGAGACAGAGAGAGAGAGAGAGAGAGAGAGACAGAGAGAGAGAGAGAGAGAGAGAGAGAGAGAGAGAAGAGAGAGAAGCTGCAGTTAGTTTACTGAACCTTACTGCCTGCTCAAAAAAAAGCAGGAAGGCTTCACTGTGATTGTCCTTCATTAACACCTTGAATAGGAACACTTATTCTGCTACATTAGCCTGCGCCATTTACCATGCCTGCCATTTACCTGTGAAGGGACTTCATAGAACATTCCTTGAGGGAACATTTGGCGCTTGCATGTGTGTTTTTAAGGTGTTTTTGAAAAAGGTATTATAAAGCCGTGCTTTGGCTCCAAAGAGCAGGCTGGGCGTTTGTGCAAGTCCAGGGACTCCCTCTGTATATTAGGCAGGCCCCTCTTGCTTACCCAGCTGCAGTGGGCTGCCGCTCGGCCCGACTCTCTCCACAGGGCTGTTTTTCTTCGCCGATTCAATTACCATTGGGGAAGATGTGAGGGGCCACAATGTTATGGCATGTGGAGCGTGTTATTTATGGAGATCCCAGGTGCTCTTTATAGCAGAGGGGAACACACCCACTTAGCCAGCACCCTCTTTTCTCTTACTGCTGCCCTCCTACAGTTATTGTGTTTGTGGTGTGTGTGTGTGTGTTTGGGTCATTGTGTGTGTGTGTGTGTTTGAGTTATTGTGTTTGTGTTCGTATGTGAAGAGAAGAGTCCTTAGCTTTTCTCTCTCTCTGAGTGCGTGTGTGCAGGTGGGTGTGATCACGTACGTGATTTGGAGTGGATTGCTATGAATGGAGGTGTGTGTGTGTGTGTATGTGTGTTTGTGTGTGTGTGTGTGTGTGGCAGTCAGATCAGTGTGTAGGTTTGTGTGTATGCATGCGTGCATGTGTATGTGTGGTATTTATATGAACAAGGAATGTGTGTCACAGGGTTTCCCCTGCCAGCAAGCAACTTACTGTATCCAATATCCAATGCAGGAGCCAAAACCTCTTTCGATACATAACCTGCTAAATCTAGCAGGTGAAAACAGCACTTAAATCTTCTCAAATCTGGATATCAGCCCCACACAGATTTAGAGTGGTGCATTAGGGTCCCTGAACCTATTTGTTATGTGACCTTCTGTCTGACTCGAGCTTCCAGATACAGAACGCTGGGGTAAGAATAACATCAATGTCAAAGATGCCACTTTAGTTTTGTAACACACTACTGGTGCAATATGTCAGCCTCTTGCAAGGCTGTTTTTTGACGTTCCAGCACTGTAAATTTGTCTTGCCTTATTTCAGAGAGAAGAAGGTTGTTTGTCAACCCGCTTAGATGAGCCAGGCGTGACACCAGCCACATTGTCTCTGCTGCATCGAAACTCTAATCTAAATAGAGCCTCTCGCTCCATCACGCAAACACATCCAACCCAACCCAATCAGGCCTCCTCAACTAAAACGAATGCAAAAACAAGAAAAAAAAAAAACAAGAAAGAAAGAAAAATTATGGTTGACAAGTTGAATGGGAAGAAACACAGCTGCTGTAAACAAAACAAGAGCTTTGGCTCTCCCTTAAGCCACGACCCGCACTCACCCACGAGCACAGCACAGCAATGCAGCTGACCCTCTTTCCCCTTTTACTCCCTTCCTGGAGTCTCTCTCTGTTTGTGTATGTGTGTATGTGTGTGTGTGTGTGTGTGTGTGTTTGTGTGTGTGTATGTGTTTGGAGATTTTGGGTGATGAATCGCCTACTTGTGAGTTTACGCGTGTATGCGTGTGTGTGTGTGTGTGTGTGCGTGGATCTCAAGCCTCCCCCTCGCTACTTATAAACACAGTGGAGATAGAGAGGTGTGTTTTTTGCTCAAAAGACGCGGCGCCGCTAAGCTGGAGACAGCTGCTCTCACTTTGAAAGCCCCGTGTGTGCAGATGGGCCGTCCTGTTTGTCTAGGTAGAGGGTCTACTGTGCTCGACATCAAAAGAGCCCTGCGGCTTTGAGCTCCGGAGTGGTGCGCCGGGGTCAACAACCCGCCAGGTCCACGTTACGTTCCCGCTGATGAAGCACTCAAAGCAGAGAAAGAGGACGAGGAGGTGGAGGAGGAGGAGGCTTGGGGTGTGTTTATGGCATAAATGAAGCCTAGTGATCGAGGTCAGACAGCAAAGCTGGGAGGTAACCAGTCTCTTGTGCTGATGAGGAGAGAGAGAGAAAGAAGGAGCAAAAGAAGGAAAGAAAGAACGAAAGAAAGAAAGAGAGGAAACGAGGGTAGAAGAAATGAAATGTAAATTGAGACAGTTCCACCCTGGGTGAGGAGGAGAAGAGAGAGAGAGGAGAGAGAGAGAGAGAGACGAGGCGAGGGCAGGCGTGTAGATGATGATGATGAGGGTGCCTAAAATAGAGCAGGAATGATTGCAGAGAGAGTTAATAGAGATGGGGAGGAGGCTTTGAAGTAAACACATCAAAGGGGAGGCTGAAGGGGGGGGGGGGTCAGTCCGCAGCGTCTGAGAGAATGAGGCCGTCAAGAGAGAAGAGAGCAGAAGAGGAGAGGAGAGAGGAGAGGAGGGCAACTCTCCCCACACACACAGACACACGCCGGACAGGCATCCATCCAAAAAGGTGCCTCTGTCTCGGGACCAGGTCAGGACAAGCTATGTCCCGGATCAAGCTCAGTAGGTCCACTGAATGAAAGTCAGAGCAGGGGTTGAGAGGGATATGCAGTCTGACCCCACATGGTGCGTTTGTGGTTGATTAATTCGGATGGGGTTGCTGGAGAATAGTTTAGTGAGTCAGTGGTGTTTGCTGCAGGCAGAGTGTTTTGTTTTTGTGGGAGGAGGGTGAAGGTGGTCTGTGTGTGTGTGTGTGTGTGTTTGTTTGTGGGAGGGCAGTGGAGAAAGGCTGAGTTTGGCGGAAACAGCTGAAATCAGCCCTTGTAGTCAGGAGCACAAGGGGAGGAGGGGTTGGTCTGGGTTGGCTGTCCTGTTTGGATGAAACCTATGGAATTTCCCTCCGGCTCAATTAACCCTGCAAACCGTCTGTTTCTAACACCTGGTCTGTAGCAACACAGCTTCCCTGTCCACAGCCTCCCTCCAGTCCACACACAGCAAGCACTCCCAGTCTCACCCTGATTACAGAGCACACAGCATCATGCCTTTGTTTTCATCCCCAAAAATCTCTAGCCTCTGTTGCCCTTATATTATTACAGACCCTCCATTTAAAAAAAAAAAAAGCTGCATTTATGGTAAGAATAAACAGGTGTTCTTGGTGTTCACAATGGCCTCAGGTCAGCTAAAAGCCACTGGTATAATTAGTGTCTTTGCCTGCTCTCACTGGTTGGCTGTTAGATGGCCTGACATTTAGAAAGATATTAACTGCAGAGTCTGCTTGCCCTTTTTCTTCATGTGAAATGACCTTGGATTTGTGAAAGGTGTTAAGTAAATGTAGCTTACTATTATTGTTATTCAGATTCGGTGCTGCTGTCACCCTTTTCCTCAGCATATTAGCTCTTGAAAGAATGATGACTGATCAAAGCTTTTCCTTTATATTAGAACAATTCTGCCATCATAGGAGGAAAGGAAGGTGTACTTGGCCTGGTTTAAAGCGGCGTGGACGTGTATGAGAAAGAAGCTGTGAAGAGGAATAGATGGCAGATAATCTCATCTATGTGGGTTTTGCTTTGTGCACCACTAACGCTCCAATCATCTCATGACTTCTGTGAGATTTCACACCTCAAACACACAGCTCAGGCCTGTCCGGCAATATTTATGCTAACTGTCGATACCACACACACCCAGGGGGGGGATTGGGTTGTTTGTTTATTTGGGAAATTATTCATGTTTTTGTCTCGAGCTGTGATGTCGGATAGCCTACTACATCAATACTGATCTCAGATCAATTGGGCCAATTACGCGAGTTTTTTCACGCTCATTAAAATCACAATTTTAATTATATCCCCAAACCCAAAATGTACAAAAAATTAGTATAAAAGTGAAATCCCTTGTCAAGGGGAAAAGGGCTCGCTGATTCTCTTCCTCTCTTCCTCATTCTGTTCTGTGATCTCTGCTATTGAGCGGCGGCTGCATACAGTGGATTAAAGCCCCGGTGATTCCCGTCTGTCTGAAGTTTTTAGGGGTTTGTGAAATTGATTGGGAATAATCGAGCCAGACGATGTAAGGTAAAGGCAATCCAGTTTTTTGAGGTGAAACATGATTAAAAATGAGAGATGCTACGCGGAGCGCCTGAAGCCAGGCTCATGAATGATGACACCTGTTTTTTTCTTTCTTTCTGTCTTTCCTTTCATTTCCTTGCTGATGTTTTCCAGACATTTACTTGTAATGAGTGAGCAGGGGTTTGATGAAGTCTTTCTGATATTGCCTCTGTTACAAGCTGACTAACAAAGAAAGTCCAATTGAGACAAGGCAAGATTAGTGAAGCACAGAGTGCATCTAGCTACAAGATACCGGTTCTGGCTACAACCAAGATATGTGTTTTCTTTATACAGGGCCTTCTATAGGAAATTCCAGTTCAACGCCGACTCGGTGCCACATGTCTTTGCTAAAAACACATAGTAGAGAATGGAGAACTCTCCAATCTCTGATGTAGAAGACCTGGAGAGCAGAGGACCAGCAATACTTCTTAGGCACTCCAATCAAGTCCAAACGTGCACATCGAGGTTCATTTCAGTTCAGATTCGCATGTCTCTGCATCCCTGAGCAAGACACTTAATACACTTGGCAAGAATTCAGTGATATGAAATAGAAGGCGGAGGAGCAGAGGGACACGTTTAATAAGAACTGAACGAGTTGCGTGGTCTCAGTTCCACGGTATGTATTTGTCCTTTGCCTCAGACATCTTGAGGTTCGCACATCTTGAGCATTGCTGATCTAGACACTTCAGACATGTCGTTTTAAAAATATAATATTTCAACTACGACACAGTTCAGGAGAGGAAATTATTAATAAGAACAAAGATGAGACTGTCATATTCGTGATCCTGAAGTTCAGACTGCTGGATGTTGACCAGAGTGTCCATGAGCTAGACACTTAAACCCTTCTTTTGAGAGCCTCTCAGAGCCATGATCAGACATAGAAAGAAGCCTGTGTGTGTACACTCTGAATACAGAAGCTCGGTTTACAAAAGCAAAAAATGACCTTTAAAGGCAAACTTGTTGAAGAAATGAGCTTAAGCATAATTACTGATTACTGAAGGAGTCTGAAATGAGTTCCCCAAAAGAACCATTAATCAGTTGGTTCTAAGTAGAAAGACGTGCCAGGAGGGACTGGTCCACTGAGACAAACCAGGTCCTTATCCCCTGACAGCATTGGGTCAGGAGGTCCTGTGAGAGCACTTGACTGCCTGGGAGCCCACATAAAGACAGCTTTTCGCCCTTCAGCGTCAGAGCCTAGCTAGTACTTACCAGCAGGTGAACTTGAGATGGAGCAGAACAAACCTCACCACTGACCTTGGTCTTTCCCACACATGCACACACACACACACACACACACATGCAAACACGTGCACACACATGCACGCACACTCTTTCTTTTTGTCTCTCTCTCTCTCTCTCTCTCTCTCACACACACACCATCTTTTGACTTGCTATGAGTCAAGGGTATTTTCAGTAACAGTTTTCATATAATTGTGGTGATGACACAGGGAAGCGATGAGCCAGCAGTAGCCGTGGCGAGGCCGTGCTGATTAGAAGCTTGCTTTGTGTTGGCTTAAGCTGCACGATCGTCAGTAGCACAGGCCAGTTCAAAAGCCTTTTTTATTACACCAGTTACTGTACATAGAGTACAAAGAGAGAGAGAGAGAGAGCGAGAGAGTGTTTGTGTGTGTGTGTGTGTGTGCGTGTGAAGAAGTGGAAGAAGGAAAAAGAAGGGGTCTAGTTAGAATGCATCCAAATCAGAACCTCCATAGGGAGGGACATCAGACCTTGTTGTAGGAGTATAATTATTCACTTTCCATAATACCTTAATTGGTATGCCTCCGCTTTAAAATTTGGCTTTTTAATGTCTTGAATTTCAAAGATGCTGCACAAATAATCTGATTTATTTGCCTCCCTTCTTGGATGTAAATAAGCTTATTAAGCAAGATTTTAAAAGGGAGAGCAGATCTCATGAGTATCTGACAAGTAATTGAAACGTTACAAGAAAAAAAAAGAAAAAGAAAAAAGAAAATGTGTGCAGGGGATTGTAAATAGACCGGGCCAGTCTCCATGGGTTTAATGAAGATATGTGGGCAATTTACTGTGGAACTTAGAAGGTCAAACTGCCAGGTCTGAATAATGAGCGAAAGACACAGGAGAACAGCAACAAAAAAAGCTGCTCCCAAACACATCTGAAGAACTGTTCCCATCCTCACTATTCTCTCCAGTTGTTGGTTTTAGGCCAGCCGGGCCACGCAAGTAGCAATTTTGCTCGTATGGGCAAAGCCACTTGCTAAATAAACAGTTGAGGGACACCATGAAGAGGAAAAAAAGAACGGAGAGTGAGAGACAGAAAGAGGAAGAAAGAAAGAAAGAAAGAAAGAAAGAAAAGACCATAAAAGAAGAAAAAACACCACAAAGAAAGGGAGAATATGGAAGAGAGAGAGAAAGAAGAGAAAACACCATGAAGAGCAAAAGCCCAGGACACACCAGCCATTTATGGGTCTGGTTGGGGTGTGATGAGTTGCCGGGGGATACGACTGGCTTCCACTTCTGTCACGCCTGCAGGACAGGAGCTGTGTGGTTAGAGTTGGCCCTGCCCTACACACACACACACACACACACACACACACACACAGAGTCACACAAATCATCACATTCACAGTCACATAAATAAAGTATACAGTACCACAAACAAATAGTTCACACAGACACACACACACACACACACACACACACATTCACATACAGTATTCATACAGTGTAGGAAATGCAACCACTCTTTCTCTCTTTTCTCGCTCATACACTTGTGCACACATACTCATACTCTAAAACACTCTCTCTCAAAGACTCTCTCTCATACACACACACACACACACACACACACACACACACACACTTAAGGTTGCCCCATCCTGTCAGTCACACCCTGCAGCAGAGCCTGGTCTCATTACCTTGTCCTGCCTGCCTGCCTTCACTCCCTGCCTGTCCCATTGTGTCTGCCTGTCTGTGTGTGTGTGTGTGTGTGTGTGTGTGTGTGTGTGTGTGTGTGTGTGTGTGTGTGTGTGTGTGTGTGTGCGCCTTGTGTGTTTGTGCAAGTGTGCGTGTGCATGCATGCTTTACAGGTGCGCTCCAGCCTGTGTGCCTGTGATTAATTGCTTTCACAGGAGCCAGCTAATTATTTATGATCCCACCAACGGCAGGCTCAGGGTTCCATAAAACGGGTCCTCTGTAGAACTGAAGGGAACGGGGTTCGCCCAGTGCTCCCCCACCACTGCTGTCGTTGGTGTCTTAGCAGAGACTGGGGTGGGGGGTGTTGGCTGTGCTTTTTGGGCTTTAATTATATGGTGGTCGAGCGCGTTGGCTTGTTATTATAGATCCTCTGTGCTTCGACAGCAGGCGAGGTAGATTTATTCGCGGGCGTTACAGGGTTGGCGGCGATTCCTGCTTGGATGAGTATGTTCAGTAGGCTGATTGATTGCCAGTCTCGCCACCGTGGTGGAAAACCGTCAAAAGATTTATCATCACATTTTTCTCTCCCCACCTCTCTCTCTCTCTCTCTCCTCTCTCTCTCTCTCTCTCTGTCTCTTTGTCCGTCTGTTGGAGATGTGTTTGAAGTTGAACTGTTCAGACTGGCTTTGAATCTGATCAGAGGCACTGTAATTGACTTTTGCAACCTGTCATATTTCAAGAAGATTATCTTTGTTTATAATCTAACACAAGACATTAAGACTGTGAAGGTAGTTTGGGGATTTCACACGAAGTGTAATTTTTTGGTAGTTGGTTGATGTTTGCTGTCAAAAAAATTATTGATACATTTTAATTATGTCCCTCAATTTTTACCTTTCAAGATTTGCACTTCCAATTTTCATTGCTTGGGATTAGCCCAGGTGTGGGAATGGTTTGCTTCCTACTTCTGACTGAGAGAACCATGCTCCTTGATTGAGGTCGAAATGGGAAGTCTCACTTTTTCACAACAGAAGAAAGCACCACTGATGACGAAGACCTACCTTCCCTCTCTCTCTCTCACACACACACACACACACACACATATTTTTTTCATTCTCTCTCTCACCCTCTTAGCGCCACCTTACCAGTATGCAGCTGTGGCAAGTGATAGTGTAATTTACGAGGAATCCCGGCATGGCCCATGTTGGCCAAGCGTGTAATTAAACTCTTAAAAACTGTCAGACGTTCTCTGGAACGGGCGGCGACGGCCCCTTATCACTCTGGTTCCAGGTGCGAGGAGGAGGGGTTAAGCACCACCTCGCAGCGCTGACTGGGAGGAATACATCACCCCGCCATATTCACTAAGTAACTGTCTGCTACAATGGCAGCTTTCAGTGGTTGCATCGATCAACATGTTTTTACATGGTTTTTTTATCTTCTTAGCTTTGTGGTGGTTTATCTGTGAAAGGTAGCACATCTAAGGTAGGAGCAGGAGATTACTATGAGAGGAGAGTTAGATTTGAGGTGTCTATTTCTGGGGAGGTTACGCAATGGCATCTCAAGCTGAATTGATGAGAGGCTTTAAAGTGCGAATGCGTACATTAAATTAGCGCAGATCTGTCATAACGCGGATGATCCTAAGTGGTGCTGTCTTTGTGCGATCGTTCGCCTCGTCTGCGACTTCCTCCTTCCTCGCGTCTGACATGAGAGGAAGCTGATGCCTTTGAAGAGCCAAAAGTGCTGACACCTCTACAGTATTTCAGCTTTTGGGTGCCTCTGATAGAAAAAAAAAAAAAAACTCACCTTGTCACACATGGAAGAAATGGTCTCACAGAAACAGCCATGATTGCTAAAAGCTGCTCACAAAAATGGAAATTGTTTATTCCTCCTGGATCAATAAGCTGGGAAATGTATGCCATAAAACGGCATGGCCTGAACACCTAAATAAAAAGGTTCAGTTATTACTTGGGTCTGGAGGCGAAGACTGCAAAGGCGGCAAGTGATTGGTCAGGACAGCCGGGGAATATGTGCTGTGTTGTTGTTTGCTGGTATTTGTTGTTGTTTGGTTGCAGGGCCAGACATGGCCCTGGTTTAGAATCAAAGGGGTGGCTTGTGTGGGTTTGCATCCATAAAGATGAGTTGCCTGTGGAGCCAGTTGAGCCGAGTGCCCTTTGTGCATCCCTGTCTCAGCCACAGCCCCATGCCAGAGGGACTAGCGCACTATCGTGCGATACAGTCTCAGCCCTCCTCTGGTTCTTGTTTTTTTTAATGTCTCTGTTTCATTCTGGGAAACTAACTCAGCGACACAGAGCAGGGTATTACAGTGAAGCCTCTACGAACCCAAGCAGTTGAGGCAACACAAGTATGTCATATCTAGCAGAATGCCAAACATTGACAATTTGTGGCACACCTGTGTGTGTGTGTGTGTGTGTGTGTGTGAGAGAGAGAGAGAGAGTGAGTTAGTGAGTGAGTGTATATATGCTGGAGATTTGACACACACACACACACACACACCATGGGTAAAATTGCAGAATATGTATAAACACTGTTATTAGCTATCAGACGCCCGTTGTTAGCTAATCTAGTGAAATATGCCAAAGTGAAAATGAGGTGACGAGACACTGTTGTGAACACGAGGCTATAAAAAAATCAAGTCCTCTAATGTTAGCGTTCACTGTTCTGCCCGCAGGTGGCATTCATCATGTTTTTTACCTTGACCTGGATTTCTAAAAAGTAGACTATTCCGTTCTCATATTAACAGACTATTTGTTAGAAAGGTCATGTGCTTTGCCGATGACTTATGTGCCGAGAGTTTGTGCCAGTGCATCTCTGCTGTGTCCTTGAAGGCATCGAACTGAGCTGGGTCCAGCTGGGTAGTGGTTTGTGCCCACTAGGGGGGAGCCATGTAAGTGTAGTTTCTATCGAAAAACTTTAAAAAAGAAAAGAAAACGACAAAAAAACATCATTCTCTTTTGTGTCGGTCCTGGATGTTGTCGTCGTCGAAGGAAAAGGAGGTAGTTAGCCTTGTAGTCATCACACACGCAGGGCTAGGCTTTGTGAAGGAGGAGAAGAGGGAGGAAGAGGAGGAGGAGGAGGCTGGGAGTTAAAAATAAAGGCTGGAGGAGAGATGCCGGGGAGAGTTCAGGGTGTGACTGGGTGAAATTGCTGGGTTGTGCTGCTCCAGATTTAAAATCGGACCCAGGCTGTGGCCAGTTGAACTGTGCCAGGCCCAGCCCGGCCCGGCATGGGACAGATGGGATGGAATGAGATGGGATTGTACAGGTCTTTCTGAAAAAAAATCCTCTCTCTCTCTCTCTCTCTCTCTCTCCCTAAACCTTCTTTACCTTTCTCTTCTCTTCTCTCTCACAAATGTGAGGCGATGGTTGTGTGGTTCTCCTCTGCGTGTCTGCGTTTGAAAAAAGGAGGGGGGTGTTGTTTACATTGCTCTGTGGGTTTTCCTACTGTACGACTTTAAACTGGCTCACATTATGCTCTCTGCTCTCTCTCTCTCTCTCTCTCTCTCTCTGTCTCTCTGTCTCTCTCTCTCTCTCTCTCTCTCTCTCTACAGTGGAACTGAGCCCCTGGGAACTAGTTATGGCCCAGATCCGTTTCAAAATCAGTTCCGGCTCTAGAATTTGTTTTTTCTCTCATTCTTTCTTTCTCTCTCTCTCTCTCTCTCTTTCCATTCCCATGGTGGCGGTGAGGCAGCACTAAGAATGTGGTTTCTCCCCCGCAGCATGGAATCGCTGTCGCACCACTGGCCGCAAACTAAATGGATCCGCTGGTAAGGCGATGAGGAGATGAGCGCTGGTCGTCGGCGATGGCGGCGGAGGCGGTGGCGGTGGTGGCGGTCTCATCCCATTCCCGTCCTGTCCGCCTGACATATGTTGCGTGCCGTAATGTTTATCTCAGTGGAACGCTGTTGGTCTAACAGATTGGGGTGCGCGGCGGAGCCGAAACACTGCATTAAACTCACTGATGGGAGGCGCCCGGTCCTGCTGGGGGAAATATCAATGGGGGATAAGGAGCCAGCAGGCAGAAAAAAGCCTCTGGCCTCAGGCAGGCATAAAGAAATGTACTCACCCCTTTGTAGACTATTGGAAGGGCCAGTTCCATATAGATCATTAACGGCCAGTTCCATATAGATCATTAAGGGATAGTTCCATATAGATCATTAAGGGCCAGTTCCATATAGATCATTAAGGGATAGTTCCATATAGATCATTAAGGGCCAGTTCCATATAGATCATTAAGGGATAGTTCCATATAGATCATTAAGGGATAGTTCCATATAGATCATTAAGGGCCAGTTCCATATAGATCATTAAGGGCCAGTTCCATATAGATCATTAAGGGATAGTTCCATATAGATCATTAAGGGCCAGTTCCATATAGATCATTAAGGGCCAGTTCCATATAGATCATTAAGGGCCAGTTCCATATAGATCATTAAGGGCCAGTTCCATATAGATCATTAAGGGCCAGTTCCATATAGATCATTAAGGGATAGTTCCATATAGATCATTAAGGGCCAGTTCCATATAGATCATTAAGGGCCAGTTCCATATAGATCATTAAGGGATAGTTCCATATAGATCATTAAGGGCCAGTTCCATATAGATCATTAAGGGCCAGTTCCATATAGATCATTAAGGGCCAGTTCCATATAGATCATCAAGAGAGTTTGATTATTAGCATCACATCTTTTCCCAAAAGGTCTCCGGTTTAATATTCCATCTATTATTTTAATGTCACAGAAGCAGTTTGGGAACAAAATAGAATGTTCAGGCAGTGTTTTTGTTTTTTTGTTTTTGTTTACATGACTGAAAAGGTTTGTAAGCAGGCCTCTCTCAGTGGGCTCCTCAGGGGTTGATACAGTGGCCAATACACAGGTGAAATAGGGACTGGCTGATCCATAACAGCCAGTGAAACACATTGCATTCTTTTGTATCAATAATGCAAGTAAGCAAGATGAGTGTGTGTACAAAAAGGTTGTAACAACATCGCCAAGGTCATTGTTTTTTGATGTCCTCCAGAGGAGCAGTTACATGTACACCTTACCGGCACTGTACGATTTGTTAAATAGAGCTGTTTGCTAAAATGTCTGGAAGTGAATGTGGTTGTCATGACACACTGATATCTTTACTGAAAGCGAGGGCCTGTTTTTGCTGTGTTAAGTGCAGACAAGCTCAGACTGAGCCAGCCAGCCAACCAACCTGCCCAGCTGTATGATTGACTGTTCGCAGGCACAGAATAGAAATGTCTCTTTAATTATGCATTTGCTTGTATTATGTTGCCTAGAGGCAAAATGGTCCAGGGCAGCCTGCATTTCTCTGCCTCCCAAGCCAGATGGTATTAGAGAGAATCCATGAAGTCAAATGAGACACAGAACCACAGGGATGTCAGGAGAGAGAGAAACAGAGAGAGAGAGAGAGAAATAGATAGAGAGAAATATTTGGGAAGAGAAAAAGAGAGGAGAGGCAGTGTGTCTGTCTGTGTGTCTGTCTGTGTGTGTGGGCGGGGGGGTGGGGGGGGTGTATTGGGAGACTGAGGGAGAGAGGATGCTACACTGTGGAACATGGTGGCCAATTTGTCTTAAGTTTTCTAATCAAATCAAAAGCTGTTTGCGTGGGTGATGGTTTTGCATTGTTTGAAATATAGACTGTACTTTCATTGTTTTTGTCCTTTCTTTTGTGCTTCCCCTTGTATGCTGTAGGGAAAATTGTCTCCCAGTGTGTGGGAATGTTTCTTGGAGTCCCAAGAGTCACAATCAGCAGTTAAACCTAAAAGCAAAGTCTGCATTTTTTACAGGATGGCTGTCTGTCTGTCTGCTCAGATGGAGAGAGAAAGGTTGTCTGCAAAGGGGTGCGACTTTCCCAAGCGTGCGTTTGAACAGATGGGGTTTTTACTGTCACACTCAAACACGAGCGAGTGGACATCGCCGCAGCA
Organism: Tenualosa ilisha; assembly: GCA_015244755.2. Lineage (NCBI taxonomy): Eukaryota > Metazoa > Chordata > Actinopteri > Clupeiformes > Clupeidae > Tenualosa > Tenualosa ilisha. Next base: position 1,952,747 of record PYXC01000045.1, read on the forward strand.
TGAAAACGAGACAGCAATTTTGCGTTCGTGCTGTGAGGAGCAGACGCAGACTAATCCCCCGTCCTCCTCTTCCTCCTCTTCCACCACCTCTTCTTCCTCCTTCTTCGCTTCTTCTTCTCTTTCCTGAGTAGAGTGATCGATAATGAAGTGAAAGGATTCACTCTTTTCTGTGGTGGGATATTGATATCTGTATTGGCGCCTCGATTTGTCATGGTCTGCTCCTCTGACAGTCAAAGTGTCAGGGTCTAGTGTGCTGCCTAAACCAAGTGTGATTCAGCATGTCTGTGTGTGTGTGTGTGTGTGTGTGTGTGTGTGTGTGTGTGGCATATGACCACCTTAAAATTCAATATGTCTATGTGAGTGTGTGTGTGTGTGTGTGTGTGTGTGTGTGTGTATGTGTGACATATGACCACCTTGCAAAGTATACTTTTGCCTCTTCCAGTCTGCGTAGGGCTGTTTTCTGTCTTATAACTATACCGCCATGTCATTTACAATGCTGTGCTTGTGAATGTGTTTATTTATTTACGTGTATATCAACCCATTTTGCTGAAAGGGAAAAAAAGGTCTCACTGGGTAATTGCAGGAAGGCTGTATTCTTTAGCAGAGGGTGGGCTGTTTTTTGGTTTTGTGTGGGACTTTGAAGGCCTGCTGTCTCATTAAAGCAGAAAAGCAATGCTGGCCAGTTGTCTGATGCATCCGTGATGAGATCCTGTCTGTGTTTATGTTTTTTTTTGATCAATGCTTGTTTGTTTACACATGTTTGCAGTCAAGGCTGACAGGCTGATGTATTCTGTAGACGTATTTTTTGTTTGTTTGTTTGTATTCCATGTTGTTGCAGTGTTGTGAGTGAAACATTGGCCATCTTTCCATTGTCAAATAGGCTAGTTTCTTTGTAAAGTGGATCATTCACCTGTTTTTAATACCACACGCAGCAAAAATAGCTCATGTCTTGTGTGCGTTTACATAGAGTAGAGAGGGATAGAGAGAGACTGAATGGACAGAACGTGTAGAAAGAAAGAGAGAGGCGGAGGAGAAGACAGTGAGGAACAGTCTAGGTAGAAAGAGAAAGAAAAGAGTAGAAAAGACAATGGGAGCGAATGAGATGGAAGAGCAGAGAAAGGCAGAGAAAGACAGGAAGAGAATGTAGAGAGAGTGAGGGTGATAGAGAGAGAGAGAGAGAGAGAAAGCGAGAGAGAGGTGGAGAAATGAAGCTGGCAGAGTGTGAGACAGACAGACAGATTGAGAGAGAAGGCTCAGTAGACAGAGAGAGGAATAGATAGGTGAGTCTCTGGGGAGAGAAATGGAGAGGGTCCCTAATGGTTTTATCCACATAGTCTGCTGTTGCTGTCCAGCCTGCAATGATATGTGAGTGTAGTGTGCAGGCACCCCCCCCCCTCCTTCTCTCCTTTTCTCTCTCTCTCTCTATCTCTATCTATCTCTATCTCTTTTTTACTTACTCACTCTCTGCATTTGTGTGTGTGTGAGAGAGAGAGAAAGAGAGAGAGAGAGAGAGAGAGAGAGAGAGAGAGAGAGAGAGAGAGAGAGAGGGGTCATGTGTAGTCTGCAGTAAGTGGATACTCTGCCTGAGGGGGGATCCATAGGGAGTGTATGTCAGGTAGTTGGGTTATCATACCTCTCTCCATTGTGCCAAAGTTGAGCATCAGCTGTGTGTGTGTGTGAGTGTGTGTATAAAATAGGGCTTTGGGCATGTTGTGGGTTAGCCTGCTGATGCAAGTCTCATAGGTCTGCAGCGCACATGCATACATAACTGGTCCTGATGTAATCCCATCTGACCTGAACCCACAACTCATCCAAATCCAATCCATAGTCCCCAGACCTGGACCTCAGAACCAGATCAGATTTAAACCCAGGGCCAGAACTGGGCCAAAACATCTCCACTGGTGATGTTTACCAGTGGGGTGTACCCAGTGCTGGAATTGACTCCTGGTCTAAATCTACTGCTTACCTGGAGCTTTCTCTGTGTGATCTCCAGAGACATGCATATCCATCTCTTAAAGGAGATCACGGCAACAATGACAGACAGAGTCTGCGTGAAACTGGCAGAATAATCAATGAACTGCACTGTCCTTGACCTTTGCGCTCCACACACAGTCAGTCCTGACTCCTGACAGATCCAAGGCTGATCAGGCTGCTGTGATGACCACTGATAGTTTGACAGCTGTTGATGGTTGATGGATAGTTTGCCTGAGCCAGCATACCATTTTGGTATTTCATTTTTTTTGGCCTTGCGTTTGACTGACGTTAGCTTCATTGTAGCGCTGTGACAGTGATGGGGAAAGAGGAAAACAGATGAGAGAGGAGAGAAAATGTTCCCCGACTAGTGATCAGGGCTTGCAACAAAGTTCTCAGGTACTGTACCTGAATTCAAGTGTTGAAAATATAGAGCAGTAATAGCAGCACTCTCCTATATAAATCTTATGATTATGATTTACTGGGAAGGATGTCAAGACAAGCGTTTCGGCATAAGCCATCTTCAGCATCTTTTCCCTTCTTCGTTTTCACGCACACAAAGTCTGCATTAACGCTTTTTTGGAGTTGAGCGCACCAAAAATATGTTGAAAATACATCATTACATATCATGGCTTTGTAACACTCTAATCATTCAAAAAAATGAATGAGTCAATCCAGTGAGGGACACATTAACCTTGGTGATCTTATGAGTGATGCAGGTTTGCACAGGCAGGTAGGAGGACAAATGGTAGGAGTCCTATCTCGTCACTGGCACTCAAGTACAGCAGGTGCTTTGCATTACTGTGGGTCAGGAGTGGAGAAGTGAGCTTCATGTTATTCACAGGAAGGCCTTCAGTCAGGACTCGTGTGTGTGTCTGTGTGTGTGTGTGTGTGTGTGTGTGTGTGTGTGTGTGTGTGTGTGTGTGTGTGTGTGTGTGTGTGTGTGTGTGTGTGTGTGTGTGTGTGTGTGATCGCTCTTAGCCCCAGGCCCCATGAATATGGAGTAAATCCCTACTGTATAGAGGCTACATGAATATGAAATATATCTACTCTTTATAGCTGTAAGCACACATGCGTACACATGCGCACACACACACACACACACACACACACACACACACACACTCACATGCACACACAGAGTGAAAGCTTAAGCGTGAAATACACATGTGCACATACACACACACACACACACACACTGAATCCCTGGTTACATTCTTCTTTAACGGTCTGTTCATGATTCGGGGGCCCCTACAGAAACAGACTCTCCCTGTGCGTCAGTGCTGGTATGTCCAGCATGGGTCATGAGAGCAGATCCACTGTTGATTCATGACACGTGGGGCAGGGGTCAGGGTTCAAGGGTCGCCCGGGGAATACGAGGACTTGTGCAGCTGTCTCTGCTCACGATGACTGAGGATCCTCTCTCTATCTTGCCTATCTTTTTACTCTCCTCTCTCTCTCTCTCTCTCTATCTGTGGGTCTCTGAATCTAGTATAGTATACTGTATACTCTGTATAGTAATCTGACATAGTATACTATATCTCTCTCCCTCTCATTCTGTCTCTATTGTTGCTGTAACCAAGTCTGGGTTTTTGGTCATTTTGTTAAATTGGGTGGGGATTTTATTTTTGTAGCTGCCATTATCTCTGCCGCTTGGATGATAAATATACTTGTTATAAGTAATAATAAGCAAAGGAAAAATATCTTTGCTCTCACTTTCTTCCCCTTTCTCTCCTCACACTTTTCTTTCTCTTCACACATGCTTCTCTTTTCCTTCTTCTTATTTCTCTCTCTCTTTCTCTCTGCCTTACTTTTCCTCTCTTCTTCTCTCTGTCCTCCTCCCCATTTCACCACCTCTCCTCCTATCTCTCTTCCTATCTCTCTCCTTATCTTCCTCACCTCCCCCTGGCTCTTTCTGTCCCTCTCTCTCTTTTTCTTCCCCGCTCTCTCACTCCCTCACTTTTACACTGTTCTCAGATTTTCAGTTTAATACAATTTAGTTTTGTAACCACTTGAAATTCTCTCCCCCCACCCCCTCCCCCTTCTGCAGGTGTTGTTTGCAGATGCCCAGAGCCTGGCGCTGGGGCACGTGGAGTAGTGAGCAGTGCCTGCCGGCTCCCCATGGCTTCCCCCGCGGCAGGAGCCCCAGCGGCCTCCGCGGCCACCACCGCCCCTGCCCCAGCCCAGGCGCCGCGCCCGTCCCCATCGCCATTGCCATCCTCGTCCCTGGCCATCCGCCGCCTGCCCCTCCTGCTGGGTATCCAGCTGCTGCTGCTTCTGCTGCCCACCCTGGGTGGCACCGCCGCGGGCAGAGGACCCAGATCGGCCACAGCAGGCACCTCTGCTTCTGAGTCACCCTGCCACCGAGCTGAACACCCAGTCATCTCACACACAGGTGAGGGCCATGGCTCTGTGTGTGTGTTTCTGTGTGTGTGTGTGTGTGTGTGTGTGAGGGGGGGTGTATGGCGCGATATGTGGATATGTATGTATTGTGTGTGGGTAAGTCGAGTGTGTGAATTTTACTGTTTGTTTGTTTGTGTGCACTTTCTGTTTTTGTAAACATTTGAACTGTTTACATACACAGTGCTCTATATCTCTCTCTGCACTTGTGCATCTGCATTCTTATATAGTGTGTGTATGTGTGTATATGTGTGTGTGTGTGTGTGTGTGTTTATTGTGTGCTGGTTTTTGTGTGATTGAGACTAAGTATTTAGACTTTTGTGTGATTGAGACTAAGCAGACTGTGGACATGTGTATGTGTGTGTGTGTGTGTGTGTGTGTGTGTGTGTGTGTGTGTGTGTGTGTGTGTGTGTATGTGTGTGTGTGTGTCTGTTGTATGTGTGTGGTCACCTAACTCCCCTCTAATGATGCCCTTAAACAACAGTAGTACACAGGAGCGCTGAAGTTTAGTTTGACTTTCCTCTCCCTCCACACGTGCCCCCTTAAGAGCAATGCTCCACATCTGCTATTAAAAACCCATGCCCCCAAAGCACAGACAGCAATCAGCGCAGGTTTCACAGCCAAACAACAAGAAGCCATTTAAGAAGTCGATTAAATGTTAGTAGCCTGGGTAGTGAAGGAGGAAAAGGTGGGGGAGAGTGGGTGTGTGGAGGTAGGTGGCAGACAGGCGTGTGTGTGTGTGTGTGTGTGTGTGTGTGTGTGTGTGTGTGTGTGTGTGCGGTGTGCGTGTGTGTGTGGGGTGGGGGGCGCAGGGGACGGTTAAGGGGAGGAGATGTTGCCACTCTGGTGAGTAATTGAGCAGAAACACAAGGTCAGAGTCTCCCTCAGTGGGCTTTTCAGCTTCAGCACGCAATGGCGGCTGGCGGGTCCAGGGCCAGCCGACTGGCCCTCCGCTGGGGGTCAAGTCCGGTCTCTACGCCTCTCCGTGAGGCTACAGAGCGTGGTGATCGCTCTGAGTCACATAACTGCCCTTTTACATGATCCATTACCCTACACTACCCCCCCCCCCCCCCCCTTCACACACACACCTCCCTTCTCCCCTCCTCCCCCCTCTCCTCCTCTATCCTCCTCCTCCAGCGACCTGGGTGGCTGGACGCCATGAAGTCGGCCAAGCCTGACCGTTAGTGTTCTCCTAATGCCTCGGCTCCCTCCCTCCCACTCCACCGCTCCACTCCTCCCCTCTCTCCTGGCCCATTAAGCTGACGCCGTCCCCTTGCATTGGCACAGCGCTAATGAAGCAACTACTCTAGGCTTAATGGCAAGGAAGTCCACTTATAGCTAGGCTAACAGTAAGATCCCCTCCACAATAGCCTGTGGTGATGAACAACAATGAACTTTCACAGGCTTTCTACTCAGGCTCCAGACAGTGCACAGTGTGCGCTGAAGTTAATATGAACTCTGTTCAATATATCAGTGCAGTGTTTGTTACGTCAGGTAGCCTAAGCTATGTAATTTTTTCTATGTAATCGTTTAAGTTCGACTTGTGGTTGGACTGAAGGTTAATGGAAATCTATTGACTCAGATGAACTTACATCCAAAGTGCATTGTATTTAAGCCCTTAGTTGCTTAACTTTTGTAAATATGGCACCCCAAGGGAACTTCAAATAAAGTATGACTGATCTTTGTATGAAGCATATAAATAAAAATTTTTTTTGTTGGAGCTTCATCCATATGGTGCGTAGACTGCAGTGATCACCTCAGAGGAATCCCTATGATCCTGACTCAATAAAGCCCAGCAGCTGCCACGTTGTGGTGCCTAATAAGCATCTGTGTGGCCACAATGCCTCTCCTGCGCTTGTTAATTTGCCTTGAGCTCCCAGTGTTTTTTTTCTTTTCTTTTTTTTTTTTTGAACAAGCATAATTGTGTTTTCATATGGGACCCAGACCCAGACCAAGTTGGATTTCAAAGCTGCCCTCGAAATAGCTACATACGGCATTACATTACCATATCAACTATGCACAGGATTGCAGTCCATTTCAAAAAGACAGAGAAAAAGAACATTTTATTGGTCTAAGATCGCTGATGTAGATCAGGACTTTTATTCCATGTCAGAAAGATGGCATTAGTTATTCTCAGTGCTTATTGATTTATTTATTCATTCATTTTTAGGATTCAAGATTGTTTTGCTTTTCTTTTTTTATTTAACGGCGTCATGAGTCACTGGAATGCGTGTGTTAGTTTCGCCACACAGAGCGAACCCCACTCCCAGGATGTCTTTATTCTCCTACCACTCCTTCCTGAAGTGGCATGGCCACACTTATCTGCTCGCACCGCAGGACCCTCCACTGCACAGCATCAAAAGCCGAGACGGACACCAGCCAAAGGGCTGCCACACTCTGTTGGGAAGACTATAAAGATGTTAAATATAGAGTCTCCTTCAGGGGCAAAGGCTGCTCTCACTGCTGGGATGTTGCTGGGCTCGCGTGATGGGTCTCGCCCCTACTAGCTTGCAGCAGTAGCGGCTTTGTAAAGTGTGGTCGTCTCTGTGTGACTTGACTAACTGACTACCTGGCTAAGTGACAGTAGCTTTACCAACTGACGGTTCCTTCCGGTTTCTTCCGGTTCCCGAACCTGCCACTGTGAGTGAGTGTGTCACTTTGGATTGCTAAATACCAGTCAACTTTAACTTTTAACTTTTCATGGTCAGTGTGGACTGGTTCTCGGCTTCTCTGGAGAGATAGCCTATGTGCTCTTGCTGCGGTTTAACTGACTGGAGTGGAAGCTGAATGTGAAGTTGTGGTCTACAGTGGCAGCTTTTTAGACTCAGCAGGTTGCTTTTAATACACAACGTTTTTTAAAAACACACACACACACACACAAACACACACACACACACACACACACACACACACACAATCACAAATGTTTAAACATTGTTGTTTATATCAAAACTGGAGAGGATGGAAAAGACATTTTAAAATGTCTTTAAAAATGGCATCCAACACTTCTTTTTATGTTTTTACAAACAAGCCAATTTGGTACCACATTACAGATTGCCACAAATGATGTAATTAGTTTGAATTAGCTGATCCTGTCAGCAGGGAATTGCCAGCTCAACCAAAAATCCACACTGACGACACAACTTGATGGCTATGTGTGCTAATGTGGCAGCTAATTGGTTTGTTTGGGGGGGGTAAGTGTTTGTGGGAGTTAGAAACAATTCAGATGCTATTTCTAACAACGCTGGTGGCTGTCTGGGATGTTAACTAGCAGATGCTAACCCTCTAAATCCAAACCCCCTGGTTCACATCCACACAGTGACAGAGAGACAAATAGACTCCATTGCAATGCTGTCTTTCCTCTACTGGGGGCACTGTCAGTGACATGCATCATATAGATGACTTAAGCGACTAACGCAGGCAGATGATTCTTGCTTAAAATGGGACCTTAGTTTTGGGTCAGATACTTTATTTTCAAGTGTGATGAAGGAAATAACATGTGCGACTCTGAATAATAATTTTTGTTTTGTTTCGTTTGAATTGATATTGATTTTTTTTCTACTCTTTTTCTTCATCAGCACAAGTTGTTGTGGGTTGTCAAGCATGAAGATTTTTCTTTTTTTTTTCGTGGGCATATGTTAAAACAGTTGAAAACAACACTGGGTGTGGATGTCTCCTGAAACAGTCCTCCTCACGAAAGCTCAAATTTACAGTTGTTCAGTGTGGGCATTCTACTGACTGACTCCACTTCACTTCTCCCATTCGTGACAGGGGAGTGCGTTACCATGGTGTAATAACTGGTGGCATAGAAGCAAATTGCTCCGTCACATGCCTGTCCCAGTCTCTGTGTGTGTCTATGCCTGTGTGTGACTGCGGAGACTGGAGACTGAGGCAGTTAAATTGGCCCTCTGGGTAAAGTTTTTACGGCCCTTTAAATACACTGCAACATATACTCTCAAGCCTTGGTCATATTCTATTCCTGTGCCGCCTAAGCCTTGCACACACACACACAAACACAAAACACACACACACACACACACACACACACAAACACATACACAAAGGTTCTAACATGCATAGAGCAGCAATTTCAAGGATCTGTAGCCTATCCAGTCTGGATTTTGTGTGTTGTGGAAAATACTCCTCAAACTCTGCATGGCTATATTACTGTCTGACTTTCAGTATTTTCATATTGTATGTCTGAAAATTATAATGGGGAGGCTACAGACAATATTTGGTGATGCTTATTTTCACCCTATATATTTTTCTCTGAACACCAAACCAGAGAGGAATTGGAATGTTTTATAGTATCCTTGTTTTGTGGTATTCAGCTGGTTTGTGTCGCATAACTTACAACCTGCCTTTGGCCATCTTCACACTGTAATTTTGGTCAGATAGCTCAAGTAGACTGAAATGGCAAACATGAGACATCACGTGTGTGAGGCATGTAGGGCAGGTGTTTGTATTTCATCCTCCAGTGCCCTAGTTTTTACCAACCTTGATGTCCCTGATAGATCTAAATAACTTCCATGTTGATGTCATTTCTTGCAAAAAGGTTTTATCTTGTGCCGCAGTGTTTTCACTTGAAACTAGATTGACCACTAGGAACACCAGCTGATTTGTCTAACTCCATTCTGGCCAAAAATATCACTTCTCTTTCCATGGCTTAACATATTGTCTTTGTGTTAACTACATTTGTGGAAGAAATAATTGCTGTAGAAACAAACCAGTGGTGAAGGAATGGTGACAAAAATAGCCTATTTCTGGCGACAGGGGTCTGTGTTTTCAGACGTGGACTGTACCCAGAGCAGAGCTGACAGCCTTGGCTTGATGTGTCATACCCAAAGTGCCTGAGTAGTCTTCTTTCATCAGCGTATTGCCCCACCTCCCCTCTGTTCCCCTCTCCGCGCTTGTATATTCCAAAATAAATCACTTTGCATTGACGGCAGGATTTTAATGCATTTGCAAGTGTGGTCGTGTATGACAGGGCTACAGCACTGGTTGAGGTGATGAGATGGTACAGTGCCAAAACATTCTGACTCTGTTTTCTGCCTCTTCCCTGAGTCTAATGTTTTTACTCAAAACACTTTTGTGAAGTGAGCTTAATTATCAGTTAATGTCCCCTCCCTTCCTCTGGCTCCTCAGTGGCACACATAATCCCACCCCACCCCACAGAAACCTTTCCACAGAGGTTGTCCGCATAAGCATTTCATGTCTGGACATCAGCCAAGATGAATCCTCTCCCAGCTCCACACATGTCCTGTTTTTCTCGGTTTGTCGGTTCCTCTGGGTTTAGGTTTAATGTGTGCTCATACGAGCCCTTTGGACACATGTCTTATGAATGGGCCTGAGCCCTTTTTGCTTTGAATATCAAAAGAGGGGGATAAAAAGCACACGCAAAAAAAGACAATATATCCCCCAAGAGTGGATATATTGCTTCACAGCAAACTCAGTCACTTGCACTCTTCCAGGAACAAGGATCCCCGTGGGGCACTTGAAGATTTATGAGGGAGAGGTTCGGTAACTAAAGCTGTGTGTCTGAGAATTACTCCTCCTCCACTTCAATGCTCGCCATATTTGTTCTCTGTGTGATGCAAAAAAAAAAAAATTACAACAATCCTATTATTGGTATTTAAAACCACAATGTCATACCCACACACACACACACACACACACACCTCTTCCTTCCATCACCACCTCACTAGGAATCAGGCTGTGCCATACTCAATGAATAGAAGCATAAACTGTGAAATGGGTTCGGATGTGTTGTTCATTAATTATATGACCTCTTATGAAAATTTATCTGCTGGTCTGTTTCTGCCTCTGCCTCATGCGTATCTTTCCCTGCAACGCCCATGCACACTTTCTTGTTTTGTATCAGAGACGTGTATCTCTCACTGAAAACAAAGTGCACTCACTGAGTGCACACTTCTGACACACGCTTAGTGGAAGTAGTGTGGGAGTTAAACTTTAGCGAGAGCTTTGTGTCGTATCCGTCTTAAATCCCCGCACATTCAGCCATGCTTCCTACTCACCTGGCAGTGAACTCCCATCATGAGTTACATGCAGTATTGCATAGCGCAGAGACATGAACTGATCCAGACACGACCCTAATGAAATTTCCGAGCTGTTTGCCAGCCATATGTCTGAAACCAATCTGTCGAAATTCCAGACAGGTCCCTCAAAATGGGAAGGGTTGGGGGGGTGGTATTGAGTGAGTGTGGCGAATGATTGAACTGGGCGTCGCTGATGCATCTCGCTACCTCATCAGAGATTAGGTTACAAAGTGGGCAGGTAGGTAGACAGTCAGACGTCCTTTCTTCTTTGCGTCCTCGGGATCTTCATGTCGTGGCCACAGGGTTAATGTGAACGGCGCCAAAGTGACAGGGGGGGCGGGGGGGGCGTCTTGTGCTGTCTCACTTTTGGCGTGTCATGCTCTATTTGTCTCCCAGGAGTGCTGTGTGTGTGTGTGTGTGTGTGATGTGGGGAGAGATGAGGGGGTTCCACAATCCATCAACGGGCCTCCCTATGAGCTGTCTGTCAAGCATGCATTTCACACTCTCATACATCCTCCACTTCAGCATTGTGTGTGTTTGCGTGTGTCTCTGTGTGCATGTGTGTTTGCGCGTGTCTCTGTGTGCATGTGCGTTTGCGCGTGTCTCTGTGCGGGTGTATGTGTGTGTTTGTGTGTGTGTGTTTGTGAAACATTGTGCCTGTTCATGGCAGTGACCATAGCTGAAGTCTGCTCCCTCCTCTCTCCTCCACAGACATTGAGCCGTGGATTCACAGGTTCTCTTCCAGGGGCACAGTAGATTACTCACAGTTGACCTTCGACCCTGGCCAGAACGAACTTATTGTCGGAGCAAGGTAATGAAGTTGCTCATTAAATTCTCTCTCACTCTCTGTGTGTGTGTGTGTGTGTGTGTGTGTGTATGTGTGTGTGAGTGTGTGTGCAATGTGTATATGTTTCATTCCTTATAATGGTCTTTGTGTTTACTATGACAAAACTTTGTTTACCAGCACTATCTAATGAATCTTCCGGATCTTCTCTTTCCAGAATAAAATACAGTTTAGTTCATTCAGGTTATATAGCAATAAAATGTCTGGTGATCATCAACTATCAATATCTCTGTAGTCAAACTGGACAAGATTGAATCAGTTTTTTTTTTTTTGAAGAACGGAGGAGCCTGTTCACATTGCTCCACAATCAGTTGATGAACAGGACAGAGAGTATTTGCATTTGCTGCTAATTAATTAGCGATGATGATTTCCATGTGGGTTCTAACTTCGACACATCGCTGGACAGCCTCGTCCGAAGCAATCTCGTCCTGCTCATCAGCAGTGCGCCCTCTGACAGATTAGTGTGTCTCAGAGCAATTAATCTGTGACATTCGGCGTGATGCTCGAAGATAATTAAGGCAGAGGAGTTCCCACTCCCACTAGTCTTCACCACTCTGTCTTGGTGATCTCACATCTAGACTTGTGGAAACCACAGACCACTCTTCTCCTCTCTTCACGTTTCCTTTTCTCTCTTCTCTTTTTTTCTTTTCTCTTCTCTGAGCTCCGATTCAGGGAAGAGAAAGACAAAGACTTGTCTGTATTTTTTGAGCCTCAGGTGTTTAACTGTCTGAAGTTTTGTCTGGGCTCCCAGGTTGTGACTGCACTTGTAAAATAGACCCAGGATTCACCTACGAGATAAGACACTCAGAGCCTGCAGCAGCAACATTCATGTTTTTTTGTTGGGTACTAGAGAAAAAGTTACAGGAAAATAGACCCAGTATTTATCCTCTTAGAGTTTACATACATAACCGTACCCCTATGTGGACCTCCAATCTGTGATTTAATTGTATTCAGTTGTCTTTTTTAAGACTCAAGACAAATACCATCATTGTCCTTCATGGTTTATACATTTTATCTATTCATTCTGCAGACAATTTGAATTACTGGTAAGTTATACTGGGTATTTTATTACTAGGTTTCTCCTGTAAAGGGACGTTCACACCAAGAACGATAACTATAACGACAAATAAATATCTCTCTTCTTAATATGAAGACAATGTCCACACCACAGCGACAACGACAACGGCATGTGCAACAATATCATTGGGATCACTTTCAGAGAGACCAATTTGAACGATAAAAGGTTGACAGCCAATCAGAAACCATGGAATTTTGGACATTAGTTTATTCACATGAGAACAGACTTGTTCCATTGGGTCAGATGTTATCGTTGGTCAGTGTGGACAGACATATTGTTATAGTTACAGTTATCTTTATAGTTATCATTCCAGGTGTGAACAGACCTTAAGTCATGCATTTATACAGAGTGTAGCCAGGCTAGATCATGTTTGGGTTCATTTTCTCTGTAATGGCCTACTGTGGATAGACAGGAGGACTACATGGTGTCCAGGGAGACAGACGTCTGAAAAGTGCTCAGACATCCCGGAAGACGCACAGAGTTTGCTAATGTGCTGCGGACTGAGAGCAGGGTTGTAAATGACCTGCTGAGTTTGATGAAGGTGGATGGCACAGTGATTGTAAGTGTAAAGGGGTAATTGTTCAATCAAGTCCCCTTTTTTTCTTTTGTGTTTGTCTCTCAAGTGATGGGCAATTATATTAATCAGTTTTAAAAGCTCTGCTAGATTGCATTGACAGATGGTCAGACAAAGGCTGCGCAGAGGAAGCTTACATGCATTGGTTATTTCCTAATCTTATTCAGCAATGGCATCCTCAGTGGTACTGACTACAGTCCTGGCCAGATGTTTGTAAAACAGTTTTCTGATTTCACACTGCACTGCAGATTATCTGTGGGCATTGACATGCTCTGCGTTATCTGTGGGCATTTTACATGCTCATTTTATTCACAGCTCTGCTGTTTCAAAGCTGTTGAAGCTCTTTGAGGAATATAAGTAAAACTTTTCCAATTTCAGTAGAAAGAGTCCAATTAGTAAAGGGTAACTCAGTTCTTCTGCCGAGGCCAGAGCATCCGTTGTTGCACATAGGAAAAAAAAATCTATTTTTTGCATCCTTCATTTAATTAGAACATTTAAGACCCAGCTCATTAACCAGATCTGCACACAGATATATAGAGGCATTCTAAGGCTAAGTATTGTTCCTTGAGTGTCACCAATTAAGGCACGATGGGGAGAGACAGATGCTGCCCCACCTCCATTTTGTGGGTGATACCTGCAGTTTATTTGGCAAGTGGTAGCGGGACACACTGTGGCTCATGCAGTCTCACAGAATTAGAAGGCAATTGCCGTTGTCACAGTTGTCACATGACATGCTTTTAATTGAAAATTGATGCCATAAGCCAAATGAAAGCGTTTCCAAAATTTGGATTCAAAATTAGAAATAAAAAAAGAAAGACATCTATCAAGTGAGACAGCTTGAGCAACATGGGTCTGTGCAGGTTAGTACTAGTGAGTTCCTGTTACATCCAACAAATTGCATGAAGCCTCAGGTCATTTGACCCATTAAAGGCAGGTGCACTGTTGCGTGGTTGAATCCTAAGCATGCTCACGCATGGCCTGACACCAGTGAGTAGAAATTCAGGCAACCCAGCAGCATCTCGGTAAGTAAAGATGTCTGTCTGGTCAAGGGGGCGGCCAGTGATCTGTCCGGCGTGCTGGGGGCCTGGCTGGGGTCCTCTAGGTTCTATGAGTTTCTCCTCAGTAGCCTCTAGTTCTCCAAACCCTGTGTCATGTTTGGGTTCATTTTCTTTGCACCTCTCATTTCTCTGCCCCTCTCTCCTCCTTTCCACCAACACTGTCTTCTCCCTTCTTCACCTTCTTCACTTTTGTGTTTTTCCCTCTCCTTTCTCCTCTGCCCCTCTCTCTCTCTCTCTCTCTCTCATTCTCTTGTTCTCCGTCAGCGCTGTCTGACATTACTCTCCCCTCTTCCTATTTCTGTCTATCTGTTCTATGTCTCTCTCTCCCACTCTTACTATGCCTCTCTCTCTCCCCATCTACCCACTTCCCCTTGTTGACCCCATCACCTCTCTTCCCTTTTCACCCACCCTCTCAATCTCTCACTATTTTCCTCTCTCTCTCTCTCCCTCTCTGCCCCTCCCTGAATGTACTATTCCCCTCTCTCTCTCTCTTTCTCACTCTCTCTCTCGCTCTCTCTCTCTTTCTTTCTAGCACCCCACCTCCCCTGTCTGTCTTAAAAGGCCATTCAGAGAACCTCCCCCATCACTGATACTTATCAAGGTCACTGACTAAGAGCCTTTTCTTTCCTTCTCTGAACCAGCAGCCCATTTCTGCTGATCTTAGTCTATTGTTCGCTCATTGGTCGCCAACTATTGGACCGCCACTGACTCCTGTGGGTTCTGAACAGCCAGTCTTAAGCTCCTTTTCACCCACAAGAATGATATTTCAATAAGTGCGGATAACAGATGAGTAGAGGAACAATGTGTGCGGATGTTTTCTGGTGCGTTGCAGCCGTTGCCCGGAAGCTCCTGAGCTGTTCAGTGTATCCCTGTCTGGTTAATTGGGATATGGGCCTAATGAGGATGCTGACCTGAGGCCTGCAGCTAAGCTGCTGGTGTCTGCCTTAAGGCACTGAAGCAAACCACTGGCCACAAGCAAACACAAGGAGGGAATGAGAGTGTTATTTCTATGATCTGTGTAATTACTATACCAATTATTTGTGTTCTATCTCAAGGCTGCTTTAGGCCAGTGTAAGTACTTTCTGAATCCCAATGACCCACCCCCCCCCCCCCACCCCCCCAACACACACACACACACACACACACACACACACACACACACCTTAAGTACTGAACCTTAAGTATAACTGGCATCAGTCCAACAGGAGGATGATTCATTCCATCATTCCAAATAAGTCTTTGAGGGGGTGGGAGGCACTGGATTCAGCTCATTACTCCTAACTTAAGATCTTTCTTGTCCTGTGCTTAATTTGTAATTATGACAATATTACATATACATTTCCATGTTGCTATGTTGTTCTTACTCAGTCCTTGTGCAATAATTTATGGGCTGTAATCTAAAGCATTACTAAGCAATTTTGTTGTTATTTGTAAGTTATTAGTTTAGTAACAATGGAAGTTCATGCTTTCAAATTGTTTTATAATTAAAAGAAAACAATAAAAGCTTCAAATAAAATCTGCTGTCACACAACCACACAAATACTCATGGTAGGAGGCAAGAAAGCCAGGTTTGGTGCTGTTCGCTGACCCCACCTGGCACTGATTTGTATGCGAGGTCTGCTCTGCATTGAGAGTGGTCTAAAACCACTTTCCCTGCAGCGATGTCTAATGCCTTTTGATTAATTTAAAAAGCTAAATATTTTCTTAGGACCTCAGCTATACAGGTCTCTCGCCTTCACAGCAGAGCCTGGAGCGAAATTGAGTGCTTGTTCATTAAAAGCAAAGTTACACGCCCAGGTGGAGTGAGCTCCCATTCATCCAAACGCCGTTGCCTTGGGCCATCTATATTCTATATTAATCATGAAAGAGGCTACAGCTACTTTATTTATTGGTTCTTCGCAGCCAGTCCTTGTATTGGAATTCAGATATCTAATACAGCCATGGTAGCGATTTGACTTAAATGAGATTGACGTGGATTAAAGTGTGACAGCAGGGCAACAGTGAGGAGCCTCTCCAGCTGGCTAGTCTTTCATTCTTTCGTCGCATTTTATTTTGTTCTTTTTTTTTTTCTTTTGTTTTTTTTTTTTTCCTTTCGAATGAGATGGATTTTGAGAGATGAGATAGAAAAGCGACAACCCTGGCACAGCTGATAGAGCTCACAGCTTGATGCACATGGGTCCAAACACCTTCTCATGGTCTGCAGCCTAGCACCATGTCATTTTGAAAAAAATAAATGACTGATGTTTCTTTCTTTCTCTCTCTCTCTCTCTCTCTCTCTCTCTCTCTCTCTCTCTGTCTCTCTGCCTGTACTGTGTTTGTCTTTCAGGAATCATCTTTTCAGACTGCGCTTGGAGGATCTCGTGTTGATTCAGGTAGGTGGCCGAATGCAGTCTTTCATTTTCCTGGAAGACACCAACTTGCACTCACTCAGCAGGTCCTTGCAGGTCATAAACTTGCAGGGGTTTGACTGCCAATCTGGCCTAAACCACTATGATCCAGTCAATGGGCCAGATGTTATTCCCTTAAGGGTTAGAGGGGAGAGGGTGGGAGCGGGGGATAGGTGGGGTCATTGGAGACAAAACCTCTTTACTCTCTTCCGTCCTGGGTAGAGACGATGGCGGCTACAGACGATGTCGACCACAAGCAAAAGGCAAAAACGGGCGACCAAAGCATGGCCATCAGTCTGTGAAGGGGGAGCTTTGTGGTCGTGGGCCTGGTGTTAATGGCCTGCACGTTTGCTCAGGCTTTTAAAAGCACGCATGAAATTCCCCCAGGCAGCGTTTGGCATTCTTGCGGTCTGAAACCCCCAACTGTGCCCGTGTGATTATGATTTGAATGTTTCTTTTTTCTTCTTCTTCTTTCTTTTTTGTTCATCAGTGTTTACACCTTATTTTCTACACTCTTACTCACTACAAGGCGTCTTTTGTTTGGACTGTCGTGATATGTTGTGTGTGTGTGTGTGTGAATGTGGCATGCAGATGTAGAAAGGCTGTTTTAGTCTTTTTTTAAGCTGTCAAACCTCCTACGGAGATAATGGTTGAGTGGTGTGCATGCACCAGTAGTTGAATTGAAAGCCACATCATTCTACTTCTTCGTTCTAGTTCTTTTTTTTCTGTTTTTTTTTTGCTCTTCATTTTTTATGGAAGCATCAGGCCTCAAGCTTCTGAATGACTTTTAACAATAAGGTCTAATCTGAATGAAAAAAAAAAATAAAGAAAAATAAAGATTAATCCAAAAACCTTTATAATCTGGCAGTAGTTTAATCCCCTCAACCTCGACCATCACACACACATTACACACACACACACACACACACACACACACACACACACACACACACACACACACACTTCCCAAACCCTTAAACCAACCCTCCAGTTTTCACGTTTGATTGTAGTTCACCGTTCGCCTGTAAACACTCTTCCCACAGCGAGAGACTGGCGTGAATACAGTCCCCCTATGGCGTGTTAAGCATCTTGTAACCCGGCGAGCAGCCATGCAAACATTGACACATCGGGGGGATTTTATTTGGATTCCTTCCCGGCGAAAATCAGCAGGCGCCTTTTGATGGTGCGGATGAAGGCAGACGGGGGGGTGTTTACATGCCTAAAGATTGTGTGGGTGGTGGTGTGTGTGTGTGTGTGTGTGTATGGGGGTGCATGTGTGGATTAGGACAGCGGTGTCAATAAAGAGCGAACCCCCCCCCCCCCCCCCTCCCCCCCCACACACACACACACACACACTTGCACACACTTCTCATTCCAAAAAAAAAAGCCATTGGTTTTAGGGTTGTTGGCTTTTGTCTGTGTCTGGGAGTAAAAAGAGGGGAAAATGGCATCAGTACAAAGGTAAACAAGACCACCCTTTTCCAAGCACTCAACATTTCTCCCCAATACCTCCCCTGCTGCTTTTTTGGTGACTTTTTGGCTAGCTGGCTCTCTGGTGCTCTGGCCACTGTATAAGGTGAGGAAAAAAAAGACTTGTTTTCATAATCTTCTTTTCAGGAGAGATACGGCCAATTTGCTCTGACCCCAGGCCCACTGGCAGATATCCATTTTTCTGTATATCAGTTAAGCACTAATACAGCAGTGGGCCCAAAGCTCCAAGGAAAAGGTTCAGAAAGTGCACCCAGCACATTTTGAGAAAATTTTGTGTGTCTGCCTTCTTCCGCTCTCCTCACCGAGAGATGCCTGTGTGAATCTATTCACCTCCAGCTTATTCCAAGTAATTCTGTTGACTGAAGGTCTTTTCATTGTGTGCAGTCTCTCTCTCTCTCTCCCCCTCTCTTTTTTATTTAGTTATTATTTTTTTGTGCAGAAGTTTTCCCACTCACTGTGTGTTTTCATCACAAATTAAACACACTATCGTTGGATCAAAGTGAAAGAGGGCCGCGAGAAGTGCTGTTTAGAAACGCAAACAGAGAGAACAAAGAAGCCAGGTAAATGAAAGAATGAGGCTTGGCTTTGTCTTTTATCCAGACTTGATGGGAGTGAAGCTTGCCTCTGTCACTGGCAATAATGCTCGAGCAGTGTACGGCTTTGTTTTACAGCCTCACAGCTCTGGTCCAAATCAGGGGATGGATTCACAAAACAATGTTCTTAAGTAGTAGTTTTGATATACTGATATTCTAAAATAAAATTCTTAGGTTTTTTTCTGAACTTTCTTCTTATGTTTTGTCCTAAGAAAAAAGTTAATAATAATTTAGATTCTTGAAAATGTACTTCTTAAATGTCCTCTTAGATTTCTTCCTAAAATGGAGTGAACCTTCGTTTTTAAAGACAGTAATGATCACTGACACAGAAATTATTGCAAAGTATGACTTCCATCAGCTTGTATTGCTTCAAACTTTTAGGCGGAAGATTACATATGGGCATGATGGGTTTGAAAAAATAGGTCCACAACTGAGAATGGATGGTCAAAAACGACCAAAACGACCACTCTGTGAGCTTCACGTCTTTACAAACTAAAATTTAATGCGTTTTAGGAAAAATTGCAGCAGTGCACCTATGCAGCCATTCTGTAGGTGGGGAGTGCTACCACAACAACCGAACCAAAACAGAGGCATTCGTCAAAATTTTAATCTTAACCATTTCATCATAGATGATCAGAAAACAAGGGTTTGAGTAAAAAAAGATGTTTAAGAAGATGTTTGTGAATCTGACCTCTGGTAAGGATCTGCCCTTCGTTTCATATCTTTCAAGCATCATGTCTGTATATGTAAATGAACCTTCTCATTTGCATTAAAAATATGTGGCCTGATTGGATGAAAGACACAGAAAGCTACAGAGCTTATACTCATAACTACTTTGACGTCTGTCTCCAGAGAGATCCCAGAAAGCCAATGCCATTGTCTAAATTAAATATTAGATTTCCTCCTCCAAACAGAAAACAAGGATGGCAGGGGTTTTTTTTTCGTGGGAGAGACAGAGAGAGAGAGTGTGGTATTTCAGATATAGAGTTTACCTTAGATTGATCTTCCTTGTAGTGCTGATCTCATAATCGACTAGCTCTCCCATTCCATCATAAATGCCCTCTCAGTATTGGAAATAAAAGTTCAGAGCAGTGGCAGCTGAGACAGACTCATGGGGGAAAGAGGCAAAGGAAGATCTATGGCTGGCAAGTGGAAAAACAGCACACGCCAAAGTATCCAAATTAGAATCCGAAATTTGGCCTACTATGAGGACACCTTTAAGCTGTTTCTCTTCTGTCTACAAGGCAGGATGTGGTTCGATATACAGATAATACCAGCCATTACAGACAGTACACAGAATGCCAGCCCAATGATACTGCAGAAACAAACAATAGGCAACAAAAAAGATGGACATCTGTTGTTTGTAAATGAGGGGCTTTGGCCATCATTTGTCCCCACACATCAGCAACAAATTGGCTTTAGTTCCATTGATTAGTCCTGGCATCTTATTAGGCCACATTCAAATGCACAATGGAATATGGAAATGGACTATGGAAATGGAAATAAATAACATTGGCTGGAGAAAGAACTGTCCAACTCGTGACCAAGAGTCACATTCAAGCTTGGCTATAGTCTCGCACTAGGAGCTAAATTGGGATGGCAAGGCGCCAGCTTCATACCTCTACCCCCACCTAGCCCAGATTTACCCAAATTAGCAGGCAGCTGTCGTGGCCACCTGATGTCTTCTTCCTGGTTGTGACCCTTGACCCCAGAGCAAAGGTGCAAACAGGAAATGGGCTGAGATTGGCTGACCTTACCCTCTTGTGTTCCTGAGATCAGCAGAGTGAAGCTTTGCAGTAAAGGAATACTGCAGAAATGCTACGCTCGGAAGGGTTCACCTATACCATGGATGTGCAGTTCTCATATTATTGTTTCTCTGCCACTGCACCCCCTGTTCTGATATGTCATGCTGTGCAGCATCTGTATATGCACAGACAATGATTTGTTGCCTGGTTGAATCTGCATTGTGTTCACATTACATTGTTTAAGCAGTGGATATGGGGCTGATGAATTGACACCTGTGTGTAATCCGCTGGCCCGGCCCTTGTTATCTGCGCGCCAGTAAACCGCCCTGGAAATCGTTTATGTGAAAATCCATTTCTACTGAGCGGCCAGATCGTCCGCGCCAGCCAACAGCAGCATCATCATCATCACTGCGCCGGAATGACCTATTGTTTCAGGGGTGTGCTTGATGAATGCAAACATCCTCCGGCCAGGAGATAGACACAGAGGGGGAGGTGGAGAGATGCAGAGAATTTTAGCCTCTGGTGGTCTGGGTTGCAAATATCCTCTGCTTGTTTCGCAGTAGCCCCTGCTGCTAAATGTTCCAGAGGAAAGAAGGCTATTTGCTGACGCTATAATACAGGTAAATTGCAGTGCTATCCATCCACCTAGCGCTGGTCGACCCTCAGCCATCCCCGAGGGGTTGGCAGTGTGCGCCGCATTCCTCCTGGTTTCAGCTGCAAGAACTCCTCCCAAGGACTCTTGGCTCTCAGCTTAACAATGCCTGGCTCTCAGCTTTCATCCTGACTGACTCAGCAACTTTGAGTGAGAGAAGTTCCAGAAGAAGTCAGAACTCAGAAGAAGCTTCCGATTCTAGATGACAGATGAAGTAATTCTAATTTGACATTTTGATTGCAGACTGATCTGATTTTAAATGCTGAATCAGAGACTTCCTGGTCAACACTAGTGCTGCATCTAAGGTCTAGATAAAGGAGCTGCAGTGTCCCCAGCCACAGCAGCCATTGTGGCCCCTGCGGGCGAAGTGGTTATCAGTGTGATTTAAGCTCCTGTCTTAACAGTGTAGCCCTGTGAGACCAAGTCCCAGAGGCTAGTTTTAGCCTGCGCTGGATTTCTCATTCACAAAGCATCATTGCCTCAGGTTGTTTTTGTTTACTGGGGAAAAAAGAAGAATCTTTATTACAGTCGTTGATGCTATCACAACTCTCTGCTCTGGTGGAGGAATATTTAGTTTTAAATACCAGTGCACAGAGTTAACCTTTTACTGTGGAGTTTAAAGTCATTGATGCATCTCTCTGATTTGTACATACACAGTATATGTGCAAAATTGAACACAATCATTTTGACAATTATACGCATGTAGCAGCATCCTTCAAGCAATGCCCATAGAGTGCTTTTCAGACAGCTAACAATAGACCTCAACACCCACATACCTCCAGCAAAAGAGAGGTAGTAAATTCAAAGCAATATTTGCAACCATAAGACTGCACAAAAAAAGACACAGCCATACGTTTTGAAAAAAAGACAGCAATAAGTTATGTGAAGGGTGTACACATAAATCACAAACATGAGAATACAATTACATTACGTAAAATAAGGTCATGAGAAAAACAACAAAGACTAAACAAACAACATAAAGGTTATGAAGCAAATCCATATAGAGTACATTAGTGAACGAAGACTACAGTGTCTTCACAGTGTACTCTACAGGGCATTCTGATATGGGTTTTTTTCACTCTTTTCCTACTCTTAGGAGTACCTATGTGTTTTATTGTCATAATTTTTTGTCCCAGTCACAGAGGTCCTTCCTGAGGTGCCAAATGCCATCTTCGTGCCCTGTTCCATTAGTATATCTCCTGCAATTATACACTGTCGGGTTTACAATTACTCTACTTAATCAGCTGCTAACAGAACACTCACGCTAATTCCTGCTAATTCAATTGCGTTAAATAACCTGGCCATTTAAAATGCATGGAATAAAGTGCATTGGAGGAGTCCGCTCCTTGAAATTCACTCAATAAATCTGACAGGTTCATTTAGGAGGGAAAATGGTCTACCCTGGACAGTAGTCATATGTGCTCAGTGTAGTTTGTTAATAACTGTGGAAAAGTCTGATGGGAGAGACGGGGTAGGACTTTCATTTACATTCTTAATGTGGGGATTTTTTTTCTCAAAACAAAAGATCAAACTTGTTCAAGTCCAGGCAAGAAAAAATTAAGTTTTTAGTTGCTTTTGCTGTGTGGTGACAGAAGGCCCGGATACATGGTCGTATGTGGTGATGTTTTGTACTCTAAGCATGCACCAGTCAATGTGTTGGAAGAACAGCTTTTGATGTAATCTCTCTGTCTCTCTTTACGTATTCCCCTCTGTCCTTCTTTCCATCTTCCTCTCCTGATCTCCCTTTCTCTCTCTATTTCTCTCCCTCTCCCTCTTTGTCCCTCTTTTCTCTGACCCACTCCTTCTCCCTCCTCATGTGTATTTCTGTAAATAGCCTGTCAATGCCTGTCTGTGTGAAAGCGATTAAATTATTGAAGTCCCCTCCATTCAGACACACACAGGCACACATTCTCAACCCCGGTTAGTCAAATACAGAGGAGTCCGTGTGGAGCCTTCTGCCCACTCTTGTCCTGCCGTCGGGCAGTCCTGTCCTGCACCTCATCCCACAGGCCACTAAACAAAGCCCTCCTAGTGTGTTTTAGCCCTGGGCCCAGGAACACAAACAGCAACCCTGTGGACAGACACAGTCACAAACCCAGTCACAGGAGGACAGCAGCCTGGCGTAGGAAGAGGAGATGTGGGCTTGGGGAGGTGGGCTCTGAATTCCTGCACATTCAAATGTGTGCGTAGAGACACAAACTGACATTTGACAAAGATTGGCAGCAGTCTCCAGCGAGGGGGGGATCATTATTCACATATTCTGCTCTCAGAATCCAAATGTTGATGTTAATAGCTTTCAACATTGCTGTTTGTGTCTGTGTTGCCAGGATGACGGGCCTTGAACAATTCTTTATTATTAACACAGCTTGAGAAGGTTTTTTTCTTCTCTCTGGCATTGATAAAGGAGTGTGGGAGAGATTCAAGATATGCATGTTTTCTTTCTTCTGCTCATGTTTTTGAAACCCGCTAATAGCTGATATTAACAAGCCCACACAACAGAGCCATCGATTATCTGTGCTCACTGTTTTTAATAGCGCTAATAACAGCAGGGATAAATTGATGAATATAGTCTCCTTTAGATTAAATTGTTTATACTGTAATGACCATACCTCCTGCAATTTGTAAAGGCAGATGACTACCTCATTTGTCAACATAATGGTTTTCGCTAATTGTGCCTGAACTGCTACCTACAGGAACAGTGGTTTTATAGACTTCTTCTTTTTTCAAGAAGGGCACAGAGAGAATGTCAGAGAGAAGTCCCACAGAAACAGACCCAAGGTCATGTCCATGCCAGGCATCCCTGCTGTCTGGTGAGGCTGTAGCCAATGTCTGGAGCATGGAGCAATTTTCCTCTGATCCTTTAAAGTCGTTCTAGACCACAAACTTACTCTTAAATGGATGGGGTCACGGCAGAGCCAGGCTGCTACCATGTCCGCTCCAGACCTCCTCTGCTATCTGGTATGGCTGCGCCGTAAGCTGGTGGAGAGATCTTGCACTCCCTGAACTCAGAACCCAGAATTAAATCTGAGCCAGATTATGACCATTATTTTCCCGATCGTTTATGGTAGTAATGCTTTCTGAGAAGTGCACCATGGATTGGTACAGTATCCTGGCCAGTTCAGTTCCAGTCCAGGTTTCCCTCCTGCTTGAATAGGACTGTGTGGGACAGCTACCGCTTTGTACTGCTGGTGTGATTTTTGGCTTCTCTCTCTCTCTCTCTCTCTCTCTCTCTCATTGAGCCCAGGGCCCTGAGGGATGCCTCATTGCTGTCTGTGTACACTGGAGCAGGAGCTGGGGCTGGGGCTGGGGCTGGGGCTGGGGCTGAGGCGTTTTGCTGATGTGCAGTTTGTGTTTAAGGGTGACTGGCCTTAAAATATCAGCGTTCAGCATGGAATGTGAGCTGGCAAGCTGACAGATGGATGGACTGTGTGTGTGTGTGTGTGTGTGTGTGTGTGTGTGTGTGTGTGTGCATGTGTTTGTGTGTTTAGGAAGGGGGCATAGAAGGATAGAGGGGAGTCTGAGTTGTGTCTGAGTTTCTCTAAACACCCTAACTAATCACACACTGTTGTACACACACACACACACACACACACACACACACACACACTGAACATACATACTATCTGTACGCACAGACACTAAGACATAAACTCTTTACCTCTGAGTCTGTCTGCTTTTATTTATCATTGTTAATTCCTCTGCCCATCTCTGTTTGACTTTTTCTCTTTCACTCTTTCTTTCTTTTTGTGTTTTTTGTGTGTCTTTCTCTCCCTGTTCCTCTCTACTCTTTTGTATGTACTGATAGACACACAGAAAAATGTTCTCTCTCTCTCTCTCTCATTCTCTCTCTTCTCTCTCTCTCTCAAACACACACACACACACACACACACACACACTTTTTTACACACACTCCTTCCGTTCCCATAATCCCATTCCCGTCTACCAGTCAGTCAGTCCATCAGTCTGGTTTCCCTCCTCCTCCTCCCTCTCCTCCATGCTGTGTTTACCCAGAGTCCAGACCATCCATCCCCACAGTGCAAGCTGTGTCAGGGGGGCTGCCAGGGCTAGCCATCGCCCACTAGTCTACCCTATACTACACCCGCCGCCGTGTGAACAGACCACTGGGAAGTGTCAGTCATCGTGTTCATCTTCCAGACAGCAAGATCTCCGTTGCCCTCCTGTCCATACACAAGCACACACATACACACACAAGCACACACACACACACAGTACACACAAAGAGACGTGTGCTTTCACAGACATAGACAGACAGATGGATAGACACAGACAGACACACACACACACACACACACACACACACACACACACACACAGTCACAGTCACACCAGAGTCCCAGAGTCACCCCGTTTCTTTTCGCAGTGTTACTCTTGCAGATTTCCTTTGGGGTAAAAAAAAGCAGAGATGGATGGGGAGAAATGAGAGGAAGATGAAGTTTTTTGGCCACCCCTCCTCCTCTTTCCTCTTCCCTCACTTAACCCTTTTCTTTTTTTTTTTGTTGTGTGTGTGTGTGTGTGTGTGTTCAATCCTCGGGGGGGGGGGAGCATTCAGTGCTGTGTATGCAGTGACTGGTGTAGGGTGCAATACAGGGCTATTTCCTGTAGCTTATTCAAGGAGAGGGAGACGCTCAAGCATTGGGTTCTTGCTCATAAAGCCCCAATAAAAGAATCTCCAGGCCCTTACTGCATAGGAAGTGGTCTAAAGTTTCACCCAAGTGCCACAGTTTGTTATAATCCACCCGGCATAAATTTAGTGGGATTTGAGGGGACCTTTTTTTCTTTCTTTTGGTTACATTCTCTCTGTGTATCAGTTCTCTTTCCTTTAGTAAAATTGCATGCACATGAACTGTCTCTCTCTCTCCTTCTCTGTCTCTCTCTCTCTCTCTCTCTCTCTCTCTCTTTCCCCTCCCTCTCGCTCTCTCTCTCTAACAGCCTATTTATGGAGAGATGATGGTAGAGAGGAGGGCAGATCATAGATTGTGCCGTGGTATAAATGACTAGGCTACCGGAAGTTTCTTCAAATAGCCTGCAGTACGATAAGCATAGATGCCCACTGAATGGGCAAGCATAGTCATACTGAAGTATCTCAGAGCGAGATAGAACATGAGGATCACACACACACACGTGTATCTATCCTCTCTCTCTCTCTCTCTCTCTCTCTCCTCTCTCTCTATATATATATATATATATATATATATATATATATATATATATAGCAGACGTTAGGGCTTATTCGGGATAGCCCCCTTTAGACAACAAAGCTGCCTTTATCTGAGTGTGAATCTGTCAAAAACAGCCTCAGTCTTTGCCTGCGCTCGTCACCCCTGCCGTCCCCTCTGTTGCACTCATATTCCTCTTGTCACCCTTGCGCTAGCCCTGCTGACCTGCAGCTGAAAAGGGTGTTTGTTTAAGTCCATGTGAAACTGGACTCAAAGTGCTGCATTGTATCTGTCCTCTCCAGGCTGTTTAAGGGTGCTAATACAATCCACAATCTATTGATATTATAATATATTGACATTCAGTCAATTACTGTAATAATGCACATAATTGTAATGCAATTATACTACATGTCTTACATAAGTACTTCAGTGTATGTGACAAATGAACTCCTTGATCCTTATTCATAGACAGTACATTATGCGATTTCAACAGCAGTGAATACTGCAGATGATTTCTTTGTTTTAATGAATATATCAAACATAATCTTTCTGCAATATGCTGAAAACAGTGTTTCCATATTTTGCAGAACATTCAAACTCCAAGATGTCACATGAGATTGATTGATAAAGTTTTAGCTCTAATTGAGAACTTTTCCACATGAAGGCTGTTGTTGCGTTTTATGCTAAATTTGCTTTGTTTACTGACTCTATGAGTGTGTCTCCCGTGTTGTTATAGTGGAGATAATGGAGTGATAAATGTGTTTTTTTCTCTATTGTCTTTCTCTCTGTTTCTTTCTCTCTCTTTCTCCTTCTTTCTTTGTCTCTCTCTCTCTCTCTCTTTCTCTGCAGGAAGCTGAGTGGCACTGCGATGAGTTCACCAAGGGAGCCTGCTTCAGCCGCGGCAAGTCGGAGGTGAGCAATGCAACTATATTAGATACTACAGACAGTAAACAGTTCAATTCACTGTGTGTGTGTGTGTGTTTGTGTATTGTTGTCTATTCTGCTTCTATTACAACTAAAGTAACTATTCATCATCAATGGGTATGTATGTGTGCGTGGGTTTGTGTTGATCTACTTCATAATACAAATACAACTATGTGAAAGCCACCCCCTCTTTTTCCATCTGTGGCTCCTATAAACTATCATATCTGTCACAAGTATTGAAAATTGTGTACGTTTGCAATGACTTTTTCTTTTCTTTTTTGTCAGAGAAAAAAGCAATTTCAAGTTACGATTGCCAATAATGATAACATGTCGTGACAAAGTTTTTGGTTCAGAATGTCTTTGAAGTTGTGAGGAGGTGATTGACTTGGATTTTTATATTTCAAAACACATCCAGATCCATCCACAGCACTCAAAGCTTATCCTACTTCACTTATCCTAAGCCAAGACTGGGCACAAAGAAAGTATAGTGCTGGTGCTTGGTTTGAAGGTTGACAAGTTCCCAAGCATTCCTCCATTTCTTCAGTTCTGTGCTTCACAGAGACCTTTCTTATATGCTATGCTATCTATGCATACATCCAGACTTTTGGCTCTAATGGTCCTAGATGAGATTGAAGTGCTTGTCTGGTAGTAATGTTACTATTAAATTAAAGGGTTTCTTTTACATGCAAAATTGCTGTCTTTATGTCTTAGCATGCTTATGTCAAGAAAGAGTACTAATGTTCTCACACTGCTTACCCTACTTTTTTCCAAAAACAGTCATAAAAATCACACTTTGAATTAAAGTTTGACTTCAGTTAGCTTTAGTTCATTTTTTGCTCATTTCCTAACCAAGCATTTGGTCTGTTATCTAAATCAGGGTACTCGATCTCATGTGTAGCTCCATAAGACTCTATAAGTCAGATCTCTCTATAAGTCAGGTCTCAAGTTTCTGGTCACCGTTGAACTTGACCCCTCATTGACCTCTTGGGTCCCTTGTGTGCTCGCACTGTGAGAGTGTGGTCCTCTTGGTCTGTGCATAAAGACCGTGCTCTGTCTTTTACTCCCCTGGGAAAGAACAGCTTTAGGCCCATAATAAGTGGGGACGTGCTGACCAACGTGTGATTGTGGTCAAGAATTATAGGCTGAGCCACCTCACCCATGCAGGGCCCCACTTCTTTGGAGTCGAGTGCATGTTGGATTGTTTGTCCGCGTCTTCACTGTAGCGCGATGTATCGGTGAGGCAGAGAGACGCACTAAGAATAGCATGAAAGAGCCGATTTAATTTACGTCTGCTACACAACTGCTTTATTGCTCTTACTCGGTGTATGGCAATATGGCCGAACGCAGAGTGGACCACTTTGCCGTGGCAATGGCTCCCCGTTGAGTAGTTTTATTTATTTTCTCCGAGCTAATTGCATCCCTTTAATTCCGTCATCTGGTTTCTATAGAGTTTGCGGTTCACAAGTGCAAAGGAGAAAGACGAGGAAGGGATTTTGATTGAGCTGATGTCTCCTCATGAAGCCAATCTGCTTACTGTGCAGATAGCAGTAAGTGAGGCACTACATTAAAGATCCTGGTTGTTTGTTAGTCAGGCCTTTTCATAAAGGTTTTATATGGGCGATGCTAAATGCATACTTGATCCGTGTTTATTTACATACCGAGGGAACATTACACGCGCTGTCAGATGACTCAGCAGACGTTAAATCATGCCTTTCTTCCCCCTTGGCACTCCGCAGAGCGCGAGTTAATGAATTGTTTTGTGAGTTAATGGCCATCGTGATGACATGGAAAAAGCAGGCCTTCCCTGCAGTGACACCCAGTGTGGCGCTCTTAAATCAATACAGTTGGACAAAGAGGGGTGTCATAGCCATGTGTGATAAGAGTGCTATGGTTTTAATAATGTGTTACACACACACACTCACATGCATGCACACACACATGTGAAAGGCAAGAGCCAATATGGCTGAAGCAGGACTCTCCGACAAAGAGCGAGTGGTATTTCTGTCACAGCGAGACAAATGCACGCGAGCACAATAAACAGCCAGACGGCTCCACTCGGCTCTTATCTTCGCCACGTTGTTTTTGTTGTGAAGGAGAAAATTCACTGCTGCCCACGCTGGCTCAGACCAAAGGTCATCAGCTCCACTCGGGAGATCAATAGATGAAGTTGCTGCTTTCTTTGGCACGCTTCCTCTCTCACTCTCTCTCTCTCTTTCTCTCTCTCTGTTCGACAGGCGAGCTTTAGAATAATCCCTCTGGCCTCACAGTCTCTCTCCCCTCTCTCACTCTCTCTCTCTCTCTTTGTCTCTGTGCACTTGCTTGCATCCATTTGTTTTTTTTTATTCCCTCTCTTTGCAGGAGGAGTGCCAAAACTACATCCGAGTACTTCTGGTTAATGGAGACAGACTCTTCACCTGTGGCACAAATGCCTTCACCCCTATTTGCACCAATCGAACGGTAATGGGAAAAATATTCAACTCCCTCTTCCGTCATTTTGCTTTTCTTACGTGTCTTAGGTGGAGAGTATGTGAGCTTTTGGGAGCGCGCTCAGTGCGGTAATGCAGCCTGCTTTTAGGGCTCATCGCCATGGCGACGCTTTTTTAAATGTCAAGACCTTTAATATTCAAGGTTGCGGTCACTGGAATATGGCCAGTGTGTAAAGGTGTTAAGATATTGAATGTTGCCCAATAAAAATATATTTAAGGAAGAACTCTTTGCAATAGAGCACCATAAAAAAGAAAAACATGTCCTTGTTGTGATGTAAGCTACTTCCACACTTCCAGCATAAAATCCAGATGAAATTTCCGGACGTTACAGCAAATAAACAGCCACCAACAGCTTTCAGAAATAGCAGTAAACAAACATCTTTTCATTCACGCCTGTCTGTCCACTCATGTAAATAACTGTTGAAGGCCCATCTTTGAGTGACAGGATTAAAAGAAAATCCGGGCCTCAGAACTGAGCTAATGATGATGACAGGCTGTTTATTTGTACTGATGTCCACACACACACACACACACACACACACACACACCAGGGTGCTTTTGAAGCCTGGCATGTATAATCAGCTTACAAGCACAAACCCTATTCTGAAGCCAAATATAGTGTAGTTCTGGTTCACATCTGGCCTTCATCTGGCCTAGATCCAGCTGCCAGGTCCAATGTCAGACCCTGAAGGGGATAAGTCTGAGGTTTGTGTGAAGGAAACCTTCTGAGAGAGAGACAGCATTAATCCCAAGAGGAAGGGTCTCCTAATCTAATTAGATGTAGTTACAGATCGCCATGTACTTGTGTGGGCGTCTGTCTGTCTGTATGTGAGAGCATTTGAAAGCGAGTTTCTGTGTGTGTGTGTGTGTATTTGTGTGTCTATAAACAGAGAGCTAGTCATAGAAACGAATCTTAGGAAGCATAGACTTTCATGAAAGGGGCTTCCAAAAAGGCAAAAACACAGCTGGCCTTGCCCGAAAGAGAGGTGTCTGTTCGCACCCCTGTTTAATGCGCCTGATGGATGTACCCTCTTCCTCCTCTTCCTGATCCTCCTCCTCATCCTCCTCGGGCACTGAAACTGCTGTTGGTGCTCCAAGGTGTTCTGTGAATGCCATCCTTTCACCCCCCCTTAACACCCAGTACAAGGAGACACTCTCGGGGGCCTTGGCCATGGCTGAAGCTCTGGCTCCCAAACCCACTGGCGGCGGGAACGGAAAGTGATCGCCCCTTTTGCCAGACATGCAAATGACCCCCATCCCGTCCGTCCATCCGTCTCAGCTGCCAGTGTGTCAATAGATCCAAGGCCTCTGTGTCTTAAAGCTTAGAGCCTCTCCAGTGTTCATCCGTCTATCTGACCGTCCGTCCGCCCGGGCATCCTTCCCCGGTACAGAGTGCGGTATTTAGATCACGCTTTGTGGGCTTTCCAGACAAGGCGAGTGTGCTGGTCATCCGCTCATTTGTGTTGAGGGGGAGATTAGGGCGCAGGCGGCCTGCCGGACACAGGATGTGGTGAATAGCACATCTGGCTCGGCCCAAGGGGGGCAGCTGGGTAGAGAGGGTGCTTAGTGCAACACTAATGCTTTGCCTTGTATGGGCTCGCAAACGGCCACTTAAGGTTGTATCTTTTTAGCCTCCAAAGGGTGCTGCTCGGAATTTATTGTTATTGCATCAAAAATCCATTAGGCCCTTATATGGCTTATAGCGGGCAAGTAGCTCATAAATAGGTTGTGAGCTTTCAGAGCTAAACTGATTCCAGTCTAGCAATGTGTGTGTGTGTGTGTGTGTGTTTAAGAGGCAAGCAAGGCAAAGTGAGTCTTAAATTATTCTGACTTCTCTCAGTTTATACAACATTTTATTGCGAACAAGTGCACTGTCTGCCTGCCAAGAGTAGGTCATGTTGTCAAATATTTTTAAACACGGGGAATAGGATTTGGCTTGCTCCTCAAAGGCTGAGGCTGGCTGTTTTGGTTTTTTTTCTTCTTTTTTAAATCCATCCCCCTCGTGAATGCCAAGAAGAACATCTCTGCGTTCATGTGGTCTGATAATGGCTCCACCAGGCAAGCCGATTGACATTCGTCAGAGTGCCTCACCTCACAGCTGGTTCTTAAGTCTTAGTTGGATCCAATTGCTGATCCAGCATTGAGTGAACTTTTCAGCTGGATGGCAGACAGACCCACTTTAACTTTAACCCTTTTATGAATACAAAAATATGTGACTAGAAGGTTTGCCAACCTAAAAGCCCCATTTGGTTATGCAATGATGAGCTTAAGAGACTGTTATGAATGGCAATGAATGGAAGTTCTGGGCCTGTAAAGTAGAGATCTAGAATGATAGTTTTTTTTCTATGAATCTTTGTGGAATTCCAAGAGAGAGAGGGAGAGAGAGAGTGTGAATCACTACAGAGGAGTTAGGAGAAGCGTGCAACTCTGGTCTGATGTGTACAAATGTTAGTTACCTCTCGGCCTTGTGTAGGCTGGCATTCAAAAGGGGGAAGTGTTGTTGATGATTCAGAGATGCTTAAGCATATGTGGCCTCAGGCCCATTTGAAGTGTGTGTGTTTCTGTGTCTGTGTCTGTGTCTGTGTGTGTGTGTTTCTGTGTCTGTGTCTTTGTCTGTGTGTGTATGTGTTGGGAGGGGGATGATTAGCATTTAACATGAAAGTACAAACCTGCCAAGTCAGGTAAGTAATGAGATCTGAGCAGTACCAGTGTCTGCCAAATCTACATACTCCAGAGAGGGCACTAGATTAAGTGAGGTTGTTTTTATCCTTGGCTTTGGCAGAAAGGAAGGAGCCTACTGTACCAAGTCTCTTTCCCCCAAGACTGCAGCGTTAGCCTGTATGATGGAGATATTAGAGAAGGAGCAATAGGTGTCCTATTTCACGAGAAGCTATTTACTCTTCCTGTAGTTCATGGAACACTAAGTCTTCTCACTTCTGAAATGACTAATTACTCTATGTCCCTTCCTCCTCTCATTTCCTTTGTCCTGTTTTATTTCTCTCTTCTTTCTTTTTAGTACATTTACACTTTTACACATCTGGTGATTTCCTTGTTTGTCCCTCCATCTCTCCTCATATTTGCCTGCCTGTCTTTTCATGTATCACCCCCTCCATAAACTTCCATTCCTCTCTTTTTGGTCTCCACCTCTCTCTCTCTCTCTCTCTCTCTCTCTCTCTGTAACTTTCCCCCTCCCCATAACTTCTCTGTGTCCATCTCTTCAGCTCACCAACCTGACGGAGATTCACGACCAGATCAGCGGTATGGCCCGCTGTCCTTACAACCCCCTGCACAACTCCACGGCCCTCATCACTTCCAGCGGCGAGCTTTACGCCGCCACCGCCATGGACTTTTCCGGAAGGGACCCCGCCATCTACCGTAGCCTTGGCGGACTGCCCCCACTCCGCACGGCCCAGTACAACTCCAAATGGCTGAACGGTACGCTTCGCTAGGCACCAGCGAGAATGACTTAGATAGGAGTCATGCTAATGTAATTAATAAGAAATGAGAAACAGCTTATGCTCTTCAAGAGGATAATGAGAATCGTGTTCTCGTATGTATTTGCATTTGAATCCGTATGATTGCATTAATGTATTAATGACTTTGAGGGTACCTGAGGTCATCTTAGTTCACTGGGCTTGGTCTTCACTAGCTGGGTCTGCTTTTGGCCCAGCGTCACGAAAAACAAGACACTTCTCAATTAGATACTGAGAAAGAAGGTTGTGGGGAGGTAGGTGGGCTGTCAACAGAATTCAAGTATGCAGTGCAATGATGCGTCAACTACAGAATGAGACTATGAACAATTTTTAACAAGATGCTGTCAAGGGTATCAAATTGACTGGCTGTACTGGAAAAAATTTGAAGAAATCAACTACGGCCATATAGTTTTTTTCCTATCCAACAATAAGATCCACTCTATATCACCAAAAGGTTGTTTGTGTTCACCAAACCAGAAGCTGAAGCTGAAATATTGGTTTGCTGTAATTAATGCAGCAGGTATCAGAGCAGAGTTGTGGTCAGCATTGAAAATATTGCAATTGATTGGTTATCTGATACATAAAAGTGGGGAAAAAACAAGAAAACACTATATGCAGACTTTTGGCTTTGCATGAGTGACTATAAGCAGTCAAAACAAAAGTCATAACTATGCAAATGCTCTGCATCAAAAATTGCCACCATCGCACATCCTTTGCTTTATGACATATGGACAAATTGCTGAAGTTTTTAGGGATCTATTCATTTAGCTTCAAGCAATAATGAACACATGCAACGGCATTTTAGATTGCCTATAGTGTCACATTGGAAGGTTATAGCCAAAATATATTGGTTGTAAAGTAAAACCAAAGCACTGTTATGTGCAATCAGAACACATGGTGGATGAAGTGTTTATGTCTACCTTGGGAGCTGACAGATGGTGATGTGGTCTTGTTTTGCATGGACTTGATTAGTAATTTATTTTCAGTGCCATATCTGAGCCTTGTCAGGGCCAGACCAATCCCAGAGTCCACTACTCTCATAGGGAGACAGTCCAATGCACTTTATTGTGGTCGTTTGTTGATTTGTTTGTATGTGTGTTTGTTTTTTATTTAGTTTGTTTCAGTTTCTCTTTGGAGTAGTGTGAAACTCTGGCAGGTCTCCCAAAAACACCTCAAAATTTGGTTCTAATGTGAAAAGATGGAGGTCACAAACCATCGTGTCGTTGAGGGGATTTTATCTGATTCACATTAAAAGAAAATTGAAAAAATAAATTAGTCACCACACTCACACAGCATGCACCTCAGCCACTCACAAAAGATTTAATAACAAATTTTATGGTGTATTGATTCCCCCCCCACCCCCCACCGCCCTTCATATTGATGCCGAGTAGGGTGCAGGAGAGTAATGTGTGGGGAAAGTTCTTCGTTTACCACAGGATTAAATCTCTGTCAGGAAGGACAAAGCCTTTTGTTTAAATCCAATAGCATCATACATAAAAATGAACACTTTGTCGATGGAGCGTCATGCGCAATAATCCCTCTCAGACGGGGTGATGACCATAGGAGTTTGCCTGATATGCTCATTTCCCTTCCTAACCTTTACAAGGTGAGGATGAGGGATGAGCTTGGCTGTTTGAAACGGCAGGTGCGAATGAATCTACCATTAGCGAAGTTACAAATCACTTATCAGCGTCTGCACACACCTTTGCATCTCTTCACAAAAGCAGCAATTAGTCACAAGGGCTTAGCGTTTCGAGGTGGCAGCCGCCAGAAAAACACGTCCACCCCAGAACCAGCCAGGGAACTCAGACCAATCCAATTTGCAGTCACGGTATCAGGCCCTGTCCTCACATAACGGATACGTTTGAATATTATTTGTGTTTAGCACTTCTGTTCACATTAAAACAATCCCTTTCAAAACTGTTCTCTGTGATGTATACATTTCAGAACAGTGGAAAACAGACAGATTTACATCTGTCTCATCTATCTCAGAGAGTATCTTATGTCATCTATCTCAGGCAGATACTGTAAAGGGCCGTTCACACTAAAAATGATAACTATAACTTTAACTATAACGACAAATAAATATCGCTCTAATTAATATGTATGACAATGTCCACACCGCAACTATAATGACAATGACGTGCAATGATATCTTTGGGATCACTTTCAGAGCAATTTTTTTGAACAATAAAAGATTGACAGCCAATCAGAAACCATGGAATTGTAGGCAGTAGTTCATGCACATGAGAACAGACCTATGTTATCGTTGGTCAATGTGGACGGAAATATTGTTATAGTTACAGTTATCTTTATAGTTATTGTTCCAGGTGTGAAGGGCCTTTTACTTGGATAACTATATATACTTGTAGCATTGTATGGCCAAGCCCTGTTAAACGACTCACTGTTTTTTAATCCAGAACCCAACTTTGTGTCATCGTATGACATCGGGAACTTCACATACTTCTTCTTTCGTGAGAATGCAGTGGAGCACGACTGCGGGCGCACGGTGTTCTCGCGTGTGGCTCGCGTGTGCAAGAATGATATTGGCGGTAGGTTCCTGCTGGAGGACACATGGACCACCTTCATGAAGGCACGGCTCAACTGCTCACGCCCAGGAGAGATCCCCTTCAGTTATAATGAGCTGCAGGGCACCTTCTTCCTACCCGAACTTGAGCTCCTCTATGGCATCTTCACCACCAATGTGTAAGTAGTGTGTGAGTGTGTGTGTGTGTGTGTGTGTGTCTGTGGTTGTGTGTCTCTGCATCAGGAGTTTGTGACTAGTGAAGTGAAGGGTAATGTGTAGGGTAGTGTAATGTAAGGTTATTCCACAATCATCTGCTCTCTATGGTTTTAAATTGGTGTGTGTGTGTGTGTGTGTGTGTGACAGAGAGAGAGTGAGAGAAAGGGGAGAGATAGAGAGAGAGATTGCAAGTGTGTGTGTGTGTGTGTGTGTGTGTGTGTTCACCACCAATGTGTGATTGAGCCAGGACCCAATTCACATTTGGTGTGTTTTTTGCATTTGTGCCAGATCAGGGCTTGACCTGTACCAGAGTCATCTGTTCTGGGTTAATGGGCTGAGCATATTGTGGATGATCATGTGTGTGTGTGTGTGTGTGTGTGGGTGTGTGTGTGTGTCTGTGTGTGTGTGTGTGTGTGCTAAAGGGCATGTGTGACTAAGTAAGATTGATTGTTATTTGAGATTGAGTGTTACTTTGGCAGTGAGTGCACATATGTCTTTGAGACATACAGTGAGAAAAAGAGAGACTGTGTTTGTGCGTGCGTGCGTGTGTGTGTGTCTTGTGCATGTGCGTCTCTCTGCACACCATTCAGTATGTGCTGACTCTGTGTGTGTGTGTGTCTCCAGAAACAGCATCGCTGCCTCAGCAGTGTGTGCCTTCAACCTGACCGCCATCACCCAGGTGTTCAGCGGGCCCTTTAAGTACCAGGAGAACTCACGCTCAGCCTGGCTGCCTTACCCAAACCCCAACCCAGACTTCCAGGTAAACCCCACTCATTTAGCTAACACTGACCACTGTACAGGTTCTACCCTACCCTACCCTAACCTCACCACCCCCAAGCTCCCAAGCGATACCAATACATACACACACACACTCACACACACACACCTGCACCACCCAACCAAAACTTCCAGATAAACCCATCATTTTTCTGCCAACACTTACCCGTATGCACAAGCAGGGATGGATTCAGTTAATTTCCCACAGATGCAGTAAGAAGGCTAAGGAAGGAAGAACTTGACACTGTGAGCTGATCTGGTCATGGCAGGGAAGCCGACAACTGAATCTGTCAAAAGCCTTTAACTTTATAAAAATGTGTTTTAACTCAGGTGTATTTACAATCAAGGTTTTAAGATATTCCCACTCTTATCCACTATGACTAACAAATGGTCTGAACGGTCTAAGTGTGTCGCTTCAAATAGGGCTGCAAACTGCACACTATGTGAGGGACAAACTGTGTTCCGTATTTGACCTTTACGTAGTCTAACATATTTCATGGAACTTCTGAAGCTAGGCTGAACTCTTCCTTTAGGTAAGCTTAGCATTCTCATTCATACGTCAGAATTAAGCAGAGACTTTAAAGAAAGCTAAAAACTGATGATTGGTGTTACATCTAAGAGAGATAAGATTTGCATTACAGGATGTCCAGTACACCCATACTAGTAATAGTACATCTACACTAGAAAGAGCACACCCATACAAGTGATGGTGTGTCTATACTAGAAAGAGCACATCCATACTAGTAATAGTGTGTCTACACTAGAAAGAACACATCCATACTAGTAATAGTGTGTCTACACTAGAAAGAACACATCCATACTAGTAGTAGCGTGTCTACACCAGAAGGAACATACTCATGGTAGTAATAGTGTGTCTACACTAGCATGTGGAGCAGTGCCTATATGGGTTTCTTTCCTGTCACCTCTAAAGGTCAGTAGCCAAAGTCACCTTCGAAACAGTTGGCTTTCATGCCCAGTTAAGTCAAAGTGTCCCTGCACTGCCAGTTTTACTACAATTTTTTCTTTTCTCAAAACTGAAACATGTAAGGTGAAATTTTATTTACTTTGAAAGCCATCCAGTCCTCTCAATGAGCATACATTCGTACACTCATTTATTTTTACATGCAAACACTGACACACACACACACACACACACACACACAATCTGTGACTACAGTTTGCAACAGTAAACACATCTCATATACTTCTCTATCTTCCACCCATGTTACCTTCTGGATGCAAATCTTCCTCCTATTTGATGCATTGTGAATTTATAAATGAACAGATTACACTGTAAAATGACATAACAGACGTTTGTGGTGATATCCCACTATAAAAACGCGACAGTTATGTTCAATGGAGCATTACCATCACCAATAACTTAGCTGTTATGATGGGTTGTGAAAAGCATTGCCGTTTAATGAACCTCTGAAAGTCAGATCTGTCAAATAAGTTTCCAAAGGCAGCCCATGAGCAGCAGTCTTCTCTCTCTCAGACGTGGATTTAACGCCCTGTATCCTGACCTGACGGTGCATGTAAGTGTCGACAATGAGGAATGCTTTGGCCTACATTAGAAAGTGCTAACGCTTGGCAGTTGCTGTCTTAAGTGATAGTACGAGGGTTAATCCACTCTGCTTTCAGTGTGATTTAATTCTCAGCATGGGTCTGTCTGTGGGGATTTTTCGAATTATGCTCATATGCCCTTTCAGTGCCATAAGTCTGTTAGCTGTGTCTTAAACAGTTCGGTCAGCAGGCAATTCATATTTTTAAGTGAATACGTTGAGACTCTCACCATCTGTCTTGCAAATGGACATCAGAGGTCCTGAAAGATGGCTAAAAAAAAAAATCAGTTCAGTTTTTTTTTTATTTCTTTCTCTCTTTTTTGAATAAGAAATTGGCTGTGTGTGCATGACTGTGTTTTGTAGACTGTGGTGGCATCATCATCAATCAAGTATTGTCCATATTACAAGGCAAACCTTACTGATGGCAGATTTAAAGGCCACTTCATTGTAGTAGTAGAATCTCCCACATAGCCTTATAAAACAATTGAAGAACAAGGGAAATACACATACACACTTGCAATCACTCTCTCTCCCCTTTCTCTCACTCTCTCTCTCTGTCACACACACACACACACACATACACACAGACACACACACAAGTACAAGTTATATACACACATATATATATAACTTGTACATCTATTTTTACCTGTTATATGCGCGGTCATATTTAGTAACATTTTGAAGTTAGGATCTGTAGGGTTGTTTGGAAATAAGGTTCAAACTTTCTATCTGTCATCATTTAAAATCTGCGAACCCCTAGAGTTAGGTCTGCGGTCACAGTCTTGTCAAGAAGTGTTCTCTGTTGGGAAACACATGGGCAGTCAGGCTTTTGAGTGATGTGTTTTGGACAAACTTTTAGCTGTGTTTAGTGTTCTGCCATCACAACTTGTCGAGAGTTTGTCACGTTGTGTGTGAAATCCTGAAAACTGGTCAGCTACACAACTGACTCTGTTCTCACTTAAATGATCACAATGCAAATATGCTGGTGTGTATTAAATCCCAAAGTGAAGAAGCAGTCACTCATTCAGTCACTCACTCACTTGCTCATTCTCTCACTCACACATTGACTCACTCACTCTCTTTCTCTCTCTACCTCTTTCTCTTTTACTCTTTCTTTCTTACTTTCTTTCTCTTTCACACTCTTTTCCATTTCCCTGCTCAATCTTTCCCCCTCTCTCACGCTCTCTGTGTTGAGTTCAGCACACACACTCTCTCTCTCTCTCTCTCTCTCTCTCACACACACATACACACACACATGCTGGCAGTCAGCAGCACCTTCTGTCCAGGCTTTCATCTCCCATGCTGGTTCCCCCGTGGGACAGGGCTGGGCAATCAGCACAACTGGTCTCTGAGACTCTGGATGAGCGATGGGCGTGCAGAGTCCCATTAGAGCAGCTCTCCAGGCATAACATAGGGGTGTAATTCTAAACAGAGGCCTGCCACTGTCTGTCCTTACCCCTTCTGCCCCAAACCTCCATGACCCACCCCACCCATCCCAACCCCTTGTGACACACTACAACAGAGAAGCATATATTAATATATCTACACACCAGTATATTTGTCCATACTACATCTGTATATCTGTACATCTGTAGATTTGCCTGTGTATAGTAGTATAGAACATTTGTGTATTAACATACTTCATCTGCACATTGCTCTTTTCAATACAATCAATACTAATTTATACCCATCTTTTACACTGCCCTATCTGTAAATAACTGCTCCCTTAAATATAATTTTTCCCACAATAATTTAGTTAATTTACAATTTTTGTAATTTATAATTTAGTACATAATCTGCACATATCTATTCCCACTTTTACACTGCCCTTATCTGTACATATTGCACTTTCTGCTATTTGCACTTCTGATTAGATGCTAAACTGTATTTCGTTACTCTGTATTCATACATGTGTAATGACAATAAAGTTGAATCAAATCTAATCTAATCTAATCCAATAAATCACGACCCGTCAATATCTGTCTTACCCTCACCTCACCCCCTTTTGCATCCTCTCCGTCGTGGCACCGGAGGATTGGCAGGTTCGGAGGGTTGGTTTAGCTCACCTTGGCGCCGTCCCGGGAGGAATTGGGTATAAATCAGCCCAGTGCAAGCCCCTTTGGCCCCAGGGGTGTCGGTGGCAGGCTGTTAATTTTCCTGGCTCCCGCGGCGGCAGCCTGGGCCCCCCTAGGGACCCATGTGTTCAGCTTTTAACATGGACAGCTAGAGAATGAGCCTCGCCTTTCTTGCTTTTTTTTTTTTCTTCCTCCTCTTTCCTTATTTCTTTCAATTTATTTTCTTTATTTGTATCTCTTCTTTCATTCTTTTTAGGCTTTTTTTTTGTCTTCACCTTTTTTTTTTCGTTCTCGGCCCTCTTTCAAGCAGAGAGCACAGAGTGTCTGATCCGCTGGGCAATGGAAGAGAAATGCACAGTAATTTGGCGCGGTCGCTTGGGGAAGGCCGGGGCGATTGATTCGTATGAGGAGGCAGGAAGGGGGACGAGAGATCGCACAGCTGTGCTGTGCAGGGGCACCTCGCCACACACACATGCTTTATAATTCCTGACATGTGCCAGTGGGTGGTTAACTCTGAGTCGGCACAGGAGTGTTGGCTAGGGCGCTCATTAGCAGGTTACTTAAGCAGAAGCACACACACACACACACACACACACACACACACACACACACACACACACACACACGAGTCAGTGTGCAGTGGTATATCTAAATTATGCTGCTTATGTAGACACCGTTTCCTTAATAAGATTTTAAGGCAATGGGTGGTTTGCAAATTTCACAGAGCATTTTTCATACCTAAAATGACAAGTAAAAAGTGAAAAAGTAACACATCTTTATTGGAGTACTTGGAAGGTTGTCTGAAGCATTGGGTCTCTTTCTGTTGCACTTATTCTCTGTCTCTCTGTCCACATCTGTTTTTCTATCCTTGCTTGTCTTGTACTTTTTTTTTCCTTTCCTTCATGCTCTGCTTCTCTCTAAGCTATTATCTCACTGCTTTTATCTCTCTTTTTTGTCTCCCATCTCATCTCTCTCTCTTTTATTTTTTCCATCCCACTCTTTCTATTTCTCTTTCCCCTTTCATACCTTCTTCTTCATTTTTTTCTGCATCTCCGTCTCCCTACTTCTTTGTTTGTATCTTCCTTCCACTCAGATCAAATCAAATCAAATCAAGTTATGCTTTATTGGCACAAATAGAATGAATCAAGTCATTGTTGTCAAAGCACTGAATGCTATGTAGGGTGTATATATTATTGATCTTAGATCAACATTTCAAAGGGTGCAGGATTAATGGAAAAAGAACATTGACAACTACAGCAAAAGAACAGTCATGCTCTCTCTCCGTCTCTCCCTCCCTCTCTCTGTATCCCTCTCTCCTTCCCTTCCTCTCTCCCTCCCTCCCTCAGTGTGACACAATAGATTACGGGTCGTATGTGAACCTGACGAAGCGCAACCTGCAGGACGCCCAGAAGTTCATCCTGATGCACGAAGTAGTGCAGCCTACGCTGCCTGTGCCCTACTTCATGGAGGACAATGTGCG
Source organism: Tenualosa ilisha (assembly GCA_015244755.2). Taxonomy (NCBI): domain Eukaryota; kingdom Metazoa; phylum Chordata; class Actinopteri; order Clupeiformes; family Clupeidae; genus Tenualosa; species Tenualosa ilisha. Next base: position 1,994,296 of record PYXC01000045.1, read on the forward strand.
TTTCTCCCACGTGGCCGTGGACGTGGTGCAGGGCAAAGACATGCTCTTCCACATCATCTATCTAGCCACAGGTACAACCACTGCACCACCACCACCACCTGCATACCTACTCATAAGACATGAACCCATCAAGTATCATACACTGTACTAAGACACTGTACTTACCCAGCACTAATAACTGCTTACCTCCTAAACAAGTTTGATTGTATCTGTCATTAGACATCATGTTCTATCTCATGGTCACCATATCTATCTCAAAGGTGTGCCGAAGTTACCTGTTTGTACTCACAACCCCTTACAAGCTGTTAAATCTGTCATGATATTGATATCACACTTTTAAGTGTTAACACCAAGTCAGTGTTAAAGCATTTGGCAGTCATTGGACACTGACAGCCGTGACAGCGGGCGAAATAAATTGCAGCCTGCAAAACATAGATATTGATGTCGTATGATAGAGGATTCTAATGCGATATTACCTGGAGATTCGCTCAACCCAGCTCTCAGCCTCTTCCCTCACTGTCTGCCTTGGCCGAGATACCCCAGCTTGCATGTGCCTTGTTTCATTTCTAGATTGAACGTTTCCTTTACAAGCCAAATTTCTTTAGGTCTGCCCTGCTTCATCGTCAACAACTACTGAAACATATTTACAGTGTTGCAAAGTAGCAGTGCATAAGAATGTAACGTGTTTGTCCCCGTTGCTAACGGTAGGGTGAATGCCAATGGGTGTCCCATGTTGAAACCGTAGCAATTAGCCTCCTGAAGTAAAGTGGCTGCTCTCGCTAACTGCAGGGAGTTGCTAATTTATGCATTTTCAATTATTCAGTGTGGCCCAGAGCTTGTTAATTACCCTGAGTTCATTAGTATAATAGGTCACATGCCAGGGGTGCTCAGAACCTACCCCTCACCCATGTTTGTTGGCGTGGATGTGGCGAGCGTACAAACACACGTGGTGGTAACACAGGAGGCTGTCTCGACTCTAATAACGGGTGGTCCATTTGCATCCATGGTGTTTGAAGCAGGCAACAGTTGGGCCTGGAGGCAAGGGAGAAAAAAATGCAGAACAGCGGTTGGGAGACATCAAAGCCAGCTTCCGTCAGTTGTCGGTTTGTTCCTCTTAGCACGGCAACCATGTGCTGCACAGATGCCCTATGGGAAGGCCTACATGTCCAGTGGGACTACAGACGTCTGCCTCCTGCCCCAGTGGTAAACACCATGGAAGGGCCAACAGTCATTGGTCATTGGGAATGCGGTCAGCAATGACAGACATGCTGCCCCTATGGCCATGGAAGAGATGACAATAGCTCTTTAATTGCTGGTGCTTTGCTAATGATATGCGTCTCACATTGCTGTTATTTTTGGCAGCTAAGCACCTGTTTTGGATCTCCAGTTAAAAACTAGCTTGTCAGTCATACTACAAAAACATTCCTCACATTGTGTGTTCAATCTGTGTGACTGCACGACTGGGGCCCCTGTATTAAAAACATTTGTCAGTGGATTTTAAGATGGAGATGCTTCCCATTCCCATAATAGAGACTTTGTACTGTAGGCAAGTCTATTAAAGTGGGTTATCTCAGCTTTGGCCAGAGACAATTAGTGATGAAATGCTCAGCGGTGATCAAAGGCTTAAAGGAGAGCGTTCGGGTAGCCTTTGCAGTATGTCAAGAATCTTTGCTCTGTACAGCTCACTCAGGGTGCCAGAGAGTCATGCTGAGAGATAGAGAGAGAGCAATGAGGAAGAAAGAGAAAACTCAGATGAATTGAATGAATCATGCTTTGAGTATAAAATTATATCTTAAAAAAGAAGGAAATGATTTTCACTCTACATTAACTGACATTAATTATTTTACACAGCAAAACTATTTCAGTCAAAAAATAATAATTATATGTTACTAGTTGTTCACATAATTTCTGTTCTTTTTATGTTTGCAGCTTATAACACATATAATATGTATCTACAATTCTGTTATATTATGATAGTTATATATTTTATCCATTGAAAGGAATGCAGCTTTTACCAATGAGATTTTTGCAGTGGCCCCAGTGTCCTTCACTGCCTAGTCCTTCAGTCTTTCTGATTCAGGAAAATGAAATCAAGGTTTTTGAGAAGAAGAAGCCTACTATAGGTGCAGAGCAACATCACAGGGTCCCGACCCCTCCATTTAATATTAAATGGGACCACAGTGAAAACATGATAAATCACTGCCTTTTTAGTGAGACGGACAAGGGCTGCTCCTCCCCACGGATATATGTTGAGGTTCTCTTCCATATTTGATGGCTCAGGTGGCAGGTGGATGTTAGCCATGCACCAGACAGAAGATGACGAGGCATTTGTGATGAAGGTGTGCCTCCCTGACAGCCATTCAATGCGATTGAAAGCCCCCTATTGCACCGTTGGGATCATAGGCTCCTTTCTCCCTCTGCTTTTTCTCTCCTTTCACACTCATCTGTTCCCTTCTCTTGTCTTTTACTCTGGGCTTCTGTATTCATCTCACAATCGTGCACCTTCCTCTCTCCTCCTCCTCCTCCTAGTTTTTGCTATTCTTTTGCTTCTTCTCTAGCTCTTAGTTTTTTTTTTTTTTTCATTCACTCAACCTCTCTGTCCACCTGTCTCTCCACCAGTCCTTCTGTCTTCTTTCCATCTCTCCATTTCTCTCATTTCCTGCTTGCTTCATGCTCTTTCCTCTCTTTCTCTGCAGTCCTTCTCTCCACAGAAGCGCGATTGGACGTTATAACAAAACAGTACCTGTTTGTCTCCTCTAGATTACGGCACGATAAAGAAGGTGCTGTCGCCGGTGAACCAGTCGATGGGCAGCTGTCTGCTGGATGAGATTGAGCTGTTCCCTGAGCGCCGGAGGCAGCCCATCCGCAGCCTGCTGATCCTGCACAGCCACAGTGAACTCTTCGTCGGGGTCAGGGACCAGGTCATCAAGATCCCGCTCATGCGCTGCAACTTTCACAAGAACAGAGAGTGAGTGTTGCACGTCTCACACACACACACACACACACACACACAGAAACAAACATAAAGATACAACACATAGGCTACTGTATATACAAATTTTCCTTACTGATACAAACATGCAAATCAATCTAGGATGTGCCTTACTGTCAAAAATGAATACATTACATTAATATATACTGAGACACAGACACACACACACATACAGAATGAGAGAGAGTTCATTCCGCAGTTACTGAATTATATTTAACTCCCTGTCACACAAACCCATCAAGTCACATAAACTAGCCATGCCTCATTTAATTAGCCCAAGTGTGAGTGTGTAATTCTGACTGATGGAGTATTCATCAGCTCTTTAGTAGGTGTCCAGAGTGGTGCGGCGCTGGGACCAGAGGACAAGCTAATGAAGGTGCCCATAAATATTTCAATCTGTCCAAATTCCCTAGACCAAACTAGATGAGAGCAGCTCATTAGCCTCAGTTAAACAGGGAGATATGACTGACCTTGGACAACCTCATATGCATCCTGACAGGTTTGTAACTCGACTGCGAAAGCGAAAGGTGAAAACGACGATACCTGAGCCCTACGCTCAGTGCTCCGACAGGACATACACTGATACAGTCTGTTTTGTACTAAGCAATAACAAGGTCTATCTGACAGTTACACATAGTTGAGTCTTTTACACTGAATAACATATTACATCACACGTGATAAGGTGCAAAACAATAGGTGATAAGGGGCAAAACAATAAAAATATTTGATAATACTACTGAATGATTATTTGATTCTAGATTTTCAGTCACGTTTTTACCCAAAGGTGCAGTTCAACCTTGTCATATATCTCAGCCGATAAAGTGTATCTGGACTACTCTGTGCTCTGCACATGGCTTTAGACAAGCGCATCAGTACACATCATGCATGTGTTAAAAAAAAAAAAAAACAGTTTTGTCATCTCAAGGTCTGAGTTATCTCTGTGAGAAATCTATAAGGGAAACATTTTTCGCATTCTTGTCAGAGTTTCTGCGTCCCTGCGTCAGTGGCAGAAGCTGCTTTGCTCAGTGGCTTTCTCCCCTCTGTGCCTGGCTCTGCTTGTCAGGGCCGCCGGTTGCTTTCCTCCTGCTTGTGTATGTAAAGGGAGCTCTCTCTCTTCGCTTTCCGTCCGTCTGCGGCAGCAGCGTTACCCAGCCTGCCCCGCTCCGCTCCCTGCGCAGCTCGGAGCTGCTGCCGGCGCTGTAAGCTACACCCTGGAGCCGTGCCATTAACCCGGGCCATTAGCATCCCAAAGGGAGACGCTGAATATGGAGAGAGCTGCATGTCTGAGTTTAACTTTATTAGCACAGGAGCACAGGCAGGGAGAGGGAGGCAGCAGTGACAGCAAAGGTCAAGAGCTGCAATGCACTCGGGGAGCCAAGAGGACAGAGAGAGAGAGAGAGAGAGAGAGAGAGAGAGGATGAGATGGGACAAAGGAAGGGGGGGGGGTTCTTGCTGGAAAAGGAGATTTTCAATGCAGGTTTATACACAAGAGTTGTTGACTCAGGCAAATGTATACCCACTCAAAACCAAATACACTCAAGTGTGCACACGCATGCACGTACACACACACACTCACACACACACACACAATGACACAACCAAACAAACATTTACATACGCAGACACAAGCCAACATACATATTGTATACTTCACACACAAACATTTTTAGATATTAAAAAGCTTATGCATATGCACACTGAGGTAAAAATAACTGTAGTAAACAAGCAAAAACCACAGCCATAGACACACACACACACAAACACACACACACACACAATGATAAATCATGAAAACAATGCATACACACACATAAACACACACACACACAATGATAAATCATGAAAACAATTGCTAACCATGCATAGTTTAGAGAAGGGAAATAAATCCCTTACAGATGTGATTTGTTGCACATTGGTAACAGAGCAAATCATTCTGACACACGTATGCAGACATATACACACACATACACACACACACACACACTTGCTTCAGTCCAGACTAGACACCCAGAGAGATCTGAGGCGGACGTGACACCCTTTCATTACCTATGATTACATCAGTGGCAGTCATAACAGACCGACTGCAGCCATCAGGGCTCCTTAGAAGTGTCCCAGAGACGTCCCGGGGAAATTTCTGCAAGATGTCGCAGAGACATGAGAGACTGGGTCTGAGACTGAGACTAAGTGAAGTCAGTGAAGATCACCTCTGATCAGTTTCCAGGGACTCACTGAACCAGTTCTATAGCATGACTCTCTTGTCTGCTCTCTATTCCAGTCTTTCACTAAGCATCACCTACTCTCATGCTCCTCTCTCTCTCTTCCTCACTTTCTCTTTATCATTCTGCTTCCATCTTTCTGCTTCTCTTGCCCTCGATTAGTCTTTCTGTCTTTTTCTTTGTTCTCTCTATCCCTCTGTCTGTCACGCTGTTTTTTTTTTCATTTTTCATTACCTCTCTCTCTTTCTCCGTAGTTTTTCTAACTCTCCATCTCTCTTTCTCTCTTGTGTCACCCTCTCTCTATCTATCTAGACGGTGTCTATCTCTCCATTTCCCATCCCTCGCTCCTGTGCTCTTCTCACTCTTGGGCATGCTTCTTCTTGTTCACCTCTTCTTCTTCTCTTCCTCTCTCTTCTTCCTCTTTTTTATTGCTTTTCTATCACCATCTCCCACCCCATTCTGCTCATCCACACGTCATTAGTTTATTTGCATGAGCGGGGAGAAAGAGAGAGATATTGCTTTATTGCGCAGGGTAAAATGCTCTCCGCACTGCATATAGAGGCCCACCCCGGGAGAGTGTTTATGTTGATATTGTGTTTAATGTCCCATGCGTGCTCAGAGTCTCCAGAGCTGTCAATATAGCCAGGCTTCCTTATGGATGGGGGGGAAGACATTTGTTAGACAGGCTGAGATTCTCGAAATCCAATTAAACCCCGGCACTCATAAAGATACACATTACTTAGCTTTGAGCACACACCCCAGGCTTTATGAACGCAGCCACAAGGAAAGGATGGGTGTTTCCCTTATGATGCCTTGAGAGCGATCTAGCAGGAGATTTTTTTTCTTTATTGAGATGTATTGAGGGTGATGACGTGTCCATATTTTGTGTAGAGGCTGTGCTTTTTGTGTTTGTGTGACATACTGCGTGTAAAGTACAGTTTATCTGTTGAATATGGGTTGGGGGGTGTCAACCAAGCAATGTTTACCAACAATGTGTGTCAAAATTGATCGTGCTTAATGGGGGTTATATGTAGGAGCTGTAGCTGTATACCGACGTATACAGCTGGATACTGATGGCTTTGTCCTGTTTTGGGATGGGGGTGTGGGTTGTCACAGGGCCTGCATTGGTGCGAGAGACCCCTACTGCGGCTGGGACCTAGTCCTGAAGAAGTGCACCACTCTGGAGGAGAGCCTCAGCATGAGCCAATGGGAGCAGAGCATCACTGCATGCCCCGTGAGTACCCAGACTGGCCCTGGAGGTGATCACTTTCTTTAACGCCCAGCCTTGGGTTCCATCTCGTTTAATACACGAGTCGCGTCACGGATCGCCCAGCATGGCTACCTAGATAGTTAAGTGAAGAGACCTTGGCTCAATGCCGGCCATGCAAAAATCACATCTGTCCTTGTGCCTTGAGCTCATTTTGTCAATGCGTTACCTGTCCTCCATATGTGAGAGAAGCCTCCCTTAGAATCACCAGTAATACCCAATCTGTGTGCCATGACAGCAGGAATATAACAAGATAGTCCAACCACAATAACAACTGCACACTAGGGAGTAGTGGAAAATTGGACTAAATGCCAAAATTCATTGTAAATATTTTGGATGAGAGTGTTTACGGAAAGCCTGTGTGACAACTTAAAACACTCCAAAACCACTGTGACCATAGCTGCTATTTTGAGCCAGTGTTGTGTCTATCTGTCCAACATCTGCACCCACCAAACAGCCAACTGCCTCTGTTTCATTAGCCATCATCATGCTAACTAGCTCAGCTGGCTTTAAAACCTAGCTCAGGTTGGGTCTTTTTAAATATACATAAACCTGCCTCAGTTCTGTGCCAGTCTGCGGCGCCATCTTCCATGTGCCAAGCCAGCTTGGATCTGTGCCTGATCAGTCAGCCATGCGTCCCCATGTGAGCCATTAGCATTAGCTTCATGTATTCTCTCAGTTTCCCCAGCCCAGGGTACCAGCAGGAGCACTTACACGCATCCATTTCACTAAAGTCACTCTAAATGAAGGTGTAATTGTTCCTCTCTCTGCACACATCCATATTTTAGTATAGCTTGTGTTCGCGGTGGTGTGTGTGTGTGTGCATGTGTCTGTGGGATTGTGCCTTTGTTGTGTATTTGTACACGTGTGTGTATGTATGTATGTGTGTGTGTGTGTGTGTGTGTGTGCAAGTGTATGTGAGAGTGTGCCTTTGTTGTGTATTTGTACACGTGTGTGTGTGTGTGTGTGTGTGTGTGTGTGTGTGTTTGTGCGTCACCTTTCGTGCGGCGTTCCATTCAACAGGTTACTTGGCGCCTACTGGCGTGAAGTGACCCCACTAGCTGACAGACTTCTGGCAAACTTTGCTGTAACCCCCCCATTAATCATGGTCTCTTTGAAGCTCACCGAAGGCCTGAGTTGGAGTTTTCATCAGGTCCACCAAAACACTGGCTGTAAAGGAGGCATGACATCACCCACCTGGTAAATGGCACGTTGGTAACGATAAACACTTGCTCGCTAAACCAATGGACTCTCGCTAGTCGCCAACACAACCGAAGCCTTTGTCTATTCACAACTATCTGGAGCACCTTGTGAAAAGGTCTTAGTCAAAGCCGAATAGTTAAATCCAGTCTTTTTGTGAAAGCGACTGATTCAGTTCACAGTGTCTGTGCTTTCGGTTTGAACTTTTCACTCTTGAGATATATTAAATGTAGTACTATGGAATTTTTTGAACACTGTTTTTCCATTCTGAAGGTAAAGGGGGACAATAGGGTCATTTAAAGAGCACAGCATCGTAACATGCCGTGCCTTGAACAGGCAGCCTTGAGTCATGAATGCTTACCTTTCAGACAAACGTATGAAAAACAGAAGGTTGGCTGGCTGAGAACCAACTGGCAGCACGTATAGGTCTGCCATCTGGAGTTGCGGTGGTGGTGTGGGCACCAGGGAGAAACACGCGGCAGAAGAAAGATTGTTTTGTTTTAGGGAGAAGAAAAGAGTCAAAGGGCCTT
>PYXC01000045.1:2012500-2050000 GCA_015244755.2 Tenualosa ilisha
TACACCTCAGACCTTGAGACTCACAGTACTGAACACAAGCATAGAGAGGCAATTCACACTAGCAATATACGGATATGCATAGTCACTCACATGCACACATACATACACACACACACACACACACACACACACACACACACACGCACGCAGTCCATACACATGCCAAAGTCTTGCTAAACAGTTGCACCATCAGCTCCCTAAAAAAGCTAAGCCCTGATGTCCTAGTTATTATTAGATTGCATTCCTCACACAAACGTCAGCTTGAAATGACTCCCATTCTAACACGACGGCACGACGGTGGCTGTCCAGACGCAGGTCATGTGTCAGGGTGGGGAAAGAGCCTGTTGTGTTGGCTAAAGCTAGCAGAGAGTGGAGCCAAAGCAGCGTGAGCGAGTCATCTATTTACCTGTTATACTCTAGCAGAACTATAAATAATGCCGTAGCGATCACTGAGGCTAATCCTCTGGCATCACAGCGCGGAGCGGATTCCAGCAGCGGGAATCATCAGCGGCGGTGCCAAGGGAATTTCAGCCATGCCGGTGTCAGCTCGGATTCCCCAGGCGATGAGTTGGTCGTGTTATTCCAAAGCTATTCCGATTCCAAAAAGGGGGCCGCCGCGACGCCGTTGCATTTAAAAATACGCTACGGTTGGATCACATGATTCAGTGGGTTTGTCCATTCATACCGAGTCATACCTATTCATATCCGTGTGTGTCCTTCCTTCCAGGAAGCAGCGGTGAAATACAGGTCAGACAGAGAGTGTGTGTGGTGTGTGCAGTGTCAACCTGGTGGGGGCTTTAGGTTTTGAATGGGTCTGGCTGGAATCAGGGTCACATCTGGCTCTGTTTTGGCCCAGATCCGGCCCTTTCTCTCACACACCCTACAGGGATCAGTTTGTTATGCTGGAGTAGAGCAAAGCCCTTTAGAAGAGGGGGTAGAGAGAGGGGCGAGGACAGAGAGAGGCTTAGGATAGAGGGAGATAAAATCGTCCTGCACATTAAGCAGTTTGCCGACAGCTCCAGAGAAAGCTGGGAAGAGTCTCAGTGGAGCACACATACATACACTTACACTCTATCTCTTTCCTCTAATCACACACACACACACACACACACACACACACACACACACACACTCACTTTCCTGGTTATGACACGTCAGTGGGTCTGGCAGAGTGAGCATTAAACCTGACAGCCACACACACACATATACACACACACACACACACATTCTTTCTGGGGGGCAGCTGCCTCAGGCCTTGCAAAGGCCATTTTGTATTCCAGAATATTCCGGGAATGCAGCAGTGACTCTGGGGTCACTAGTGTCTTTCAGTCAGCTGAGCGTGTGTATTTCTGTGTGTTTGTGTGTATGTGTGTGTGCACGCACACACTCCAAAAGCAAAAGTTTCTCAAAATGGACCACCACTTCCACAAAAAAAAAAAAATTCTATTTACCCTTCTGCTTCCAATATAAAGTGTCCCGCCGGATATTATGGGCAAGGAAGTAGCCAATTACAGTCAGTGTCTCAGGCTTGGTGGGGGTTATGGTGAGAGATGTGGTGAAGGACATGGGGATGGGGGGGGGCGGTCATAGGGGCCAGGCATTTCTGTGTCTGCCCCCCCTCCTCTCCATTACATTTCATTTGAATCCACGGAGCCACATCATCTCTCTGCCATGGCATAGACTTTAATTGAGGTTGTCTGGCCGGGCCACATGTAATTGCACCTCTGTCAGCCCCTTCTCCCTGGGAGGCTGCGACACTAAGAGAGAGAGAGAGAGAGAGAGAAAGACAAAATGGGAGATAGAAAGTAAAGCAGTGAGAGAGAGAGAGAGCGAGAGAGAGAAAGAGAGAGAAAGAATTAGAAAATTGAAAAGAGAGAGAGAAAAATAAAAAGAGAATGAGAGAGAAAGAGAGAAAGACATCTACTCTGTTGCCTGGTGCTGCACTGAAACATTGAAGCACTGTGTGGAGGTGAGTCTGAATGTGGTGAATGTGATTGCACAGCGACGAGCTCTGTGGGCCACTGATTGAGGAGGGCTGTAGATACTTTCATTTAGAAATGAAACAGCTGTAATTCTCTCCTCTCTCTCTCTCTCTCTCTCTCTCCTCGAATTCTTTGTCTCTCACTCTTTCTCTGCCTGACACTGTGATGGCAGCCAGAAGTAACTTCCCTTGCACCCCGTGGGTCGAAGATGTTTACATTGACTGGTATGTCTTGCCGGCCATGTTTATAAAGAAAGGTACTGGTGCTCGTGATGGCGTCTGCTTTGTCAGTCAGGATTTGTTAATGATGATGTGAGTGGGTGAGGAGAGATGGCATTAATCATCTCCTCCTGTCCCATCTGGAGTGATGGTCTTGGTGGGAAGTGAAGTGTGTGTGTGTATGTATGTGTGTGTGTGAAAGTGAGGAAGAGAGAGTTTGCATGCATATCGATGTATTGAGGTCTGTGTGTTTGTTTGTGTGTGTGTGTGTGTGTGTATGTGTGTGTGTGTTGGTAATCACGACAACTACCCTCTGGAGCTGAGTAAACATCCAGCTGGTGTGTGAGGGCACTGGTGCAGAGGAGGCAAATCTGCCAATATGTCAAGAGGGCTCTGCTCTGTGTGTGTGTGTGTGTGTGTGTGTGTGTGTGTGTGTGTGTGTGTGTGTGTGTTTGTACATGTGTGTTTCTGTCCACATTAATATTACCATACCCACCTGTCGTCTTGGGGAGTTATTTGTCAGCCATTAATTGACAGAAGATGGTTAACATCTGTTTCCGAGCACAGGACGCATTTCACCAACAGGCTCTGGGAAAAGAGGCAGGATGGTGATTGAAACTAGAATTTTCTGGCACATTTTCTTTTTCTTTTTCTATTCCATTCTTTCCTCCTTTCCTGCACTCTGTCCTCACAAACAATTGTAGTGGTTTGAGGATAAGCAGTCTGCTTTGTAGGCACGTTGCCGACAGACTCTAGAGGAGGATTTAGTTAGTGAAGTTAGCGAGGGTGTAAACAATGTCTTATTCCGCTTTGTAAACAGGCACAGGTGTTTGCATACGGCTCTTGTTTTTATGAGGACAATGAAACGCTGACGGCGGTGATGAGCTCTTGGCGCCTGACGGCCATTGCTTCTTATCTTACACACACACGTTGGCAAATGCCATTAAATTTATTAAGGGTAATCGTGTGAATGACTGAGGTTGTGTCTGCAAAAAGACCTCCCATAATATAATGTAGCCTTTGCAAGAGAATACATTCACATCATGAATAAGACACCAGACTGCTTTCATGCCTTGGCATCAGGGTTTATGATCTATTTACGATCTATCAGCTTGCAAAGTGCTGACTGTTTTCCCACACAAAAAGACGCTGTGAAAGATTAGTAATCTCATCGGCCGAGTGCCGAGAAGAACAAGCCATCAGTGAAGTCCTGGATCCTTCTGCTGGAATTGTTTGTGTGTGTGTGTGTGTGTGTGGTGGGTGTGCATGTCTACCATCTCCATCTGCAGGAGTGTGTGTGTGTGTGTGTGTGTATCCCCCACTCTAGTTCTCGTATCCCATCATATCATAGACTAGCTGACACTCCACTCAGCTCTCAGCTAACTCCATCCATGGTGAAGTCCCAGCTACAGAGACCCAGCAGACCCCAGTGATTTAGGGCCTCAGGTCGACCAATTGAAGAAAAACATGAGGAATCGGCAACAGAACTAAAGGATTTTGGCGAGAAACGTTCTTGCATGAAGACCGCCTTCATCTTGGGCGGCAGAGGCCACGCTATCGAAGCACCGCAGACCTCATTTGCCTGAGCGTTGAGCTGCCAGCCCTGATAATAGAGTGCATTCATCTCCCTGGTGAGGCCAGGGCAACCGGCACGGGGTTCGGGTGCGGACGCGGATGCGGGTTCGGGTGAGGATGTTGTTGGCACTGGCGTGGGTGCAGGTGGCGTGTCTCAGGTGTTGAGTGATACGTTCCCAGCCTCCTGGTTAATTGATTGGGCACCCTGGAGCTGGGCTATTGTGTGAGTGCTCACAGGAGGCTCAGTGCTGGAGTGGGCACTGAGAGAGACAATGGTAACGAGAGGGAGATTGATAGAGGCATGGAACTATACACTGGCCTCCCTTTCTCTTCTTTCTACCTCCACTCCACCATTCTACCATTACCTCATTCCATTTACCCGTATACACACCCCAGTGACACACACGAACCTCCTGAGACACACACACACAGACACACACACACCAGACCATATGTAGCACCACATTAATACCTACCATAAAGTACATTATGTTTATTATGTACATAAAGTACAGTATCTGTCTCTTTTCAGCTGTATCTGTCTTTCCTTCCGATGCTTTCATTTGTAATGCATGATCCCTCTCTCTCTCTCTCACACACACACACACACACACACACACACACAAACACACCCATGCACACATGTATATACACACACACACTCACACACACAACACACACACACACACACACACACACACACACACACACACACAAATACACATTCTCATCCACGTGAAGAAAGACATTCTGAGCCATGTCCTCCCTGAGCCCTAGAGAAATAAACAGTGGGATTGAATGTAATGATGTCTATGAAGCCCCAGAGAGCCCTGGGCCCAATTCATCATTAGATGGCGGACGTCCTCACAGCACAGCAGAGTTGAGTAGATCAGAGTGCACGAGAAGAGGAACAATATGAGCACACACACGCACATCCGCTGGGAGAGCTGCTGGTCTCCAGTCTCTTCCCCGTCCTGCTTCCCAGCGTGTCGACCACCCCCACCTTACCTTTCCACCCACACTCCCGCCTCTAGTTTCCGATCCCCACAGTGGTGTCTTATGAAATAGCACAGAGCAGTGACAGCTAATGCATCACACACACCACACACACACACACACACACACACACACACTGCATACGCACACATACTGTATTAGTACTCACACATAGGCATACACATACACACACACACACACACACATGCACACATACACTGTATGCTTACGTGCGCTTACTATATGTTCACACATAGGTGCATATGCGCGCACACACACACACACCACACACACATATATGCACACATACACTGTATGCATATGCACACATACTGTATTTGTACTCACACATAGGCTTACACATGCACACACACACATATGCATACTCTCGCTCACTCATCACCTCGTGCTGCACTCCTGGCTGCTGCTGGAACACCCAGACAAATAAGCACAGGGGAGCCTGACAGCGTGGAGGGGCTGGTAGACAGTAGCACACAGATGGAGGGGAGAAGCCAGCGCAGGCATCAGGAGGCATAAGGCTAGAAGGCATACAACTACGGTCGAAATCTTGCAAAATCTCACCATTACAGTTATGGAATGAAAAGCTGAAGTGCAGAGGGATTTAGGGGGGTTCTCCCTCCCCCCAATGAAAGTTTGGTAACACTTTATTTAAAGGGGTCTACATAAGGGTGACATGAGCCTGTTATAAACATGACATGACACGTATCATGAACATTAATACATTAACAATAACAATCATTCATGTTTATAACTGTTGTCATTAAGTGTCAGTCGGTTTTTGAATTTCAGATTTGGAATGCAGACATTAATGTCATTAACATGAATGAAGTGTCATTAATGTTGATGATACCTGTCATGTCATGTTTATAACAGGCTCATGTCACCCTTATGTAGACCCTTTCAAATAAAGTGTTACCGAAAGGTTTCATTTGCTACGTTTTTTGTTATACCGTTTTTCCTTGTTTCTTGGCAGCCGAATACAAATGCAAGATTTGGGGTAACTTTGGGAAAAAGTAAAATGAGATGTGTGAGCAAAAGTTAGAAGTAGCTTGAAGAACCAGTTTTGGTGGTGTTGAATGAGAAATGTATTATTTACAGTAATTTCTAGAATGTTAGCCGCACCATGTATAAAACTCTGCTCAGTGTTTTATGCAAACTCAAAAAACAAAATCATTTATTGACCTCACCCTTGTATTAACCTCAGTTTACTAAACATTATCTATTGAATCGCAATCAGATCCAATCAAGTAAAATGATGAAAAGAAATGCAATCCTGTATATAGCCCTCACCCATGTATTAACATCAGATGATTTAGAAGAGTCAGTGTATTAACCTCGGGTTAGTAATCGAGAAATTATGGTATATGTCTCTTAGGTGTCAAGCAATAGAAACTGTGTATGAATAAATACATATATTCTAGAAGTTTCTGGTCATTGTAATGTATTTTGGGTCATTTGAAAGGTTCTAAATATTGTATGTCCTTAGGAGTAGGTGCAGGGTTTGCCTTGTGTTATGCCAACACAGCATGTTAAATTAAAGTTAGAGACAGAGTACAAAGAGAATGAGAATGAGAAGAGTAATGGAGTGAAGACAGAGAGAGAGAGAAAGGAAGAAAGAGGGAGAGAGAGAGAGCAGAGCTTAGAAATGATGATGAGGAAAGACATGATGTTCTTTGTCCCCCAGAGGCGTGTCAGGATGTCAGAACCTGCCAAGCCTCCGTGCTCTCGAAAAAAAAAAAAATGTTGCAGTTTTATAGGGCCGACTAGCCCACCAACAGATGTCCCACGCTTCGCCTCCATCAGCGTTCCCATCGCCAAACACCTCACTTGCCCAGCTCATTCTCTGTCATTAATGTGGATGAACGGCCCCAGTTGGCAAACACAGTGTTGACTCGCCCGCTGCTTAATTGAATCCAATTCGCTGTCCCCACATGGCCGCTGTCATGTCTCGCTGACTTTTGCAGAGTTATCACTTTCCGGTAATTTCCTCGGAAACAGAGACGTCGAGGCGTTGGTTTGTCGACTGAGGCCTGAAATGCCAGCCGTCCCCTCTCTTTTCCACCCTTAATGTGCTTTTATTAGCTCCATAGATGCAAAGCCATATGGGGGGGGGGGGAGGACTGATGGGAGCTTCCTGGATCAAAGGCTTATTTCCCGGAGGAAAGTTTTTTTTCCTCGAAGAGAAACTTTTTTTTTTCTATTGCAATTTTATGTTCATCTCCAGACAGATTAAGGGATTTTCATATGCTGATATATACCCACGCGCCACAACTCTCAAAGTCATTGTGAGTCTGTTGTGTGGGGGTTGGAGACTTCTTTCTTTCTTTCTTTCTTTCTTTCTTTTTGCCATCTCTATTTTTGTTCTTCCGCTAGATACTTTTTTATCATGTTGCTCTGAGAGAGAAAAAAAGTATGTTTTCTTTAATCTCGTCTTCTTCTTCTCTATCTATCTAAAGTAGCTCACGTGACGATGAACAAAGAGCTGACAGATGTCTACTCCAAAAAAGAACAGTATCACCAGACAACCCCCTGAAATAAACACTCTTCTCTCACCAATCTCTGTGTTTCTTTCACAAATTACACTTTACAAAGAAACACCCTTCTGTGTGGTTTTGTATAAGAAGTCTTTAATTATAGTCCGTGTCTGCATGTAAACACTTGATTTTCACAGTCTCACTGCCTGTCATTGTGAATTCACGCAATTTGTTGGGTGGGATTGGCACACGGGAGTCAGACACACACACGCACACACACACACACACACACACACCGTCTCTCTCTCTCTTTCTCACATACATACACACACTGTCTCTCTCTCTCTCTCTCTCACACACACACACACACACACTGTCTCTTTCTCTCTCTCTCTCTCTCTCTCTCTCACACACACACACACACGCACACACAAACACAGTCTCTCTTTCTCTCTCTCTATCTCTGTGTCACTCACGCACACATGCACACATACACACACACACACACACACACACCAAATACCACATTGTCCCTCTCAGTGATGAGGACATATATGTACACGCACAAATACACAACACACACACACACACACACACACACACACACACACACACACAAACTGCCGCATGTATCCTCTGTCAGGGTGTTGATTTGTGGCTTGGTAGATGGCTCACATGAAAGTGTGAAACCATTTGTCTGCCGGCCACTGCTGCTGTCTAATGCCTGGATATCAAAGCACGGCCGTGATGCAGGCCAAGTCTGACAGCGTGAGGAGTAATGGGGGGCTTTTAGAGAGTGCTTTCACTAGTCTTACTGAAACTGAAAATGAACCACTCCTTGCTTACATGAACTTACAGTAATGTAGGTTGTTATTAGAACAGTTACAAGAGTCGTGATATTGACTTAAATAAATAAATTAGGCCAATGGATATCTTCTCATAATGTCACGTGTTCATAATGTGTATTCTTCTTCTGGTCAAACCAGTCTTATCTGAGTTGCATTTGTGTTACGGTCTGTGTATGAGCACAGGGGGTTGTGTGTGTGTGTGTGTGTGTGTGTGTGTGTGTGTGTGTGTGTGTACGTGTGCTTCTATGTACTTGCATGTGTGTTTGCCTGTTTGCCTCACCCGAGCGTGCATTGGCATCTTGACGGATGAACACAGGGGACTCTTATCTTATTTTGTCAAGGTCTGGCTCTACTCAGCATAAATAAATAAATAGAGGAAAAATGGTCACATCAACCATTCCCCCCACCGGATGAGCAGATCACTTACGTACATTCCACAACCCCCCCCCGTCTTTCTCTCACACACACACACACACACACACACACACTCACACACCCCTTTGTCTCTATTTATTATTTTTTTTATGTCAGTGCGTGTTCTGATGCTTAAATGGCAACCTTTAATATTTGAAGAGGCTCTAGATCATTATGGCTGTAGACCTGGCTGGCGCGAGGCACTGTGTTATCGCCGTGCACTGATGGCTTGAGTGATTGAAGGACTTTAAGGGGAGCTGAAAAGAGGACACAGCTAAGCAGGAAGTAAATTTATGGGGCCTTGTCTCCTCGGAAAGGGCACCCAGCACACACCGCAGGGCACGCTGGCAGCTGCACGGGCAGTTAATTTTCATTAAAAAGCACGGTCTTGCAGGAAGCGAAATGTTTTGTTTCGTTGCTTAGGTAGCGGGAGTTGTGGGCTGTACTGTAGGTAGCAGCATGCAGAGTCCTTTTCAGCGCGAAACAAACCCCATTCTCCAAAGAAATCACCTTGTTTTTCAAAGCTAATGCAATGCAATACTTCAAGCATTGTAAACATCACAAAAAGTCATGATGAAACATTTGCAGGCTTTTTGAACCTGATGAAGCAGAGCCTATGAATGGTTTCTGTATTCTGCCATGGAGACTGTTTAGTTGCAGAGACAAGGTGAGAAATCCCTATCAGTTTGATTGTAGCCTTCTTCTCCGTGGTTAAAAGGAGTGTTATTGAAGGTGTAGCAGCACACCACAGGCTGATAAGTAGCCAAGCATCAAGGTGAAATCGACTTGTCAGTTTGAATTGTGCCTAGCTGGTACGCTTTTGTACTCCCTCTCTCTTCCTCTCTCTCTCTTCTCTTCCTTGTCTTGTCTCTCCCTTCCTCCTTGTCTAAGCTCTAATATAAATTAAACGCGATCAATGACCTTTTCTGACTTGCTTGTTTGTAACTTGCCATGTTAAGCAAAGGGCTGGAATGGAAATATTTCATACGAGCCAGCAAAGAATCCGCCACATGACACCACAGGGATTCAGCTACGCTTGACACACACACACACAAACACACACACAAACACATACACACACACACACACGCACATTCACACACACACAAACAAACACAATCACACACACACTCACACGCAGAGACTCACCACAGGAGGCCTCTACTTGATTGACACAGACTTTTGGTCTCCTAGACATGGCTGATGCTGGGCTTGTGATCTCTGTCAGACAGGACTGATGTAATTCTTTATGTGTTTGTTCTGTCTCATGCAGTGTCCATGTCGAGCTGGCAGCATCAGCCTCTTTTGATGAGATGTGTTTGATTCAGTGCCTCTGTAACTGACGTCTCCTCGTGGGCATAATTTACTGTTATATCTATAATTAATTCCTTTATGGTGATGTCATTGATGGTGATATATTGTGACACATGTGATGATATATGATGATATGACACATGGTGATATGAGGAGGCAATTTACAACTGTAAATTCAGTTTCAAGCAAGCGTTATGGCTTTTTGAAAACCACCATATCCTACCATATCCTAGTTCTGTATTGTAGAAGGTCTGCACATTAGTAGACTGTTTTTTTCTCTGTTTTATATGGAAGGAATGAAGGAAAATGTATCATGTGCTACCAAAATCCACTGGTTCTTTCTTTTTCTCTCTCTCACTCACTTTCTTTTTTTCATTCTTTTCCATTCGTCTAGGAATATCAGTCCTGCAACACCCTCCCTTGTCCTGACCTCAAGAAGACCACCCCGTGGACACCCTGGACGCCAGTCAACATCTCAGACAATGGCGGACACTATGAGCAGCGTTTCCGCTACACGTGTAAGGCACGCGTGCCCGACCCCAACTTGCTGGAGGTGGGCCGTCAGCGAATCGAGATGCGGTACTGCTCCAGCGATGGTTCCACAGGCTGCTCCACGGATGGTGAGATCTCACAGTTCTTCATACTCTCACTCTCTCTCTTTCTCTCTCTGTTTCATTCACTCTTTCACACACACACGCACACACATACATTCTCATTAGCACAAACACACTCATTCGCACTCTCTCACACATACTCACTTGCTAGAGAGTTCTGTCTTTATTGTACTTCCTTCTTCCTCCTCCTCTTCTATCTTATCCTCTCCCTTTTCTTCTTCTTCTTCTTCTTCTCTTTCTTCAGGCCCCTTCTCCTTCACAGTCCTCATTCTCCCTCTGTCTCTTCATGTTTTTACATCTCTCTCCTCCCTTCCTAACACCTCTCTCCTCTCTTGCTCTTTGCTGTTCCATGCAGACTCATTACAGCTGTTTGCGAGGCTTTCTGAGTTCCCTGTGTGAATGAATGTAGTGTCAACTTATTGACTGCAAGTTTCACCTCCGAGCACTCTCCTTCACGCTTTCTCTCTCTCTCTCTCTCTCTCTCCCTGAAACCTTTCTTCTTCTCTTACTCCGTATGTGTTTAACCTCTCAACCTATTTCTCCTTCGCTCTCTCTCTCTCTCTCTCTCTCTCTCTCTCTCTGTCTCTCTCTCTCTTCCTTTCTGTCTCTTTACCTGTCTCTCCATGTCTCTTCCACCCCTCCATATTGCTGAGACGAAACAAACGTGTTAATGAACTGTGAATCTATAGAGACACCCAGAGCTCTGGACCAAAGCAAAAAAAGAAGAAAAAAAAGCTACCTCCCTTAAGGGCATCGCATCACAGACTCCACCGCTGTTTTCCTCCATCAACCTACTTCCTTGTCAGCATGGCATGCTGTGATCTCTCATTTCCTGATTTAGAGGTGGTAAACACGCTAATAAACACACTGCTAATTGATGTGCAGCTTATCAAGAACACCAGGGCGGTGGTGTATGTGAAGCATGTGTGTGGTGGTGGTGGTGGTGGGGAGGCAGGGGGACATCATCCCCCAGATAGAAGAGAAATCACAGCAGTAATAACACAGATGAGTGAAGTGGTGAAGCTGGAAGTAGCTCTTTTGTTTATTGAGGCTTTAATTGCTCAAGCAGGGTCCTGGGTCTCAGGCAGCATCCACGCCCCCCCGTAGGCCCCGGGAGCCCAGGACGGCTTTTCAATGAAGCACAACCACAACACAAAACAAGTCCACGCGGCTAGCATAGCTAACGTCACCGACCTTGGCTTTGGCGCCAGTGAGGCTTTTCATGTAAAAAAAAAAAAAAAGTGGTTAATGTGAACCAACACTGACAAAAGCACTGGCCAACTTAATTTAGAGTTTGATTAAAAATCCCCCCCACACACATACACACAGACGAACACACACATAAAAACACACACATACACCACACCCAACCCACATACTCTTATTGAGTGGTCTTTGTTGTCACTTCTAAAAGAAGCTTTCAACTGAAAATGGAAGAAATCAAGAAAAAAAAATACTTTGTGGGGTTCGTTAGAGGCAGTGGTAGATGCTGTGTTAATTGAAACGGTTCCATACCAAAAAAGCCTTGTTGGATTTCCCATTTACAGAAATCGCATTGACTTTTATTGGAGAGTCAGTGGGTGAAGAGAGGCTTTCTTTGGTGACTTAAATTAGAGGAGCACTAATTGGAAGTGCAAAGAGAATGACGCCATTGAAATTGAAAATAACAGCGTGTGCTTTGTTTGAAACACACTACAATACAATAACATATTAAAGCAGCCCAGAGCAATTATGTTCTCCCAGTGACTTCCTGCATGAGTTAAGACTGCACACAGACAGACTACATCTAAGCACAGAGGAGAGAAAGAGGGGTGACTTGCTTATGGAAAAGCCTCAGAACAAAAATAAGAAGAATGAAATTTAGAAAGAATAATAAAATAATGGAAATTAGATCAGTGCGTATCGGTTACACACAAACCTGCCGGTGCCATTACAGTAATGGCTGCTACTGTCCTCACCACACATCATTTCCTTTGTGAAAAGAAGAGCCTCATTGTCTCATTGTCTGCCTGTGGGGAGAGACAGAAAGGGATATAGAGGACTGTAAGCAAAATGGACTGAGGGAGAGAGAGAGAGTGGGGGGGGGGGGGGGGGTTGTGTCTGTATATATGTGTGTGTGTGTGTGTGTATATGAGAGGTGAGAAAGACAGAGAGAGAGTGCAAAGAAAAGGAAGAGATTAGCACTGAAAAGGGGATGGTGTGTGTGTGTGTGTGGTGGGGGACACCACCATCCTTTCCCATTTAAAGACCTATCACTCCTGACAGATATCCACAGGCTCTCTGCTGCCTTCCCGAAAGCTTTGTCCATCTCCCCTCACACACACAAACACACACACACACCTGCAGGATGAATGCTCTCCAAAGACCTAGGGGCCAGTGGTTCACTTAAATCAAGCCAAGGGCCACATCCAACCATAATTACCTCCATCCTAAGGGGGTGTGTATTGATGGCCGGGGGATGGGGGAGAGGAGATGAGCAGGCTGAAAGGAATGGACTGCCACTTGATAAAGATTAAGCTTTGCCACCGGGCCTCGCCTTATCGATTTGAATCTATAAGCTACAGTCGTCTGAAGGGGAGCCTCTAAAACAGTGTGACACTGAACTGATATAGAGACACAGGGGGTAACTAGATGGGCCCACGTCTGATGACAGTGAACAGGAAGCAATACTAAAACACTGAGACTGCAAGTCTGCAGTGACATATGAGGATTCATGGCGTTATGGCGGCTAATGGAGAATTTTATTGCAATAACAGAATGAATGCGAAGGCATAATAAGGTCATATTTATATTAGTTATAGTCATATTATTCGTTAACACTGATGGAACGTTGTATCACTGCTTGATTGTAAATCACTTTGAATGAAAAGCGTCTACGTTACAGTAAAGGTAACTTAACAAGTGATCCATAATAGGTAACACTTTATTTAAAGGTGTCGACATAAGAGTGACATGAGCCATGTGAGTTACATGTAAACGTTAATGACATGTTTTTAATGTTTATGTTTGAATGTTTCATTAAGTGTCATTCAGTGTTTGTAATGTAAAGCTGACACTGTTTGGGATGCAAACATTACAAAAAACAAATGTCACTTAATGACAAGTCATAAACATTGATGAAGCGTTTTTAATGTTCATGCTATACGTCATGTCGTGCTAATGACAGGCTCACGTCATTCTTGTGTAGACACCTCCAAATGAAGTGTTACCCCATAATCTATATCAATATCTATACTTCACAACAGGTATATAGCAAATACTGCATACAATACCACCCAGATTTCCTTCCTTCAGGGATGGTACATATTAAACGACTCTGCACCTCAAGAAGAAGCAAATTGATGACCTGGGATCTGGTCTTGTACAGTACTGTGTGTTGTGCATGTGTAGCATTCAAAGATGTCGACCACTAAAGCTCTTTCAAGCGATGCAGTGTGAAGAAAAAGGCACTTTGAAGCTTTTGCTTTGTACTTATCTTGGGAAGTCACAGATATGAGCCGCATTATCAGCTTTTTATACTTTTTGCCCCCTTTGTGTGTCTGATGTCAATATTTTTCAAAAGTGAAAGCATCTGGTCCATCGTCTGTCACTGACATTTTAAGATGGAACGTTCATTTGAAGTCACTTCCCTTAGCAAAGGTGAAATCCAAATCTGCTTTTTGCAGATAAGCCTTAGTGTTGATCTTTTTTCAGGGGGAAAAATGGGAATGGGAACGGCAGATATCTGAGCTTCCTAGTTTGATCCCGTTCCTCTGACTCCAGACCTTGACTTTTGTACTACCGCTAATACTGGCTTGTTTGCTGGTGTTGACATAAGTTAATTAGGTTTAGTAGACTGTCCTGGCGGCACCAGATGAAGTTTTATTGCTTGTAGCTCAGATGACGGCTATCAGTT
This sequence comes from Tenualosa ilisha, assembly GCA_015244755.2. Taxonomy (NCBI): domain Eukaryota; kingdom Metazoa; phylum Chordata; class Actinopteri; order Clupeiformes; family Clupeidae; genus Tenualosa; species Tenualosa ilisha. The sequence goes on from PYXC01000045.1 coordinate 2,026,852, forward strand.
AATTACTTGCAAATTTGACTGAAAACTTTGACCACTTTTTAATGAGTCCTCCAGTTAATTTATGAGCTCAGAATATTTCACTCATTCACCTGTGCCAGCGCATCAGCAAATCGTTTTAGAAATGTTAAAGAAAAACTGCTGCAGTTGTGCTTCCTGGACAATACCAATTGATCTCAGTGGCGTTAATGTAGGTTTTGTCCTGAGGAGTAATGCCAATGTCATTTTTTGAAAACGTTGGCCAAAACTCAAAGACTTTGTGTGCAGACCTTGAGGCCTCTACCCCACTATATCAAAAGTAGAGCAAGCCAGAGGACAGTACTAATGATGGCTCAGGTGGGTGTAATTTGACTCGTGGTGCGTGGTCCAAGAGAGATGCCACCATTCTTCCCGAGAGAAACAAAATCATGTGTCAGAGCATACAGCCACAAGCTCATCCTCAGCTCTCACTCAAAGCACAAGGCCAGATGCTTCTAGAAAAAAAAGAAAGAAAAAAACGGATTACTTGCCCTCACCATCCTACCCCTTCCACTCAATAACGGTTCTTGGAGCTTTCCTTTCCCCTCTCTCCTCAAGGATTCTTGCCGATACGTCAAATGAGCTTTGCCAACACTGTTTACAATCTCTTCCCCACAGACCTGCCTCTCACTGCCCATCTTGAGCTAAGCACCCTTGCATCACATACCTCTACAGAGCCATGCCACGGCTTTGACAGATCGCCAGAGCCCTTGACAGATATGCAGGAGGCAACAAAAGAAAATCTCTTTCTTTCTCATTAGCCAGCAATGTGGGGGCAGATATATTGATCCATAAATCCACCGACAGGCACTGAATCACACAGCCATGAGCTGAGTTGACAGCAGATGGTGGGGGCTAGAGCAGGGGGGCTCGTCTTTGTATCTCAGTCGCCACTGACGACCCGCAACGTTCGTGTGCTGGGCGCGTAGCCGTAATTATCTTCTCTGGGCGTTGTAGTGTTAAGCAAACGTGGTACAACCCGCCCTTCGCTCATCAGGGAGCAGCACTTAATTGCCCTCTCACTAACTTTTAATAAGCGCCCACGACACTCCCGGCACTCTGCTGCGCTCCACGGCGACCGTTTGACAAAGCCGCCACTGCTCAGGGAATTGTGTCTGAGCTGAGTGTCGTAATCCATGCGAGTGATTAATTTTCAGGATTATAGATAACATGATTCAGGCCGTCTTTTCTTTCCCTGGAGAGGGAAGCTGCCTTGATCTGATTGTCCAAGAGGAAGTGTATCTCTCCCTCATGCACATACACACACATACACACACACACACACACACACACACACACACACACACATAAATCTCGGACAGTGTGAATCCACATTTTGTTTCTTAATTTCTAAGGCCTTTGCATTGTGATGGCCTTGTACGACATAAGAAACGCTCTAATTTTCTACATTTTCTAATGTGAAAATCAATACTTATAAAAACATAGTCAGCTATTGAGAACAGTTGAAAAGAGCCCACTTATTTCCATATTTCCAGAATCATTAAAGAGCCAAAGCACATTAGGACAGAGGAGTGAAATGCTACATTGTCCCACCAGGCACATGAGTCGTGGCAAAGCGTTTGGTATACGGGAGATGTGATCCAACGTTTTGAAGGTGTGAGCAGATTGCGGAGTATAGATTGTGTCTATAGTCTTCTGAGGATGAGGGTGTGTTGGGTGTGTGTGTGTGATTGGGGGGGGGGGGGTTACTGGTGTGAGAGGAGGATAAAGAGGATAGGTCACAGGCAAGGCTGCTCCTGCTCCTGCTGCTGCTGAGTCCTCCAACATGCCTTGAATCAATAAGGAGCTAAGTCTCAGAGTGGCTCTCAGCAGCCCCCCCCCCCCCACACACACACACACACACGCACACACTCACTCACTCTCCCACACTACTGAGGGACACTGTGCACAGTGCACACTGTATACACCAGCACTGCGACATACAGACATTCTGATACACATACAAAAAAACATGCGGCGACATACAAACACACATACTTGCTATGACACACAAAAATAACATACAAGGACACACACACACACACACACACACACAAACTATTTCCCCTACCCAAGGTTGCCTTTCCCAACAACAAACATGGAGCATGTGACTACAAAAACACCCTGTCCTCTAGCAGAAGGCTGGAAAACAAATACAAAACACTAGTGGATCAGGGACTAGATGCATTCACCATATCAAATGAGGCTCACGTTCTGTTATGACCGCGGTGCATCTCCCAGGTTGCTTCTTGTCTCCGCGCCACAGAACGCAGCTTGATACTCTCCATAATGCTGTCCAGATGTTTCAAGTTTTACATTTGCAGACAAAGGCTTCCAGGGAGCAAGCAGTGCCTAGAATATAGATATGAGTCTAAGGCCTGAAATACTGTTGCTGTAGCTCTGCGGTTGAGTCAAAACAGCTTTCTTGGTACTGTTGTTGTAATGGGACTGAATATGTGGTCACCTACAGGTGTCCTCAAAGAGCGGGTTATGTGTGTGAGAGAAGAGAGTTTGAATTGTAACTGCAAAGCTGTTGATTTTGGGGTCGATTTTTTTAATGCTTTTGAAGTTTTGTAAAATAAAAGTCTCACTTCCTCCCTCTCTTCTCCTTCCCCTGCCTCTATTTCCTTCTATCTCTCTCTCTCTCTCTCGCTCTCTCTCTGTCTCTCTCTCTCTCTTTCACTGTCTCCCACCCCCATCTTTACCCATCTGTCCTGCTCAGGTGACCTCCTGCGCTCAGGTCGTATCACAGGCCTGACGGTGAACGGTGGCTGGTCGGCCTGGGGTTCCTGGTCCCAGTGCAGTCGGGACTGCAGCCAGGGCATCCGCAGCCGCAAGCGCACCTGTACCAACCCCAAGCCCAAGTATGGAGGCCTCAGCTGCCTGGGGCCCACACAGGAGTATCAGGAGTGTAACATGACACCATGCCCAGGTCAGTAGACAGAAACACACAAAGACTGTCTCTCTCTTATTCTTTATTTCTGTCACACACACACACACACACACACACACATACACACATAATAACCCACATAAAACTACACATCCATTGATAACTAAAAGCATGGCCAAAATAAAATCATACGCTGACAATACCAAACCAGAGGAGATATCCAGAAGATATGTACATTACCTTATTCTCCTGTGCCACATGCAGATACACTTCCACTCTGATTACTCTGCAAAGACGAGCTGAAAGTACTTCTCACATATGTCTGTTATTGAGTCTCACCATGCATTGTATTCTCTCTGTTGTATTACCTTTACTACTTTCACTCGCAGATATTTCAAGGTACAAATTGTAGTTAATGAATTATTACCCCTCCCCTCCCCCCAAAGCTTGTGCCAGACGATTGAAAACCTGTGTCTATTTTAGGGTGTTCAGCCCTCAGTTTCTTGTAGTTGATCTGGAGAGCAATCCCCATGGCCTCCCTTGTGTGTGTAATTACATGGGAGGATAATTATTCTCCGAGCAACGGGAAGCCTTAGACACAATACGTTTCCTCTCATCCACACACTCTTGGGCTAGGAGCTAGAATGGGTGTTCGCTAATTAGTCAAGTGCTCCTCGTCATCGCGAGTAGGAGAGGAGGAAAAATTTGTGGCCTGGAGTGGCGACACGCCATCTTTGTGTCTGTTCTGGGTTGTTAAAGGACACCTGGGGGGGTGGGGTGGGATGGCGGGGGTGGATGGGCTGGAGAGAGACCAGAGTGCCAACAGACATGGAGGAAGAGACGTTTCGAGATCATTATCAATCACACTCCCGTTAAGAGAAGGAGCAGTAGGAGGAGGCTAGCGTCGTTTGACAGATCTGCTCACGGACAGCTGTCTCGCCTGAAGCTATCCATCATTGCATCTGTGAGTGCGCCGTTACATAAGTCAACAAAGCGCCAGGATCGGCAAAGGAGCTCACTTCTACTTAGTCATCCAGTCCTTGAAACAAGCAGCTTAGCTCATCATGGCCATTTTCTCCATTGAAGGGCCCATTGAGACCCAGACTAAGGGCATTGGATGTGTCAGGGAGCATCCCATCCTCCTCTCCTCTCCCTTTGTAGTTGATGTATGTAGTTAAGAGTGCTTTCTTGACTGGTGTATACAGTAATTCACCTCACCAGTAGCCAGTGAATGAAAGTCAGACCTGGCACACACCTCATTTAAATGTCCTCTGGATTCCTTTAGTACTCACTAAGTGGTGTCAAGGTGGAAATTCAACAAAGTAGCATATATATATATATATATATATATATATATATATATATATATACATATATATATATATGGATATCTATAGGGATAGCTTTTGGAAAGCTGTCACACAGTGCTAGCCTTCTCCTGCTGCTCTTTCTCTTAACGGGAGCGTAATTGATAATGATTTCAAAACGCATCTTCCTCCATGTCTGTTGGCACTCTGGTCACAGACAGCTGTCTTTGAACCAGTTTTGCACATATTGAACTTCTGCGTAGTGACTTGTTTACTTTACCTAGAAGAGAAGAGAAACCAAAGACAGTAGCTGTAGACTGTCTGTGAAGACTGTGTGTACGTCAGTTGCGTGAGGAGGTTGCTGGCTGATGTATGCGTCTGTAACATTAATTTGCATTACATTGATTATGTGCGTTAGCACGTTAACATTGACAGCACTAGTATATACATTTAAAAAAGCTTAAAATATTGAGTCGGTTGCCCTTCAATTAGAAAACTGCCCAAACTTAGTCACTCTTCTGCTAAAGAAAACTCTTTATAATGTTCTGGTTGGACTGATGAAAAAATGACCACACTTAACAGTTTATGACTTCTAGTAGTGAGAGCTCTCTCTCAAGGAAGTGGCTAAGCCAGTGAATGAGAAAATGTACTGTGTGTGTGTATGTGTTTGTGTGTGTGTATGTGTGTGTTGTGTGTGTGTGTGTGTGTGTGTGTCTTTTGCCTGGATCCAGACAGTAGATTGCTGTTAAGTAGAACCTTGCCAGATCGGGGTCGTATCAGGGCCAGGTCAGAGCCAGATCTGCATCAGACACTGGGGCTATCGGAGAACAATATCTGGTGGCTGCTGTGCTGATAGGGTGGAAGTGACTGGCAGTAATGGAAAGAAAGTCCTGTTAATTTGAAGAGATCACAATCTGAAAAAAATAGGGATAACTGCACCTAATCTCAGACAGGCGCGGTAAGTCCAACGAAATTGGAACCTGTCGCGAGGTGAGGGGATTTTTCCCACCTCTCCCTCACTAAACTCTGGGTGTTTTGTCCCGGCAGGTGAAAAGTGCTCTGTGTGGCAGAGCCTTGAAACACATTAGTGTCTTGTGAGGAGCTGAGGAGAGGGATGCAGGTACACCAGCCATGTTCGTCTGGCTTGGAAGCTAATGAATCGTTTTGTTGTCACTGGTACCCCTGTAAGAGATGAGACGATCCGTCATACGGTGGCAGAAATTGACTGATCTGTCACTTTCCAATAGAGAAATTACGGGGGAAGATGACTAAAGCCTCTGAGGTGTTCAATTACACCCTCTCTGACGATTGTCGCCTCTTTTAAAAACCAATTTTGGAATAGAGCTGAGATTTTTTTTCTATTTCCCTCTATCGCTCACACTCTGTCTTTGTCTTTCTCTCTCTCTCTCTCTCTCTCTCTCTCTCATAAAACACAGGGAATAAACTCACTCACTATGTCCTCAGGATTTCATTTTTAGTTTTTCACTGCTGCTATAAAATGTACTAGGTGACTTAAGAGTCTGTCTCAGACTTCACGAGGTAACGACATTGTGGCACTGTGCAATCACTCAGACAGAGAGAACATTCTAGAACTCTCCTGCCTATCAGGAAGAAAATTCTGGAATTCTTTTTCCTCTCCTTTCAGAGAGAACATTATGGAGTCTCTCAGAAAAGAGAGCAGGAGAGAGCAGAGCACATAGTAACATACAACAGCAGACTTGTTTACAAGGGGGAATAATTAGGTGGTGAGGTGGCTGTGATTTTTACCAGCACTCATTACCGCTAGTGCTCCTTCCCATTCCGTCACATCTGATGCTGCTGGAGTGGGGCAAGGGGGTGTGGGGGGGTTGGCTCGGGTGAGCTTTTGGGGGTGGGGGTGGGGGATGTACACTGATGGTTCATTTACTTTTGTTAATTAGAGTTGGGGTTGGGGTAAGTCCACCAGGGAACCGGGGTCTGGGAGCTGTCTACCACATGCAGCGCGCTCCTCCACAGTCACAGTCGCAGTCAACCCCCCACCCCACCCCAACCCCCACTCCGGGCCAAAGATGGCCCAGGTCTGGGGCACAGGTGTCTCAGATCATACCTCCATCTGCGCAATTTGTTCACCGCTCCGTTGGCCTCTCAGGCGAGGTCACATACTCCCCTAATTAGGCAGTGCATACTGAAGGTGATTGGTATTCCACTATGTTACCTTACATAGGCGTACTCTGCCTGCCAGATATGTGTAGTCCTGGCCTGGCTCAGCTACGTTTGATGATCAAAGTGAGCATTATGATGTATGATATGTTTATTTATAATTTGTGTGTTTATATCAGGAAGGCTATGATGAAAGCTCTCTTTTTCCACACTCATGTATCATCTGTGGAGTATTGAAACAGGATTTCAACCGTAGAAACAAGTTCATTTTACCTTTGATGGTATTTCATTGCAGTTTTTGTCATTCTTCAAGAAATTTCCTTGTTTGGTAATCCTTCATTACTTATTATGTGGCAAGACTTCATTTACAGCCTGCTAGATTAAAGGTCACCCTCCCACTGGTTATGTTTGCTTAAAGGCTTCATCCTAGGATTCATTCGCTCGATTTTCTGATTTAGTATTCACTCCTGCTTGTCCGTGGCTCATTGCATGCGTAGGACGTGAGGAGTGACTCTTGTTCTTGCTTTTTGCAGTGGACGGGGGCTGGTCGTGCTGGTCACCTTGGTCCAAATGCTCGGTGACATGTGGAGGAGGGCACTACATGCGCACCCGCGCCTGCAGCAACCCCCCACCGGCCTACGGAGGGGACATCTGCCTTGGACTGCATACTGAGGAGGCTCTGTGCAACACGCAGCCCTGCCCAGGTACATTCTCATTGCTTTTTAATTCCTTTCTTTTCTTCTTTTCTCTTTGCTTTTTAATTCTCTTCTTTTCTTTTTTTCTTCTTTTCTCTTCTCTTCTCTCAAACTCAAACACACAAGTAAAACATAGAGTTAATTTTCTCTTTATAATTACATAAAAAGCTACAAAAAGACACCTTTTATTACACTCTATCAGCTGAGTATTAATGAATGTGTGTATGTGTTAATGTGTGCATGTGTGTGTGTGTGTATGTGTGGCATAACTAACTTTGTCAGTACCACGCAATTCAAATATTCAAATGTCACCCTTTGTTTGACAAACAAGCATTTGAAACTTAAGATCCTGTTTGACGCAAACACATTAAAACGAGAGAAACAGGCCACTGAGGTGATTGGCTCCCGTGACTGCACCCGATCCGACCTATCAGAGGCCACCATCAGAGGGTTAAACGCGGAGTGTTAGGAGAATCGCTGGCTCTATGCAAATGTCAGCCCATCCTTTAGCCGTGCTCCGACAGATGCTCTCTGATGACCTTTTATCTGCTGCATTCAGGCCCTCTCCATCACCCAATTAATTACAGCGAGCTTGCATCAGGCCGCTCTCCCGGGCATGCTGCGGAATGTTAGTATGGGTTGCCGACGGACACGGCGGAATATTTAGCCTGGGTTGCTATCGGATAGGCTACTGCTGTGAAAGTAAAGCCATGGTAGAGCATTTTGCTGCAGCACCATCATCCATTCTATCCTGTCACAAGATGGCTTGACCCCTACATGAAGTCTGACTGGTGTGTGTGTGTGTGTGTGTGTGTGTGTGTGTCTGTATGTGTGAGACTTCCTAATTTAAAAGGCAAGTCTACCAACAAGTAAAGTTCCTGTATATGAAGTATAGTTATCAACTTGCATGGTCCACTGAGCTGACTCATCAGTGCTAGCATTTCAGTTTTTTTCCATGGCGTTAATTAGCAAACTGATTTAGCCTTGTGACTCTAATAGCTTTGCTTAGACTAAATATGGCACTGTGCCCATCAATAAAATTACCCTGCCTTTGTTATTCCTTTGCTCATTAGATACCTGGTTCCTCAGAATCAGTGTAATATTTAGTGATAGCCCATTAGTGAAAGCCAATTAGCCATCTGCAACAGTTTAATTTGTATTATTCAGAAAACGTCTTCTCCCTCCTAAGCCAAGCTCTCAAATGTTGATAAACTGAAATGCTATTAAACATCAAAGTTTGTAAAACAACCTATTCATCATGCAAACCTCATACATGATGCAAGGCTCAGTAATTAGAATTAAGCAACCTTAGTTTACTTTCTCCTTGAACTGTAGCATGGCAATCAACCCCTAAATTATCCTAATTGTTTACCCTCAAAATATAGAAAATCATTTATTCATTTACTAGTAGTGACATTGTATTTGGTGGGCTTATTTTAGCAGTAATTTCACTGGTGAAATTCTACTTGATTTACTCAGCGTTCCCCTAATATAGGCAATGACAGTTGATGAACTGGGTTCTAAACTATGGTTTGGTACAGGTATAAAATGGCTTCCTTTATCAGGTTGTCTGTCAATGTTTTCTAGAATTGGAAACAAAGAAAGATGACTGGAGATTTTGATTCCTGACCTGCGTTATTTCAGGCTCATAATATTTCACTCACTGTGGCTCCTCTTCCCTTCCCCACCCTAGAGAGCTGGTCGGACTGGTCCGAGTGGACCCGCTGTGATGCCCTAGGAGCCCAGAGCCGCGTGCGCCACTGTGATGTCCTCTTCCCCACGGGCAACCAGTGCTCGGGCAACAGCAGCGAGACGAGGCCCTGTCCGCCTGACTCCAACTTCATCCCAGGTGGGTCGGCATGCCGCTATGCTTGGTGCTCGGGAGCTCAGCACCCGACCTCGACTACTGTATCGAGCAGCGGACAAACAGGGATCTCCCCCTATTGACAGGCCTGTAACGCGAGACACACCAGGCCCATCGATCGCTGCAGCTGCGTGGGAGATAATTAGGCCCTCATCCCTCTCCCTTGTCTCTCTCCTCCCTCCTCATCGGCGACTAAGTAGGCAGATCGAACAAATGCATTACAGCTATACGTTACAGTATCATTTGCATTCGCAAACACTGGGGGAGTGACTCAAGCATCTCAACCTTACATGTGTGTGGGCAAAGTAAAAGCAGCAAGTCTTTAATAAACTCTTCAATCTCTTGATCAAATGTTGCCTGATGGGGGTAGAAGTAGCCTGAGAGGGTGAGACTCAGCAGTAATATAGGGCAGAAGATGGAGGTTCACATCACCGTATGCAGTTGCCCCTTTAGTCTCGAGACAAAGGATAGCTCCTGTCACAATCAGTGTGGGCCTGGTAAAAGTATTGTGTATCCCCTGCACCACTCCAGGCCCTTCTCCCTGAGTTACGTTCTATTACAGCTCATTACAACAAAGTGTCATACTTCATTTCTTTTAATGAGTCTCAGAGCTTATCGTAAAGCTCTACAGGTGCGGCGTTAATTATCAGCCATTTGAGTTTTACGAGGATCCATTCCTTTTTGGATTCGCCAGTCATTTTTTTCACCACTTCGAAAGTGGGCTGCCATTCATCACCCTAACGAGTACTGTGTCTCCGAGTTCTGACTCTTTTTTCTTCCCTCTTTTCTTGTCTTTTCCTTCCTGCAGAAGTATCCATCGCTCGCTCCAGTCAGGATGACCGGCGGTGTGGAGGTAAATGTTTTATGCCATCTCAGGGTGATAGACTTCTGATGGGCCTGGCTGTAGAATACAGTGAAGTGTTCAGTTTCAAACTCCCTGGACATTGACAAATACTGACCAGGGTTGTTTTGTCCTTCAGGAAAATTTGGTTCCTACTGTAGATTGTTAGGAAAAGAGTTAATGATTCAAAGCTGAGAGAAGACGTGAAAATGCACATATTTCACTTTTTTTGTTTTGTTTTTAATAAACATTTTTGCATGCCTATTGCATCACTCTTAGGTGCCTGTTCAAGAAGAGTGCATTTGTCCCAGTGATATATGTTCAGGAATGTTTAGATTACTCAGCATCAGAAACATGAAAATGCTGTTAGTGCCTGAAATTAATCGATTAAAATATCTAGTCTTGCCACTTCTTCTTCATTTTTTTGTTTGTGTAATTTTACATAATACAGCTTTGCCATATTTATTGGATTTCCGTTTAATTTTCCAGCTTGTACTCCACATGTTACCTAGGGATTACTAAAACTGCATAACTTCTCTGTCAACAGACTTTAACGTGTTCCACATGATTGCTGTGGGACTGAGCAGCTCAATATTAGGTTGTCTGGTGACCTTGCTGGTGTACACCTACTGCCAGAGATATCAGCAGCAATCCCATGATGCAACAGTTATCCACCCCATCTCGGCAGCGCCGCTGAACACCAGCATCACCAACCACATTAACAAGCTGGACAAGTACGACTCGGTGGAAGCCATTAAGGTCTGTGTGCTTTTTGCCCTTCCTCATCTGACCATTAACATCCTCATCATGTTCTGTCGTAATGTAGAACCCCTACTTGGAGGGAAATGTGTGGGTTTGTGTTTGTATCTATGCATGGGTGTGTGTGTCTGTGAGAGAGAGAGAGAGGGAAAAAGTGAGAAAGATTGTGTGACGTGTGTGTGTGTGTGTGTGTGTGTGTATTTGTATGTCTTGTCGATGTGCAGTGTTGTGTAAGTGCCAATGTTACCATACACTGCTTTCTCCAAAGGACTTGAATAGTCGTGCACCTTCAAGGTAAACTGCCAATGTGATCACTTTTTTTTTTTTTGCAGTCAAGGAATAGACGGTTTAGTGCAATTATATTTTACAGCATTTTTTTTTTTTGAGTGAACTCCTTTTTTTCCTTAATAAGATTCAAACAGGTTGAGTCATTTTGCGTGGGCTGAAGAGAAACTTTTAACAAGCACGGACACCCACAACCTGTGGAGAGAAACTTTACTTTATTAAGGCAGAGAGTACTTCAATGCCCACATGTTTCCTCCATCAGCTGAAAGTTATGTTTTCACCAGGGGCTCAAGAGACGGGAGGGAAAAAAACTTTCATCCCATTTACGCTGTGTGACCGATGATTTTGTAGGTCAGTTCAGCTGCTGAATAATTTAGCAACGGGAAAAAATTAGTGTTGCAATTTGCCAAAATAAATGAAAATTTTAACACCTAATATTCCCTACTTCGTTGGGAGAAAAAAAGAGTTTCCATCAATAAGGAAAAAAGTAATTGAGCTAGAAAGCTGTGAATGAAACAATTCGTGCGACGTGGATAATAGTGATACCTATAATCACTGAATGCATTACAGTGATCTATCGAGCCTTTCGCAATTCTACGCAAACTAACTGCCCCCAACATTTTTACCATCACTCCATCACTGAAACATCACTACACAAGAAAGTCATATCAAGATTATACACCAAACCAGAGTAGTAGTTACAAAAAAAAGCATTTAGGTTTATTAGGATGTTCTGTTGCTATTCTTGCTAAGTCTTTATGTAATAGCACAATAATGAATAGATGAGCGTAACTCAAGTGCAGGTTTTATTTCAATTTGACATGTGCAGTTGTATATGTTATCACTAGAGTCCTTTGCCTCCAAATAACCTATTTTTAGTGAAGTCGACCACATGATAAAATCTGACAGAAGTCAAGGAGCGCTGGAAATTTGACTCTACAAAATTAAAATGCTGTTTTAGAAGGTTGAGTCAAATATCAGACCTGTGTTTGATCTTAGTGTTCTACACCTCAGGGAAAGACATGCAGAGGATGCTCGTACGTTGAGTCCGAGGACGTTAGTGTGACTGTTGCCCATTCCTCTTTGCAGCCTGATGTTTCCGTACTGTTACCCCTGGATGACCACAGCTTGCACCAACCTCTGTCCTCTAACATTGGCGTGCCGTGTGGCCTGGAGATTTTCTACTAACACCCTCGAGCAGAGCTCAGCCTTCCGTCTACTTTACGACTCTCTACCTACCTACTCACCTGCTTCCTTCCTCCTCCTCCTCCTCTTCTTCTTCTTCTCCTTCTGAACTCTGCCACCCTCCCAAGACACCCCCTCGTTTGTGGCAGGTGGGCTGGCTCTAATGCCCTCCTCCCCTTCCCCTCTAGTCTCTAACCATTCATAAGCCATCCTCTCCACCCATAGTCCTGCACACTAGCCTGTGAGGAGGCAGTGTATCTTCCTGCATCTCTGTTGCGTCCCCACCCCACCCCACCCCACCCCTCTCCTGTCCCCATATCTCCCACCCTGTAATTCCCCCGCCCCTGTCCCTGAAATAACCCCATTTTTCTGTTGTATGCATGCAGCTGGCCTGGGCAATTCTTTTTGTTATGTTTTGGTACATTTTTTTTCCTCGTGCCTTGGTGTCTGTTAGACATATCTCTTGTCCTTGTGATGTTTTGTCATTCGTCACAGCCATTCTCATGCACTGAACTTTTCTTTGTGTGCCACTTTAATAAAAAAAGATAAAAGCCAGGTGATTGTTTTGCTAGCCAATATCTTACTGGTATACAAGTAAGAAGCCTCTTACCATGCCATTTGATTTGATTGCAGTAGCAGTGTCCATTTATGTTGATCTGTTTTGGCTTCATTCTCTTTGATACAATTCAAAGCCAATTTAAGAAAAAAAATTTCAAAAAAACATTTTCTGTTCACTTTAAGAAGTTTTATCGATGGCCATGTTATCTCTCATTCCACAGGCGTTTAATAAGAATAACCTGATACTGGAGGAAAGAAACAAGTACTTCAACCCTCAGCTTGCCGGAAAAACATACACCAATGCATACTTCACAGATGTGAACACCTACGACGACTATTAAAAGGATTAGTTGTGACCAGTGCTGTTTGGATGGATCCCCCAAGTGTCGATATCCTCCTCCTCTTCCTCCTCCTCCTCCTCCTCCTCACCATCATCATCACCTCATGCATAGTAGAGTAGATACAGTAGTTTGTCCTTCTGATTTTTTACCTTTTTGTGGTCTGCTATGAGATGTGAGAAACTTTCCATGTGGGACCATGTTACTGACCGATGCCAGCCGACGCCCATTCAATACTGTGAGACTCACTTCCATGCCAAAGGGGAAGGATGTCACTTCAGCGTCTCGCCAGGTGCCTCGGAAAGTTCTACCGCTGAGAACTCGATTTTCTGCTCTGTCTCGGGGCAGAGGAAAAAAATCCTTTTCTCCTGGATACAAAAAAAAAGAACTTGAGAAGGGAATAATCACTGTTTGATCCCTGTGATCTATACGAGCCTAATATAACAAAACAATGAATAAAAAAAAAAAAGCCCTTTTTGTTTTTTAGCGGATGGCGCCACAGGAGTTGCTTTGCATGACCTCATCGGATGTGTCCTCGGTTGCTTCATCTCTTTGCATGGTTGATCGCATTCCAGAGTCTCCTGGAGACAGCTCTGCCTGTTTGTGCTGAGTCAGCAAGCCCCTGTGCCTCGCTGAGGACCCCTTTGTGGTGCCCGGCGCTATCGCCCGCTCAGAAAGAAGAGTTTGGCTGAGCCAGACAAAGTCAGACAATCACAGTGTAGATACCGTACTTAGGGGCACTGGCCAGTTCTGCTCTGTAGCCAATGAACGCTCTTGTTAGTAGAAATTTGATGGTTGAAGTATCAATGTTTTTTGTTGTATAGTGAACTCACAACAAACTGTACGTCTGTTGTAGCTTTTCTCGGTTTTAACCATTAAACTACAGGTTAGTTTGACCATCGTAACTCATGTCATTCATCCAAGTCTCTTACCTTTGGACTGTGTACAGCGTGAGCTGAAAGTGTGAAACTGTATATGAATATTTTTCGCTAACATTTTGAGTATAACAAGCACATGGCAATGTTACATAGCTTGTTGACAGCATAGTAATTGTGCTACACTTGAAAATGGTGCTCCTTAACACAAGCTAATTGATAATTATGCCAACTGTTTTTATTCTTTACTTTCAGGAAAAAAAGAGGAAAAAAAAAAAGTCAAAAAATGACTTTTCTGTTATTGAACTAAATATTCAGCGCTACATGTTTTTCTCGATTTTTACTAATTCTGCTTTTGTTTATGTTTTGTTTTTACCTGTAAGTTTTGTTCTGCTTGTTTTCAATGTTGCATAAATTAAACTCGCTTCATATACTTGATGGTTGTCATTGTCTGGATTCTGATCGTTTTTATGTACCAGAAGGCAGCCTAGGGTACTTCCCTGCTGTAGCTGTCCAGAGTATAATGAATAGTTCCTCTCCCAGGGGGAAGGATACGTGAAGGATACCTGGGCGTGCCATGTCTGGCGGATGTGGGTGGTGTGGCAAAGCACAGCAGTGTTATTCCCCATCAACCTTCACCCTGATAGGCCATCTGTGTGAGGGGTAATTGACCGTTGGCAATTAATCAAGCCAGGGCCTCCCTACCTGTGTGTATGAGTGTGTGTGTGGTTGAGTGTGTAAATGTGTGTGTTTGTGTGTGTGTGTGTATTGTGCTAGTCTGACTGAGTTAAATGAGTGCCTGGGTGAAAATCAATCTTGCTTTTGCTTGTCTTAGGTTCACTGTACCTCAGTTTTTGTAGCTAAAGGTGTATGTGTGTGTGTGTGTGTGTGCACGCGCGCAAGTGTGCATTTTAGAAGTGGCTTGTTTGAGTATCTTGCTGCTTGTCTATCTCTGGCCAATTTGTGAAGTTTTGTTTTGTGTGTGTGTGTATGTGTGTGTGTGGCAGTTTTCTGTATCCGTTTGCTCTAGGCCTCTCATGTCCCCACTAGCAGGTGGATGTAACCCTATTTGTATCTATCATCAGCACTTATTTGCATTTGTTGCATTCTCTAAATGAATACCACAGCTACACTCTCTCATGCTTTTCTGTAATTTAGGCTCTTTGATCCTCTAAGTTCCTTCTCCTGTTCTACATGAGGTCCAACACACTCGATTTTGGCCTGGCCCTAACCTGCATCAATGAATTAGAGGCTCATAGGAAGCCTATGAAAGCAGAAGGCAGTACACGTGCAATACACGCTTTGGAGGAGACCTTGTCAGGTTTCTCCCAGGCAATTTTATTTGACTTGATGGACGGCCTCGTGTCAGCTATTTACAGTAATTGCCTCCTGAGCCCTCCCCATTCTCTCTCTCTCTCTCTCTCTCTCTCTCTCACACACACACACACACACACACACACACACACACACCTGATTTATAACACTCTCCCATACTGAGATATGGCCTTGTGTGTGTATGTGACATGCATGCTTTCACAGGCCCCAGTCACCCACAACTCATCCTGATAAAGGACAGAGCTGTTGTGCTTTCACCCAAGACGAAGATGCAAGCGCTTCTCTTCATGTGTTAGAGATCATAGTTGTACTGTGGTGCGTTATGCTTAGGCTTAGGGCATTATTTGGTGAAATTATTGCCAGTTCTCTACAGTAAGTACAGATGGTACTCTTTCAGCTGGGATAGGAATTGTAAGCTACTTTATTTATTTTTTGTTTTAGTTTGAACTGTTAGGAAGCAGCCTCCTCTTTTATATTTTTAAAATGTCATTTGGTTTACGATGTGAACTCATGTGGGAAATGCCAGTGCAGCCTCATATTATGACTTTCTGTCAGGCAGGACAAATAAACATTTTCTCTCCTCTGCTGTTTCTCTCCAGCTCACACATCCTATATTTAGCTTTGGCCAGACTTGCACCATTTGGGTTTTGCTCAGCTGTTCACATTCCCTAGACATCCTGCTCTTCTTTCTTTCTTTCTTTCTTTCTTACTTTCTGTCCTCTCATATATTTGCCATGCACACTTGCTCTTACCTAGGTTGGCCAAGACATAAAAAACTTTGGATTTAGTTTTGTTGAACCAACATTCATTTCTATATATTAATACTAAATTTTATGTACTTACTTTCAGTACCTACTCTAATGGTTTGTCCATTTGAATAGTGCAAGTTGGCTTTTTACATCAAAGGGACATCAGTGAAAATCATTATCTACAGCTCATTCATTTTTTTCTATTTTTGTTCCATTGTGACAGTCTATAGCTCCTGATTGCTAGATCGCCAGAGTGTCATACAGTACTCACGACAGAGTCTGCATAATATTCACCATTCCCAATTACATTTGATCAGTTCAGATGCGAAACTCTCTAAGTCCATTTTCAGAAATAACAAAAAATTCAAATAAAAAAGTTTAAAAAATTAAGTTGTTTCCCTATTAATTCCCAAGTAATGTTAGTCCAATTAGAGTTGGACTGATAATAAAGTTTATTTGAAAGCCTTATACTCACAGACCAAGCAATTAAGCCAATGTTCAAAAATAACAAGTCTACAGTCGATGAAAGGACAGATCGATCCACCTTTGCATTCTGCATGTAAAGTTTAAGCCCCTAGGCCAAGCCAGTCTATGGTAGAAGAACAGGTGTATCCCAAACCAAACCAAGATCAGCCCAAAGCTGTGTGTCAATGGATAGCTGGTCTTCTACAGTCTGTCATTGTGTTCAGTTTTTGTTTTAAGCCACTTGACTTTCAGTTTCAAAGTTTCCAATCTCACTGTGCACTGTTGAGTCATGTGGAAAATGTCAGTGGTTATTATGATTGTGGTTGGCAGGTAAATTAAACAATCATTGCCCTCGTTGCTAATGTTTCTCAACATGTCACACAAAAGCTTCCTTCTCTCATCTGGAACAGATGAAGGTCTGGCATTGAGTAGTTCTTAAACACAATCAACCAGTGTGAAATGCAGTTGAAAATGTATTTCAATAAAAATATAGTTTACTTGTCTATCTGCCATTGCTTCAACACCGTCTGCTCACAGATCTGGTGCAGATCTGGCCCGGGTCTGGCTTAGACTGAGCACAGATCTATTTGGGCAACTGGCATTGAATTTGTGTGTGTGCGCATGCATGGCTCTGTGTGAGTGTTGAGTGTCATAGACACAGAGATGACAGTGTGTCCGACTTACAGCTCCTCCACAGCGTGTGATTGTTTTTCACACCCCTTCCCCAGTCCATCTCCCCTAATTTCACATCTCTGCACCTCTACTCTCCTCTCCCCTCCTCTCATGTCTGCACTGGCAGGTGGATGTAACCCTGTGATCCCCATTTGAAACCCCCGCTGCAGCTTTGGGAGATGTGACTGGCAGAACACACATACCACAACACACCACACACACACACACACACACACACACACACACACACTTCAGACTGGACTGTTTCCTTCCTCCAGTGCCCACTAAGATGGACAGTCTTCACAAATAGCTGAAAACTGCAAATGAGATGAGAGGCATGGTTTTGCCTCGCTCCAAATTAAAGGTTTCCAGCAGAAATCGCATCACAACAACCACACCTTGTCATTATTCTCATCCCAGGCCTGTCAGCTTTCACACCCCCACCCTGACAATGTAGCCTAGCACGATGGAAGCGCTAATGACACACCGTAAGCCGATTACTGGAAGACAAGTCACAGTTTTGGGGGGGGTGGGGGGGCAGGGGCTGTGTGCGTTGTTATCATTTTTTTTTTTTTATCAACAAGGTTTTTCTTTTTAAGGAAATGTATTTGACTGCCGTAACTAATGAATAATAGTTTATGGCTGGTGACTCTGTGGTGTCCGCACTGATTTAAATCAACCTATAGGTCCAATCCAGATATCTCTATTGAACTCGCTGCTTTGTCGACATGCATTAGACATGTTTACCAGTCCGTTTAATACACAATGTCTATTTTATTTTCAAGATGGGGGAAACCATTATATTTCTAAATGCAAGAGGGTTGTGAACAAACAATATCTGACACTGAGTAAAATGGTTTTAGATGGGTAGGATATTGCAGGCACAAAAAGAAAATGCACACATATAAGGACTGGAGTTGGTCTGTAATGAACACACACACATCACAGCTGGTCATGACTTGATTTTTAGTCATAACCATGTGCGTTTGTTGCACTATTCTCTGAATATATGGTTATACATTCAATTGCATCCTTCAATATATATATATATATATATATATATATATATATATATACTGCATGCATTAACATGATAAGAGGAAGCAAACACAATGTTCAATTACAAAATGTTTGCAATTGCAGATGTTTTTAAATAAATAATTTTAAAATTATTATTTTCAAGTATATCATAAGTTTTGATTGGATTTATATTTGTTTCATTACAACTAACCAACCTCAGTTTGATTGGTCCTGTTTACAATGCACAGGAAGGTGTTTTTTGAATGCTTATACCCTTCAGAGATGAGATGAAAATGAACCCTTCAGTCACTGGATATCCATGTGGATAATGTATGTTCTGTTTCCAATCAGGTATTCATCACAGCAGCTTAAATGCTGGCATCTCTCTGCGGAAAAACACCTCCACATCAAGACACGTCTTAACTGTAAGGACATTTCACAGATGCCTTGTTGATAGGTGCAAGCTGTTCTCATAACAACAAAAGTTGCAGGATGTGTGTTAGGGTGGGGTGCGGGTTGGGACAGTGCGGTGATGTCCTTGCAGGCCTGTTGTAATGTCAGAGCCACTCCCTGAGAGAGACCCATCCCCTCCTAGTGGAATCACTCAGCCTAATTACCCAGACTGCCTAGCTCTGACATGACACAAAGACATCAGCCGCATGCCTCTGCCCACCAGTCGACGGTCTGGCTTTGATGCCGCCAAATGCTCCGTTAATACCTTACACCTCCCCGTGGACCATTCCTCTCTCTCTTTCTCTCTCTCTCTCTCTCTGTCTCCCTCTCTCTCTTTCCCTCTCAGCATCTTTACTTGCATTACTCACGACACCGACACAATGCAGAGAGGATGTACAATACACTGGCTTTATTATTTTATCATGCAAACAGCCTTTGCTGAATAAGAAGGGAATTACTATACTCTGTTTATGAGAGGCTGTATGCCCAAGGAGTCTTTATTTGGGTGAGAATGAATTTTAACTAAGCTATTGTTGATAAGGCCTTTGGAGGATTTTATTTGTAAATGTTATTCCTAGTGTGCTGGCTAATTATATGATCAGCAGTTTGTTTTGTGAATATTTCCTCTCTGAGAAATCTCCTGGGCTTCAGTTTAAGGTCTTCAGTCTGACCCGGGGAACGTGGCAGTGGGATCCGCTTACATGTGCACTAATGTTAAGAACAACACACAAGTGCACCTGGACAATAAGCAGAGCTGAGGCCCACTGAGCTTTCTGTCCCACGTGTCAGCCACATGTCCCGCAGAATTAGCGAGAGCATTCACAGTTGCGGCCGTGTTCTGACACACATCACACATACATACACACATATCACCAACCATCAACTTCTCCTCAGAGCCCCCCCCAGAACACACACACACACACACACACTGTTTTCAAATGCATGTGGTAGAGTCACATCACACATACACAAAAATCACACATACACACACACATTGTCATCCATCAACTTCTCCTCAGAGACCCCCCCCTCCTCCCTGCCCCCAACACACACACACAGACACACACACACATACACACACACACAGGCTCAGTTTTTGAGCTGCATGTGACAGTGCAAAGATCCCCCCTCCCTCCTTCCAGTCCGTATGCTTCTTGAGATTTCTGTAAATAAAGCCTGAGCTGTCTTAATCAACACTGATCCATCAGTCTGGTCTGGATGAGACAAGAGGGAGCTCGAAGTGTGTGTGTGTGTGTGTGTGTGTGTGTGTGTGTGTGTGTGTGTGTGTGTGTGTGCGCAGGTGTTGGTACAGATGGGAAAGTATGTTCCATAAACCCACACCATGGTGGAAAGTTTATATTGGAATGGCTGCTGAGCACAACCAAAACAGTTGGTCATCCTAACATGTCAGACGTATGATAGCTGTTTATTTGTCACTGCTCCTGTCCACTGCATGTGTATATATTAGAGAAAAACACATGAAGAAACACCTGGATAACTGATAGGTCCGACGCGTTGTAGGTCAGTCATATGTGCTACAGTTTTTATACAAAAGGTTCGCAAATCGAATTAACAAAAACAATTTGAGTCAACATATCAGGCCACACCAACAAAAACTAACAGTTATGATTCTGTCACAAGCATGCTGTATCTTGTTGCTAAGCAGCACCTTAAATAACTGGAAGTTATTTACTGGATATTTACTGGATATATAACTGGAAGTTGCTCTGAAAAGCTGAAAGGTGAAAACTAGACCCAGTGTTTCCATTAAGTATCTAAAATACACCTTTGTTACCAAGCATCTCATTTCTAACCTTCCATAAGATGGTAAGAATAAATTTTGATGGTCTAATGTTGTTACTGCTATATAAATATTCAATAACATGTTAATTAAGCTCAATGCTAAGACAAATTTTGTCTAAACCCAACACTCTCCCAGTCCAGCTACCATCAACTAGTTTCATACATGCTGACCCTAACCACAAATACGTATATTGATATAAAACCCAAAGCCAAACTACCTAATGTGGTTTCTTGCGCCATCACGGCTAATAACATGATGTCTTCTTGACCCTTTTAATTAATTTTCAAGTCATAAGTTCTGTAATTTTCAATCCATCACATCTGTTTATCTGAGATAGTAACATGACTTTGGGACAGATTTGATCCAGATATGGGCCAGATCAGATCCTCATCTGGTTCGGATTACTGCGATATTCATTCCAGGGTCACCCCCAAGGTTCTGTTGGAGACTCGCACTCCCCACAGACTAGCCACACAACCTGCACCGGACACGTCGGGCTGGAGATGGAAATCTCCCATAAATCCCCTGCCGTCTCAGTCTTGACCTCCAATTCCCCTGGCGTCTGACCTCCAACGCCTCACTGACAGCCAGACCCTCTATGCCATCTCTCCCTGGTCCCCAGCAACACGCAGTGGCAGCCAGGTGCCATAGCAGTCTTTCTCTTATTATAGCTTTTTTTTTTACTTTCCTTTGTCCTTCCTACTGTTGTAATGCTCTGCTCCTTTTCTAGAAGAATCTTATAATTACCTTTGCCAACGAGCTTATGTTTCCAGTGCGGTTTGTTTGCCTGTCTGTCTGTGTGCTGCATTACGTAAAAAAAAAAAAAAAAAAAAACAACAGCCTGGCTTTTGTGAAACATGGTGGGAGAGTATTGCATGGGCCAAGGACGAACCCATTAAATTTTGGAGTGGATATGACTCTCCTGACAGCTCCATGAATTTGGTTACACCTGCACTAAGATTTCTTGCAGAACCTTGGCGAGGTCTCCAAGTGCACTCTTCTTCTCATCTGTGATCTTTTACCCACTCATTTGTGAAGCACTTTGAATTGCCTGTTATGTATTGATTGTTTTATATAAATAAACTTGCCTTTCTTCCCCTCTCTCTTTCCCTTCCTCTCTCCTTCCTTTCCTCCCTCTCATCTTTTCTACCTCCCTCGCTTCCTCTCTCTCTCCTCTCTTCCTCTCTCTCTCTCTCTCTCTCTCTCTCTCTCTCTCCTCAGGTGTTTGGTCAGTGGGCTAGCTGTCCATCAACACCTCCTAGAGGACATGGATTTCAGTTTAGCCCCCTCCATTGACTGCTCATTAGAGTCCTGTTAGAGCCGCTCGGTCTCTCTCTCTCTCTCTCTCTCTCTCTCTCTCTCTCTCTCTCTCTCTCTCACACACACACACACATACACACATACACAAACTGTGAGTCAATTTTCAAGGTCAAGGTTTAAGTTCAGAGTGATTTTCCTTACAGTTTTACTGCAGTACTCTAGAGAAATGGGAGACATTTATGTTTCTGGTGAAAAGATACAGATTAAGAGATTGTCTTTCAAGTCTTTCACTCAACCAGCGTCCCAAGCTTGCTGATTGGCCAGCTACCTGAAAACAGTCATCTAAAAAATGTGGAGAGATGAGCTGAATTGTTGTGCTGGAAAGTCTTGGAGTAAGGCTTCACTCTCTAAATCTGAGTTCCTGCCAGCCTGGTAGAAGCCGTTAATGTTGTGTACCTTGGCTGACTGAATAAGCTTAGGTTGGAGAATGTTTACCATGGCGGGGAGTCTCGGCTTGTCTTTCCTCCATGAAATAGTGTGATTACTAAGAAGTTGTCTCTTCTCTTCATGAAGACTAGCCCAGGGTTCTCGGAGTGCATTGAAGTTGCCAAATGCGAGTTTGTTGGGGTGTGGGGGGCAGACTTCAGTTTGAGTTTGTCCACCAGCCAGCCACTGAGGTTCATCAAGCTGTGTGCTGACCTACTCACCCGCCACCCTGGACATGGTGTGCATGCCTTACAGCTTGCTGGACTCCACTGTCTGAGATAAAGGCAAGCAACTCACACCTGTGCCTCAGTCCAGCCAACCCATACATGGGGCCTTTAAGAATAAAAACGTCAGTGCACTTTTTGAGACGAATTATTTTATCATATGAAATACAGATTGCCAATCTATCTTGTTAGGTAATTTATTCTCAAACTGTCTAGCTGTGCCATTTTGTATAATCACTTGCTTGCAACTCACTGCCTCTCCATCTCTCTTGGTTAGGAATAGCACAGGGGCGTATGACTGGACCCTGTGTGTCTATTGACCTGTGCTATTGACTCCAGCACCTGCGAAGAACTTCTTCCAATCAACAAACAACAAACAACACACAACACACAACAAACAAACTTGTTTCTGTTTTGGCAAATCTGGAACCTGAACACTTACCAATCATGGCCATTATTTTCTGAGGGTTGCTCTGTTATTCAAGGCTGTTTTCTTTTACAGGATGATGTGAACATGTCAGTTCCAAAAAGGCTCCCTCCTCTGGCCACCTGTAAGTCACAGTTAATTTGCACCCAACCCATTATTATCTGTAAGAACAATTAAGTCTGAACTTCATCAGAAAACATCATTATTCTTATTCTTATTGATAACACTTTATTTGAAGGTGTCTACATAAGAGGAATTGTAATATGTGTCATGTCATGTTAAAGACATTCTTATGTAGACACCTTCAAGTAAAGTATTACCTAATTAGGGTGATGGTAGTGTAGCAGTTAATGAACCCAACTAGCATACTGGATATAGGGGATTTCAATCCCGGCTGCCACCATTGTGCCCTTGAGCAAGGCACTTAACCCTTGGTTGCTCGAGGGGAGACTGGCCCTGAAGTACTTGATAGCTGACAAAATGTAAGTTGTTTGGATAAA